>CM029602.1:24170176-24547684 GCA_017311375.1 Mytilus coruscus | reverse complement strand
CATAAAGTTCCATGAAGGTTTGACAAAGTTATTGATGCCTAAAAAAACTTTAACCACACACTGAATCTAAATGATTATGCCACCGACGCCGACGCGACGCCGACGTCGACGACGGAATCACGGATCGCTATGTCACGCATTTGCGACATAAATATCGCAGGCTCGACAAAAAGCGCAGGTGAATATTTATCAGAGCGTTATGTTTATACTGTTAAATATAAAGTTTATATGACCTCGTGTACCGTTTTACTTACCATCCTGTATACCAGTTGCTGCATTTGAAGAGACTCTTTCATTCGGAAGGGATGAAGTAGTTCCTAAAGAGAAATTATTTAATGCTTACATTCCTTCGTTTATTTTGCTTGTAACTATTTAAAATCGATTGCATATAGTCATAACTTGCGTACTTAAATTGGTATCATTTTTCACTTTTCTATCACCAATTTTGCACCGATATCTTCCTAAAAGTCAGTCTTATTAACGTTACATAAACAAACATTTTAGTTTAGTGTGACGTCCATTTTCACTGAACTAGTACACAATTTTATTTAGGGGCCAGTTGAGGACCACCCCGGGTGCGGGATTTTCTCGCTGCGTTGGAGACCCATTGATGGCCTTCGGCTGTTGTCTGCTCTTTGGTCGGGTTGTTGTCTCTTTGACATATTCCTATTTCCATTCTCAATTTTATTGATTTATTGGAAAGAATTTAAGATTGGGCTTAAGTGAGTTATATAGATAATTATGGAGTGTTCCATCTTTGCACTAACTAATGCGTAACTACGAGTATTTATAAATAGGGGTTTGACGATGTTGACTGCAAATTGTCAGTAAGCGAACGTGTACGGTCAAGACAGAAACATATATGACATCAAAGACAAAACAGACCATCCATAACAATCTAATTGAGGTATTGTCTGCTGAAGCTGCATCATTGGCATATTATGGTTACAATCGTTCCTTTCTTTCTTTGTTAACATCGGCGAATGCGATATCGCTTGAATTTTACTTGTTATTGAAAATACACTTACGACGAATGTCACATGAGAATAAACTGATAATCTGTCCTGATTTCGCTACCGGGTTTGATGGGAACTGTCTTACTATCTCTTTTGTTTTTTGGAGAAGTGTTTAATAGACGACTGTAATTCTGTTCGTGCTTATATGTTCCGTAAATGTGTTTATTGCCCACTAAATGTGTAACGTAACACAATCTTCTGTTCGTTTTTTGAGTTCGTTTGGCTCATCTTAAAAACAACAACGAAGGAACAAATTTGCACCACGTCTTTTGCTTTAGGTTTGATAATACAATTGTAACATTAAAAAAGAAATATTAGCAAATTGCTTTAAAACAAGTTATTTATGTTGCAGTTTAAATAAACAACAAAATAAGATATTTCAGAATTTATCTTTGTTTACAAAATAACCATGAAATTATTATAGCATACATTGTTTTTCTTGGGTGCCTCAGATTCGTATCTGCTTAGCTAGACATATGTTATATTAATATAAAATACGGATAATTGATGATGCTATTTATCTTTGATACTAATGTCTCTCAATGCTTAAATAAACACAAGAAAATTAGCCAAAAGGGTAAACTATCAACACAACAAAGTCTCGATAAACTGAATGACGTTAATGTTTACCTGTAAATTTAGTATTTATCGTAGAGATGCTAGTCTTTTGAATACAACCCGCTTGAGGATCACACCTGTAGTGAAAATAATCGATCACTTGATTGTAATATCCTGTGGTATATTTAAAAAGCGTCACGACAACGAATTATGAAAAAACAACAGGTAAGCAATACAAAGGATGATATAAACGAACCACTTCTGGAGGTACTAATGATTCAGCAATATGCTGACTGTCTAAATAAAACAAAATAAACATTAAGCTATTATTTATGTGGTTGAGAAAGTGTGTTTTTACGGCATAGAAATTTGGACTTAGTCATATTTGGCTCACCTTTTTCTGATTTTTTGTTTTCAATGCTCTTTAACTTTGTTTCGATGATGACTTTCAGCCGTTTTTATTCGAGCGCCACTGTTGAGTTGTATGCAGAAGACTTACATTTGACGTATCAAAACAAAGGCCTGATATCTCCGATTTTGATGTTTTTGAGTTACAAGGGTTTCTAATGAACAGTCGTTTACAGAAACACATATTAGATTGGCATCTAACAATAACAAGCAAGAGGCACTCATTGAAAGTGAGGTTTTTATAAATTAATGGATATTTTATGTAAATCGCGATGTTAGTTTTCAACTTTAAACAGAAAGATATACCTCTGAGTCTGATCGCAAACACACTTTTTACTACACTTCTCACCATATGTGTCATTTTGACACGACATACATCGACCTCCAGCCTCCGTAGTCGTTCCAATTTTGCATTCTAATTGAAAAAGCAGACATTTTGTCAGTCCCTTAAAAAGTTAATATACCATAAAACAAAGTTTGTACAGTGAACAATGTATATCATTTACACATACGAATTTGTAAAACATAGTAACGCAATCTGCTGAACCTGCTTGAAAGCTATTATTTAAAAAAAAATATCATTGTTATTTAAAACTTTGAAAATCTCATCGAAACAGAATACATATAATCATATTTTGTTGGTACCATGAAGATCTTACATGGATATTTAATGTTCACAAAAAAAGTCTCCAAAAGACGAAGTGCGTCATGTTAACAATTTACACAAATAAGGCAATGTCACGACCATTTAGACATTCCGGTACATGTGCACAGTCATACATATTTGTGATACAGAAACTTTTTTTAGATAAAAGAAGTTTTCCAAAATAATAATTCTAGCGATATTAGTACAGTGGTAATTAACTTCACAATTTAAATGTAAATATTCCCAAATAAAGGGAGAAGATATGGTAAGGCCATTTTTTTTATCCGGTGAAAAGGAAAATCAAACAATATTATAGATCTATCAAAAACGTTCTTCAGATGTTCATATGACATTTGTATTTTTATTTTTATATGTTCTTACATGATACTTCAAACATTTAGCCAAAAAAGTAAAAACTGCCAAAATAGTCGCACCTTGAGATCTCTCAATTTTCTGGTCCAAATAATTTATCTTATTCATTTGCAAATTGTAGCTAGTATTTGAAAATATATGTCATTGAAATACAATGAAATAACAAACTGTTGCTTTATATTAGATTTCATTACATGAACTATAGTTGTTGAACGAATCGTTTTGTATGAATATAGATATATTGAATCATAAACCTGAAAGTTCTTTAACAAATTAGATATCAACGAGAAGCAATAGATTTAACTTACTCAATATCAACGTTAAAGTTGGCTTTAGCTTAAAACAATGCATGAGATAACAGTTCGACAAACTAAGGTATTCTAACAATTTTAAAAAGTTCAAAGCAATCATATCAAAAATTTGTTAACAGATGAACCTTTCTATAGATTAGATAACTTTGAATATTTAGACGCACAGTACATAATTCTATTATGCTGTATTTGTGTACTGTCGTTAATTAATTTTAGGTGTTCGTTGTTATTCTGTGGTTTACATGTCGAAATGTACTATTATATTATTTATTTATGTATTTCTCTGTCCTGAGTGTTCTTGCATTTATTTGTACTGTATTCCTATCACGTAATGTTGTCATTTTAACGGTATTTTTAACATTGCCATCTAAGCGGGAGGTTTGGTTTGCCATAAAACCAGGTTCCACCCACCATTTTTTTCTTAAAATGTCCTGTACCAAGTCAGGAATATGGAAGTTGCAATCAAACTGTTCGTTTCTATGTATGTTGAATTGGCTTTTTTTGTAGCACTTCAGTGTTTCTATTGTTCCGTTGTTTTCCTCTTATAGTTGATGTGTTTCACTCGGTTTTAGTTTGTCATCCGGATTTGTTTTCTCTCAGTCGATTTATGACTTTTGAACAGCGGTATACTACTGCTGCCTTTATTAGTCAGTAAATTTAAGTATTGATATAGCATTTTTCCATGGTAACTTTGGTGTTTGCTGCATACTGTCAATACGACTTTCAGATAAAAAAAAGAAATATAAAACACTGTTCCTATGATGTTGTTTTTATGGGCGTGTATTTATTTGTAATATGAATTTATACACCATATCAATACTTCTTCATCAAGGATATACAAAAATATTAAAATATAACATATAAGTATGTAGCCAGAGGTGGTATATTTGACAATGAAGCAAATATCAATCTAGACAATAGGAAACAGATTCGAACAGCAAACTTACGGTGTTCAAAAATTAGCAGAACCCATACCATAAGGTTAGCGTTAAAATGCACCAATTAAAAAATGTTGGCACAATTTAAAGGAAAACAGAAAGCCTAATCTGTATACCAACAATGAACGAAAAACAAATATGACAGAAATCCACAAACAAAACCTTTTGAACTACAGTTGTTACGGTTAGAATAGACACAGCAAAAATATTACGGATTTCAACATTTTGTAAGAGCATAACATTCAATAACAATTACTTTTTATTCAAGTACACCCTTAATGAGGGTGAATTGAAAACATAATTTTCCTTTTATGCTTGGTGTTGATTGATATTCTTCGAAATTCTTCACAATGAAAATATTCGCTGTCGATATGTACTTCGAACTGTTTCCAGTTCAGATGGGCATTTTGATAGGTTGATTTCAAAAGGGATATGTTGTTTACAAAAGAAGCATTGTTCGAGTCGTATCAACATCAATGCATGATTTTAGTGCTGAAATAATTAACTAAACTTGCCGTTGCACTTTCCGTTGGTCCATTCATAGTTATCGCAGCATACGTCAAAACGTCTGAAATGTTTTCAAATGTATTAATAGGCAATATAATTACCCTAATTCTTGTAATTGTCATGATTGTAATGCTATTTTTTAACTGTAATATGACATCACAAATTCAATATGTTTTGCCTATATGTATATACTATACAAATCTGAGGTCGTTTGATCAAGGGCTAGAATAAATAATAATGAGTCATCGTAATGGAATAGAAATGCTCAAAATCGAATTCCTCAGAAACAATTGGAACATGATGTTTTTAGCATAATCAATCTGTTTAAACTTCCTGTGTTATAGTTGATGCAAATGTATTCATGAAGGTATTCCCTATCCAGAGATGGGTCCGATTACTTTCAATGTAATTAATTAAATTACAATTACATTGTCAATTGTACGATTAAATTAAATTAATGATTACATCATTTCTCAAAGTAGCTGATTAAATTAATGATTACATTGGCAAGTAATCATGATTACATCTGATTACAATGCATTTCAAAATAACCCATTTGAATGATGTTTATATATAAAGATTATAACTGTAGCATGTTTTGAGAAAGGATTTTATTTGATAAAATTGTCTACATTAGGAAATGCCTGTACTAAGTCCGGAATAATACATTTGTTATCCATTCATTTGATGTGTTTGAGCTTTTTACTTTCCATTTTGAATTTTCTGTGGAATACTGTATTCTGTTATTTTACTTTTTGATATGTTATTAAATGATAACTTCAAAATTCATCGATTTAATATACCACAAAGATTCACAACATATATACATGACAATTTCGTCAATGGTTATGACCCTTTACACTTTACCATTATATAATTATTATTAATCTTTAAAATATTTTGACTTCGATTAAATAAAGGTTTGTAAAGAGGCTTGGTTATTGTTTTTCTGACATCTTACAGATTTTATATGTATTTCAGTTATCAGTCAAAACATATCTAAAATTGTAATAGTACTGTTTAATAATCATTATATTTTACATGTAATTATTTACCCCAACATTTGTTTATTTTAAACAACATATTTGTCACAATTTTTGTTTGTGCTAATTAGATAAATTTCTTTTATCTTTTATCTTATTGCCCTAAGTACAGAATAGGTAATTGAAATAAAAACATACTTTAATTGGTCTCCTACCTGTCAATTCAAAGGTGACAATAATCACAATTTTAACAAAAGGATTATAATTCAGGGTTAAAGAAAAGTATAACATGAATAAAACAGTCATTATCAAATAAACATCTTTTAATTGTGAATATGTATAATACTTTTACTAAGGCTAACAAGGACTTTCAATACTGTTACAGTTTATTTTAAAGAAGTAAATGAATCAATTAAGCCTTAACTAGTATTAGCATGAATTATTTACAATAAAAACCTATGTTCAATAAAATAGTTATTCCTTGAAAAATACCAGAATGTTAAGCCTTTCACCATGTTCACTTCAAATCCAAATTATATCAGAAATGTAGATTTTGAATCCTATAAATTTGTTATAAATATTATTCATAATTCTTTTGATTTATTCAATAAAAATAAACTCAGGGTCTTAATTGTCCTCATTAACCTAAAAAAATCTAATAAATCAAACATATTATAATAATAATCCTTATCTTGAGATGTGTCAAAAGTTTGTATGTCCAGATATAACACCTGTACAACTTAAAATGTTCACACAATTTTATGCTTTTTTCATTGTAATCAGAATGTAATAAAAAGTAATCAGGATTACAAGGTATTTTGTAAAGTAATTGATTAAATTAAATTACATGTAATCCGATTTTGGCTGATTATTGATTACAATGATTACTTGAAAAATTGTAATCGATTACAGCTGATTAATGATTACAATTACAATTACCCCAAGTCTGTCCCTATCATATACATATATGGAATTATTTCCTTACAGAACAATAGTTCATGCTTTTGAAGAAACATCGCGGACGATACTAAGTTTCAATGAAAAGTCCTTCAAGGCATACAATAATGACCTGTGTAAGGTAATTGTTTACCCAAATTATAATGCAAACTACAGTTTGTTAAAACATTTAATGCATATGATATTGATCGTGTGTTGTTGCCAATTGGTTTTTGTTTTGTAAAATGTTTCGTCTTAGATAAAGGTATAAGCAAGAAACAATCCTTTCCTCCGTTTGTTAGATTGAAGTACTAGTTCCAGAAAACTTCTTGAACGCACAGTTTAACTTTCTACACAAGTAATGTGCAGTTCTGTAAATTTATCACTTCAAAAAGGATATTATATGAAATGAAAATAAAAAATATTCTATCCTGATTCTTGTTAAGAAAAGATGTAATGCCAGACAAAAGAGAGAAAACAGTTATTCTGAATGCTAGTAAGTTATTTTTAAATTGTTGGAAATATAACATGTATAAATTATATTTGCTTTTCGCAGAAAACATGTCATGAAACCAGAAAAAAAGTAGAACCCCTTTTATAAAGGTAATTTTTAATGAATTACACACCAAGTGACATGTATTTTGCATATATCGAACATTATTTTTTTACTTCATGCAATTACTTTATATCTAGTAATTCCCTTATAATTGAGCAGTTGGTCATTGTTATACCTAAACGCACAGAAATAGATATTCCACTTTATTGTTATCGGTAAATTGGAAAGTTCTGCAAATTTTGCAGAAAATAATATTTTGTTACGGTATATAATTCAAATAATGGATATTTTAAGAGTTTTTTGTCGTACAACACACCTTACGAGGCAAGGTTTGTCCCCCTCCCCCCTAAGAAAATCTCTACGCTTCGTCTTTCATTTGAACAATCCTGTTACTCCTCGGTTTGTAATACGTCAAGAAAAATTTGAAATTTGTATTACCTATCACTTCACTGTACAACAAATTAGCCGATTTTAAATAAAGATTTATTTTTTTTTTTTTTTCGTATTCTGCATGCACATCTAGATATGCGTTCAATTGTTGATGGCGCTGAGTAAGGCTGACATCCCAGTACATCAACACACCACCCAGAACATCAACACACCACACAACGAACTCGGAAGTTATTTCAAAAATCTATTAATTCATATGTTAACAGATTAAATTTCAAAAAGTGTTTTTGTTTGAAGGCAATCTTAGTAAGATTTACTTAGAAAGATGTAAATTTGAGTAAGTTTATGCTGTTGAAAGAACATATTCCTTTGAAGTTAATCTTGATTTCTTTTTATAAAAGGGCAATGACACCGACAAAGGATAACAATTTGATCTTTGTTAGTCAATAGTACAGTAAAACAAATTACAATTTTCATGTAATAATATTCATTTTTATTCGCAAAAAAAACGCCAAAAAATATGCTTAGAGAGCCACCATTACACTGCATGTAAATCATTTTGCCCAAATTATTTCAACACGTTTTAATTTTTTCTACAATGTTCGCATATTGTAAACATCCTATGAAGAGCATTTTTTAAGGGATACTTTTATATTGCAACACACATGTGATGTAAGATTTTTTCTATTGGTGTATTTATTGTCATTGTCATGCAAAAAATGTCCGGTAACATCAAATAGGTTTTCATTTTTCATTTTTATTTGATCATTTTTCTTTTGACAAATATTTGACAAACACCAAGTGGTATATTTGTAATTGCATATAAAGATATGTGTACTTTCAGCACTAAGTCGATGTCTAATGGATATTTCCTTTGTATTATAAACACTTACCCTGAAGTTTTATTAGCACAAATATTATCATCTAATTGAGAGGAATTTCTTATTCCACAACAAAGTAAAAAGATAACTTGGTACTTCATTTTAAATCAAAATAAGAAACAATGATTTCCATCCGAGCACGTCGACAAATGTTTATAACAATTGAGGAAGAATGTTTCGAACAGTGCTATTTGAAGCATACGTTATGAACAATAATGTATAGTTACTCATGAAAATCAGTGAAGGCACATTTAGGACCGCACACAACGGATACTTCCACTTACATTCATTGTAATTTTAAAAATGTTTTCTATTTTTTATTAAAATCTCCTTTTCAGACTTATAACAAACATGACTAGCATTTTTTTAATATTGAATAAAACCAAAATGATTGTGCATAAAATTGCTTGACATCTGTGAATAAAATAACCGTAAGCGGTGCCAAGGGTGCATTTATCCTACAATGATGTGTGTTTCATATTAGGGCTTTGCTAGGCTTTTTAGACCAAGGACAGCACAAGAAAGTTCTATTCCTTTGTTTTGAATGTATCAAAGAGCTTATACGGATTTTTTGGCATGATTGATTCATCCATATCCCTTCTGTACAATGAGTGTTCCACTTTATGTAGTTTAAACAATGTCATAATTGTAATATCGTTTGATTTTTATACAATAATATCCAGGTAGAACTAAACTATGTATGTATTTTCCTGGATTTTGTCGACGTACATTTTCAACATGTCAAATTGAAAACACAATATTATTGCAATTGTACTCTTTCATGACTGGAACATGCATAATGGCTTCAACTAAATAGAATGGTGACAACTGAATGACCGGACGTGAGTGATTACAGATATCAATCATTGTTTAATGAAATATCAGTCAAATAATTCTCGGTAAAACTAAACTACATATCAATATGCTGGCTATTGACAGAAGGGTCAATTAATTTAACTTTAAAAACAATGTTATAACATTTAGGGAATGGTACACATTTTGTCTTAAACAAGAAAGTTTTCAATACATTCGTATATCAGAAATATTTAAACTCCTTTGTTTATTTATAGTTTGCTTGCATTCCCTATCATGATTTCCTTGAAAGAGTGTTCCTGCTCACGAGGAAGCTATTTTTACGTCATTTGGGAACTCAACCTTAAAACATCTTTATACATGAACCGATTAACAGTGTTGTTAAATTGTTTATTTCACAGTTGTATTTTAACATGCTAGTATATGTATGTCTCGTTCGAAACAATTTGTGAAACAAAACAAAACAGATATCAACTAAGGTTTTCAATAATCATTAAATGATGCAGGGACAGACCCACGTACATAGAAACGGAAACAAAATTACATGCAAGGCTTCTGACTAATGACATAGATAAAGGAGCTTCATGAGAACTTATAATTTTTATTTTAATCAATGAAATTAAAAGGAAATACGCAAAATAAAATAAAATAAAAATAAATAAATAAGAATGATTACTCTAAAATGTCGAAAAGATTTGTATAGCAGATGAAAAAAAGACAGTTACAATTACAACATAAGTACAGTATACGTATTGTAACAATAAGTAAGTAAAGGTTACTTTTAAAGTCGAAATATCCCTGCACGACACTATCTAAAATTGGGGGAAAAGTCCTTGCAGTGCATTTCCCAATTACCGATTCGTTTTCAATTTAAGAAATTTTGCAAGATGTAAAAAGTGCTAAGTAGAAGTAGCCGATGTTACTGGGTTTTGGCATTACGTGAACACGGTCGTGATTTTCTTAGACTTCTTATCACGTCTTTACATTAAATTGTAAATTTAGTAAACGTACTTATTGACACTTTAGACTGGACGAAATAAGTTGTATGCAAATTGATATTGTGTTTTAAACTAGCTTTTAGTAACTTAAATATATTTGTATAAGTTTTGTAGCTCACTTATCCTTAAATTCTTAACGAGCTTTTGCAATCACTTTGCATCCGTTGTCGTCGTTCGTCGTTCGTCGTCCATCGCCCATTTGACCGTCGAAGAAAACTAATACAAAATCTTCTCTTGTGATACTACTAGGTCAAATGTTACCACACTTTAATCTGAATGTTTATTGTGGTAATCTACTGTTAAATTTATATCCGGGTATTTAATTAATCAAAAAACATAGCCGCTTCTGCGAAAAAGTAAGGATTTTCTACCCCAGGTATCGATTACACAGCTGTATTTGGCAAAACCCTTTCGGAATTTATGGTCCTCAAATGCTTTTCAACTTCGTACTTTATTTGGCCTTTTAAAGCTTATTTGATTCGAGCGTCACTGATGAGTCTTTTGTAGACGAAACGAGCGTCTGGCGTACAAAACCAAAGCAGTTAGAGCACAATAATTCAAAAAAAATTATTAGAAGACCAAGATCTATACTCTATATATGTGTATTAGTAAATTAGACAACCCATTTTAAAGTTATTGCCCCTAAAATGTCAAGTCTTAAAATGATGAAACATGATCCTACTCAAGTCATCAATGTCAGTAATACAAAATGAAACGAAAATCTGTTTAATACATGCAATAATTTACTAGGAGTTATAAGATATTACAGAATTACAGAATGTGACCTGTCATGGCAAGTGCAATTGTTCATGTTGTCATCAGCGGGACATCAGATGTCATTAGTGGTTGAGACACTTCTTACCCTTCAGCAGCACTTCGGTCACGCCACTATTGTCTCAAATTGCTCAAATTGTTTCTGTATATTGTGCTTTGGATTGTTGTTTGCTGATTAATTTGTATTCTTTTGGCTATTTGCATGTTTTTCTTCTATGTATGTTTTTGATAACCCCTTAAGTATTGTATTACTTTTTACCTTTCAGGTGTGAAACGCTTGATTGTGTTCCTCTGTTTGACCTTTAAATATACCGTTTTATACTATATCATTCGTTTTAGCGGTTACTGTTGAATTTTGACAGGTGTGTTGACACGGGTATCACGTTATTGTCGATTTTATTGTTGATATGTAAGAAAAGAAAGTAATAAAACCAATACAGATGGGCGGAAGGATATTTTTCGGCACTTTTAAATTTGACCTATTTTCATGCGGGAATTCGGATTTACATTTATTCGGACTCGGATTTAATAATAAAATTTTTCGGGATCCGGAAAAGAATGTTTGTTTTTACGGGAATTCAGGATACGGCGTTTTTTTTCCGGAAATTAGGGATGACATCCCTCCTACCACCTCTCAATATGATTAAAGTAGGTTGGTTATACTCATATACATTGTAGTTTAGAAAACCTAAAGGCAACAGATGGTTATATAGAATACATTCACTGAAACCGCTGTTTCTTTGCTTTTTGTGTTTTTTTTTTTCTTTGTGCATGTACTGATTTTGTGTCATGGATGGATACCCCATTTTTTTTCTATCTGATGCCATTCATCTGAAATTTAAGCTATAAAATTTTCGATATTTGATAGAAACAGTGCGAGATTAAACATGTTAAAGTTTACACTACTTATAGAATACTAGAACGCTAAGTTAAACTTTCTACACATAATTTGTAAAAAGAGAATGATATTTTAAATTTCCTAATGTCTCAGTGTGTGCCACTGTTTCAACCTCAATTACACGATTAAAATCCGATATACAACAAAATGTTTTTTTTTTTTTAGAAATATTTCATAGCATATAAACACAATCAAATTGCACGATGATTAGACAGTCTTAAATATAAAACACAATAACAAAACAATAACATATGTGCATGTTTTAAATCACTGTCATTTAAATGACTATTTACATCTAGTTTGGGATTAAAAAAAGTTCTTCAAAAGCTCTTTCACTTACTCGTCTTAAAGTCATCAAGAAGTGGCTCCTGTATAAGTGTCTTCGACTTTTCTTTACTAATCGACTTGTCTTCGTTGGATGCAATTGCACCAAAATCATCTATTGTTTTCTCCGATTCAGCATACTTGTATGTGCAATCCTGTAAAATTCTAAATTTCGATGGAATAGCGGTCTGCAATGTTGTATCATGTACTATATAACTGTATGACGACAGCTGGTTTCCATTCACCTGAATATTCAGTTGTCTGTCTTTCTGCAGAAGTTTGTACACATCAGAGTATGTACTCCTTGACCCATCTTTTCATAACCCTGAAAAACTTTTGATACGCTGATGAACCGTATCAGTTTCCTCACACCCTGAGAAACTTTTTGGTTATATTCCTGAAGAGGTCTGCATTGTTTGGGATATTTTATATTATCTTGACCAAAGAAGTTTGAGTTGGAGGAACTATATCATATATATATATATATAGCTAGTTGAAGAGCTTTGTTTTTCGGTGTTCAATCTTCTACTTGATGATTGAGGTCTTCTGTCATTGCAAAACACACATCAATATATCCAGCTTCATTAAAATGTTCGTTACATAATATATAAGATAACCTTTCATGAAAAAACAAATTCAATAGTTTCAGTATGAGATGCGTGTGATAAAGCATTTAGTTCCGTCGTTACACATGTTAATGGTTACTCTAAAGGTATTGAGCCACGTTTTCGTTTATCACTCTTTGTTTTATTGATCTTCGCTTTTGACATGTACGAAACAAATGACAAAACCAGTAATAATGTAACAACTAGCAATACAAATTGTATAAATCATCCATTCAGCGTTGGAAGTTCCTGCAATAATGAGTACAAAAGATAAGCAATGATATGTCAATTTAAATAAAGGACAAATGACCTAATAGTGCATGCAATTACATACTGTCGAACATTGATTTTTCTCTTTGGCATTACTTTTATATTAGGATTATGTTTGCTTAGAGGCAATATCTCTATAACAAAATGTGATCTGTTGTAATAATCAAATCAACAAACTTTAATCTGCAGTATCTTTATGCTTTAAACAAAATGTAAATTAGCAAATCTCTTTTGCATGTTTCACTTTTGTCAGTACAGTTTTTTATGCTACAATGTTAACCGACCTTGACTTCCAATGAGAGAATCATACGATAGAGGAATAATCTTAATTCCATATTGTATAACACTGACAAAGCAATATATGACAAATGATATTATTACTGATATCTGGCATACTTATTCTTTTTGTGTGCAATAAATGCAGAAGGGAATCATTTTTAGTCCGACATTGCTATGACGTCTGACGTTTAATACTTTCGTCTTTTACTATATGGTGGTAGCTGTTTAATACAATATGTAAAAGGTTTTTATTCGCGGAGGGGAAAGGAGTAAGGTAGCGAATGTTGTATGAGTTATCTGCTTGACAATAGATCCTTAACAATCTCGAGACAGAATCTTGCCACCCTTTATCTGGTTTGCAACTTTAATTGTGTCTATATGCATTGTGCATTTGCGCCATACAGCTCCCATGAGACAACAGAATGGTCGTTGGAAGTCTTAGCTTTTTTGAGGACTATCATCTATTAATATAATGATGTTTAACTTAAAATACAAATGGCTTACATCAATTTTCATTCAAGACTTGATTTTTTTTTATGAAGAAAGCGGGGGTGTATATTAACAGAGCGCAAAGTTTAGACTTTTAAGTATATAAAAACTATGGCCTTTTGTCCCGCTTTACTTACCATTTTTTATAACAGTTGCTGTTTTTGCAGAGACTTTTCATTCGGAAATACTTATACAGTAGTTCCCACAGAGAAATAGTTAAATGCTTACTTTCCCTTCTTTATTTTGCATTTAACTTTTTCGGTAAAGTCGATTACATATAATCATAACTTGCATACTGTGGATTCATTTATTTTGGTGTGTATCAATATTCGTGGATTGAGGAAATGTTGCATTTTCGTGTATAATTGATTTCGTGGTTTTGACAAAGTCTGCATACCAGCATATATAAAATTTGTTATTAGTTCAACATTTAAATTCGTGGTTCACCTATACCCACGAATTCCACGAAAATTGGTATCCAACGAATAATAATGAATCCACAGTACTTAAATTGGTATAATTATGTATTTTTCTATCACAAATTGTTATCTAATATCGATGAACAGGTGCACTTCTGGCCGGTACTATCCTTATTTCCTATAAGTCCGCTTAGTAAACGTTACGTAAACAATCATTGATTTATTGGACAGAAGTTATGAATGGGTTTACGGGAGTTCTTGAGTTTTTGAGTATTCCATCTTTGCAGTAACCAACGCGTTACTACCAGTATTTAAAACAAAAGTTTTGACGATGTTGACTGTAAATTGTCAGTAAGTTAACATGTGCGGTCATGACAGAAACATCTATGACATCAAGACCTTCCATAATCTTATTGAGGCATTGTCTGCTGAAGTTGTATCCTTTGTATAGAACAGCTACACACCTTTCTTTCCTTGTTATTGACATCAGTGAATGCGACATCGCTCGAATTTTACTTTTTATTGAAAATACATTTACGCCTATGCTGTGTTTTTGTACTGTTTGTCTTTCCGTCGTTTTTCATTTTTTGACATGGCATTGTCAATTTGTTTTCGACTGATTAGTTTGAATATCCCTTTGGTATTTTTCGTCAATCTTTTACGACGGCTGTCACATGAGAACAAACTTATAATCTGACCTCAGCACCGGGTTTGATGGGAACTGTCTTACATTATCTTTTGTTTTGAAGAAGTGTTTAATTGACTGTTTTTGTTTTGTTTTTGTTTTTAATTTTCCACAAATTTCTTTATTGCCCACTAAAGGTATATCGTTTCACAGACCTTGGGTTGTTTATGTTTCTTAATTCATATTCACCTTTGTCATTTTGCTTAGTTTCTTCTGTTACCCATTCTAACATCGGACTCGGACTATATTTGAACTGAACTTTACTTTGTGATATGCTGTGTGCTTGTTTATTTCACATTGGCTAGAGGTATAGGGGAGGGTTGAGATTTCACAAAACATGTTTAACCCCGCCGCTAGTCTTTGTTAGTCTTGTGTGATTTTTTATTTTGGTTTATTTGTATGTTTCGGAATTTAGTGTGGCGTCCATTTCACTGAACTAGAATACATTATTGATTAGGGGCCAGCTGAAGCCTGCCTCCGGTGAGTGATTTTCTAGCTGAATTGAAAACCCATTTGTGGCCTTGGGATGTTTCTCTTCTTTGGTCGGGTTGTTGTCTCTTCTACACATTTCTTAATTCTATTCTCTATTCTCTATGTAATATCAATAAATAATACGGACAATTGATGATTAAATATATTTTTGATAATACTGTCTCTCAAAAAAAAAAAAGAAAAAAAAAAGAAAATAAGCCAATAGTTAACTATCAACACAACAAAGTCTCGATAAAATGAATGAGATAGTGTTTACCTGTATATGTAGTATGTATCGTTGTGATGGTAGTCTTTAGAGTATACCCTACTTCAGCATTTATTCAGCGTCACACCTGTGGTGTAAATAATTGATTAGTTGATTATTATATATTTTACATCTAGTGGTATATTAAAGAAGCGTCACAACAACGAATTAGGTTAGACATCAAGGTTGCAATACAAAGGATGGTATAACTGAACGCTAAATTGTGCTATTATGTGATAGAATGAGTCTATCATATGGTAAAAGGATATTCAAACATTGATCGCAACGATCCCTATAATTGATGCCGATTCATAACGGAAAAACACTTTTGCAGGTAATCATGATTCAGCAATTAGCTTGCTGTCTTAGAAACAAATTTGAAACATTGAGCTATTACTATGCTGATTATTCAAAGAAATAGTGGTATATGAAAGATTATATTTATATGTAGAACAATAGAGTGGATGGCCAAGTTTTAGGGTCTCACTAGTTAGTGAAAAGAAGCACCAGGAAGCGACAAGAAAACACATTTAGCGTAAAACAATCTAATTATTAACTATTTCAAATACATAAACATAGAAACATGCCTTAAATTATGTATATTTTTGACGTTCCATTTTCGATATGTCTTCTATATTTTATTTATTTTCGTTCATTTAAATCACGGCATATGTCTTTTATAAGCTGTACAATGATACACAAATATTGTATGTGCATGCAATTTTATCTGTATTCCTTCATGTTTAAATTTCTGCGATAATTGGAAGTGGTGAAGTTGAAATCATCTCTCCGTAAATTTTACAGATGCCATCACGATTTGGTTGCCCGTTATGGAATATCTGTTTCACAGATGACGAAGGATATGTTCCAATTGTCGTAACTACAATATCGTTCCCTTTCCCCCGAATGTGACCTACCGAATTAGACATATCACTGGGTTTGTACTACATGAGCAACACGACGGGTGGCACATGTGGGACAGGGTCTGCTTACCCTTCTTGAGCACCTGAGATCACCCCCAGTTTTTGGTGGGGTTCGTCTTTGGTTTTCTATGTTGTTTTGTGTACTGTTGTTTGTTGTTTGTTTTTTGTTTTCTTTTTTAGCCATGGCGTTGTCAGTTTATTTTTGACTTATGAGTTTGAATGTACCTTTGGTATCCTTCGCCTTCTCTTGTATCGACTCTATAATAATTTTTTCTCAAAGGCGTAGACAAAGAAAGATTTATAAAAACATAAAATAAGCATATAAATGTTCTATTATGCCGGTAAAAGTGGTAATAATGCAAACAAAATTTGAATAACAATCGAAAATAGATAAAATGCTATCATTCTGTCGAACGGGAATGCATGTTAATTGCTGTAATATATATTAAAAATATTAGTAGCAGTTAGATCATTTTTTTCAATTTTAACATGTTCAAATGGCTGATGCTTTATTTTTATATTTCTGACATTACTGTTGTATTATATCTATCAATAAACTGACGGTGTATTTTTACAATTTATAGAAAATCGGTTAAAAAAGACCGTTTCTATTAGTATGGATATATGGCTTAACTGAAACACATATTGAATCGGCATCTAGCAAAACAAAAAGCAAGAGGGACTCATTGAATCCAGGTTTAATTCACCATTTTCTACATAAGGAAATGCCTGTACCAAGTCAGGAATATGACAGCTGTTTTCTATTCGTTTGATATGTCTGAGCTTTTGATTTTTACTTTTTATAAATAATGGATATTGCATGTTAGTTGCGTGGTTATTATCCAACTTTTAACAGAACAATATACCTCTGAGACTGATCACAAACACAAATCTCAAAACACTTGTCACCATATGTGTTATTTTGACACGACATACATCGACCGTCAGCGTCCGTAGTCGTTCCAAGTTTGCACTCTAATTAAAAAAACAGACATTTTGTCAGTCCCTTAGACATTATTATACCATTAAACAAAGGTTTCTAAAATGTACAATATATATATCATTTATACATACAAATTTGTAAAACATAGAATCGCTAATCTGTTGAACTTGCATGAAACTGAAAAATTAAATAATGTAAGAAGTTGTGCACATGCAAATCACATAAAATATATGAGATAAAATGTTATTATAGAAGATTTTATATGATATTATTCTTTAATATGCATGTGAAAAAGCGAAGAACTACAATTTGACAATAACAAAAAATGAAAAAAGAAAATATCGTGTTGTTTCAATCTTCATATTTCGGTTTAGTATACTGTGGACTTTATTTTGTCTGGAAAATGTCTGATTATGTTTTTGACTATGACCATTTATGTTATCTTATTCATGTTATTGACTGTTGTTTGCTGGTTTGTATTTTAATATCATGAATATATCTGCCTTTAAATTTCTTTTTTTATTCGACTTATGTTTTTGATTGCCCCTTTGCCCCTTCTTTCCTATTTATGAAAGTATGTGTACGAAACTTTGATACATTCTGCTGGAATCTGCATATAATGGGGTTTATTTGTCTTTTGAGTAGGTTGCTATAGCATTGTATAAACCATTCTAACAGTTATGGCCAATTGCAGTTCAATTTTGTAATAAATACATTCTTTTGAAAATGGAATTTTGAAGATGAAAAATGGCAGCCAAAAACAAAAACTAAATCAACTAAAACAGACATCAGAGTCAAAAGAAAATAATCAGCCACACAAACAAACATCAGCCCAGCCGATCACTCTATAGAAAATGAAGATTATGAAACGCAAATTCAAAACGTGTCGCGTTTGTCCTTATTATTATATGGATTAGGTATAATCAATAATAAGCCAATAACATTAATTGATTTTCAAATATCAATTGTCTAGTCTTAAGACATTGATTAATTTGTACAATATCCGGTACATATGAATAATCTAACGAGCATGTATGATCAAACGTGAAAGTTTGAAATAAAAAAAAATTCAATGATACATACAAATGTCGGGTAAAAAGGATACCTAGATTCATATAAAAAATATTGGACCTAATGCAATGTAAATATCACTATATAAATCTGGTACGTCTAAAATGCTTTTCTGGATTTACCTCTTGTACAATTACGGTCCATTCGTAGTTATAGCAGCATACGTCACGACGCCTGAAATATTCAAAAAATAATTAATGGACCAAAGAATGTAACTCCTGAACTGTTATAAGACATAACAAATTCAATATGTATTGCCTTTGTATATATACCATACAAATAAATCTAAAGCCGTTTGATTAAGGGTTATAATCCTTTTCTTGAACTTCCTCTGAAACAATTGAAACTTAATTTGTTTATCATCATTAAGCTAGAAAAAATCCTTTCCTCCGCTTATTCGATGGAAATACTAGTACCAGAAAATGTCTTTAACGCAGAGTACTATACACATAATGGGAAGTTATATTAATTTAGTTCTTCAAAAACGGGACATTATGGGAGATAAAATTACAAGATATTCTATCTTGATTCTTAATTTGTTGAAAAAATGTATTACCAGGCAAGATAGAGAAAACATGTATTCTGAATAAGTTCTTTTTAAACTACTGAAAACATAGTTTGCTTTTCGCGGTCATGATAACAGACACAAAAACCTAGACACCCTATTATAATATCATCATAATTTACATACCAAGTGACTTTTTTTCATTTTTCATATACGAACAATTGTTTGTTTCTTGCTTCATGTAGTTACAGTAAAATTTTAATTTAACTGGTCAGTGAGTAGTTACGATTCTATCTAGATTAGTGAGTTTTATTTCACCTGATAATTGAGCCGTTATGCATTGTTATACCGAAACGCACGAGAATATCCCACTTAAATATGATCGATTAAAGGGGATACAATTTGCCGCAAATCTTTGCAGAAAATAATATTTTTGTTACGATTTATCAATCAGATAATGCATATTTTAAGGTTTTTCTTGTCGTTTAACACAACTTATGGTGTTCTGATTGCCAAAAAAACAAACCTGACACCCTTCGGTGTGTTCTTCTACAAAGAAAACCTGAAAAAATGCATTATCTATAAGTTCGCTATGGAACAATATAGTCGATTTTTTAATCAAGCTTTAAATAAACAGCAAAAAGAAATTTGTCTACCTCATGTGTGAATTTGTGCTTACTGGATGTCAAATGAAAAAGCCTTTAGAATCATAAACACTTACCCTGTATTTGTATCAAAACAAGTATTATTATATATTTGAAAGAAATTTCTTATTCCACAAATAAGTAAAAAGATCACTTGATACTTCATTTTAAAATCGTTATGAAAAACAATGATTTTCGAGAGTGCACGTGGACAAATGTTTAAAAACAATAAGGGAAGAATTTTTCGAACAATGTTATTTGAAATATACCTACAAGGACATCATTCGTAAATATAGCTCAACATGCAGACTTCTTATACGTTCAGGTATTTCACATCCAATCTTTTATGGTAATATTCTTTATAAAGCACTAAAATGTCAGTATTCACCTCAGAAGCTAACAAAACCTTTAAATAGACTTATTAAGAAGGGATATAGTTACGATACTGTTGTCAGGTCATTAAAGATTGCATATTTTGGCTTTAATATTGATTCACTTATAGGGTCTTTGCATCGGAACTAAACACATTTATTTAAAACCAGTTGTTGGCATGACACGGGTTATGCTCTTCTCATATATTTTATGATGGTATGATACTAAACCCCTAACGGGAGGGATTGTGCCTGATATTCATATGATGAAGACATAATCTTTCAATCAGTTTAATTGAGGTCTGGAGCTGGCATGTCAGTTAACTGCTAGTAGTCTGTTGTTATTTATGTATTATTGTCATTTTGTTTATTTTCTTTTGTTACATCTTCTGACATCGGACTCGGACTTCTCTTTAACTGACTTTTAATGTGCGTATTGTTATGCGTTTACTTTTCTACATTGGCTAGAGGTATAGGGGAGGTTGAGATCTCATAAACATGTTTAACCCCGCCGCATTTTTGCGCCTGTCCCAAGTCAGGAGCCTCTGGCCTTTGTTAGTCTTGTATTATTTTACTTTTAGTTTCTTGTGTATAATTTGAGTTTAGTATGACGTCCATTATCACTGAACTAGTATATATAATTGTTTAGGGGCCAGCTTAAGGACGCCTCCGGGTGCGGGAATTTCTCGCTGCATTGAAGACCTATTGGTGACCTTCTGTTGTTGTCTGTTCTGTGGTCGGGTTGTTGTCTCTTTGACACATTCCCCATTTCCATTCTCAATTTTACTAATCAACAATAATGTACAGTTACTCATAAAATCAGCGTATGCACATTTAGGACTGGACACAACGGATGCTGCCACTTTCATCTATTACATAGTGCAATATTGTACATGTGTTTTCTTGATATACATTCAGATCTTAAAAGATGTATGTAAAAATTAGAATAACAATATAATACCGAACTCCAAGGAATATTCAAAACGGAAAGTCCTTTATGAAATGGCAAAATCAAAAGCTCAAACATTAATGTTGATGATCATATCTTTGTTTGCTGGCTATTGTCTAATGGACATTTATCCTACATCTAACTACAAGTGTCTAAATCAAAGCTGTCTGTGAGAGTGCGCAGGTGTGTGTGTGGGTGTGTGTGTGTGTGGGTGCGTGTGTGGGTGGGTGTGGTTGTTTGGGGTGTGGGTGTGGGTGGGGTGTGTGTGTATTAATCGTTCTCCTCAAAATTACACATGATTTCATATATTCGTTTGTATTAACATCTCCTGTTAAGGCTTAAGGCAGAACTGATCGGTCTACAATTATAAGATTGTTTAAAACCAATTTAAGACGTATAAAAGATTGAGACCAAATCAGTCCTGCATCTATCAATAAGTGTTGAAAACAGAGCATTAAAATCATTTATGGAATACTAAGATAAAGATTATTTAACTTTCAGGAGGGGTATAGTTTTATTTTATTCCGTTTCACATTTATTTCATGCAATTGCAAGTTATTTTGTTCACATTTAATCTTTAAATTCATGGAAAAAACTTCATCACAAAATACATTTTTTTCCATCTTTTAAAATTGATTTTCATAATTTTTTTCCGTACCATGTTAATTGTTTAAACACAGGCTTGAACAATTACTGCGTGCATTTGTGTGTAATCGTGGTTGACATAAACAACATGTGAGTGTATTTCAAACTATTTTTCCTAATTTTCAGATATTAAAGGTGTTTTTAATATGCGATATTTTCAAAATTTTAAATACACATTTGATTTAGAAAATAATACCGTTTTAACGGATAAAACATAGACTCTTAGTGTTATTGTGGGAATGTAATACATGCTCCCTTTACGTTCGTTCATACCTTTCGCCAACATGTAAGAAAGCTGTACCAAACTTCATGATAAAACATTGTGTGCATACATATGAACAGGTCAAAACATATTTTCATATGGGTCCAAAATGGTCCTCCGTTCAAATGTATCTTTTCTATTATCAGATCGGAACAATACGCACGATAATCAACATTTCTGGGTTCCTTCTTGTACTTCCTTTTATTAAATGAAATCTTTATTCTTGGTATCATTTAGAAATTAAATTACCATTGTCATCATGTACAAAGCCGAGTTGACTATAGTAGTTGTCACTGGACATCAACAAAAATACAGTAGATAAAATCGAATATGCTATGGATTTTTGTCTGAAATAAAATATAAAACACGCCAAATATTTAACAGTTGTGTCTTTTTAAACTTCTCAAACTACCCTCCCCGAAGTAAATCCTTACCGTACCAAAACGTGTTAAATATTTAAAAAAAAAAATTGAATAAATACAGTTAGTTTTGTGTAAGTGAACAGAAAAAGAAAGTCACAAAGGGCTTAGCGTGTTTGGTCTAATGTAAGTTTATGACGATCTGACGTTGTTTACTTCAAACGATCACTGTAGTATGAGAAAGAAGATATGATTTCTTTTATTAGTTGTTATTGGAGCTGAACTAGGTGTCAGCAACTGTGAGTACTCTCAGATCTGTACTTAGTGTCTTTTTGTTGTGGGGATGTATAAGTACCCTGCCACGTCCACTCTGTGTTTTTGTTATATGTATTTCTATTTGTATCCATCTGATGAGTTAAGCTTTTTCAACTGATGTTGATAGTTTGTTCTTATGTTGTACTGTTACACCACTGTCCCAGGTTAGGGGAGGGTTAGCGCCTTCAAACTAGTTTAACTCCGCCACATTCTTAAATGTGCCTGTCCCATGTCAGGGGCCTGTAATGTAGTGGTTGTCGTTTATTGCTGTTTCTTATATTTGTTTTTCGTTTATTGTTTTGTATTGTTCGTTCTTGTGTTGTGCAATTGCACCATTGTCCCAAGGTTTTGGCGCCAGCAAACTAGTTTAACCTTGCCACATTTTTTATATGCCTGTCCCAAGTCAGTAGCCTGTAATTCAGTGGTTGTCGGTTGTTGTTGTGTAACATATTAGTTTTTCGTTCATTATTTTGAACATAAATTAGGCCGTTAGTTTTTTCGTTTGAATTGTTTTACATTTGTCATTTCAGGGCCTTTTATAGCTGACTATGCGATATGGGCTTTGCTCATTGATGAAGGCCGTACGGTGACCCATAATTGTTAATTTCTGTATCATTTGGTCTCTTGTTGAGAGTTGTCTCATTGGCAATCATACCACATCTTCTTATTTTATATATGGTATGATTGTCGGTGAGACAACTTTCTCTTTGTTATCGTTCGCCTCTCTTTTTCAACCAGAGACCAAATGACGTCGAAGTTTGTAAATATAGGTCACCGTATGGTCTTCAACAATAAGCAAAACCCCTTACTGCATAGTAAGCTAAATAAATGCCCCGACATGACATATGTAAAACCATTCAAACGAGAAAACTAACAGCTTGATTTGTGTAATACACAATAAACGAACAATGCGTATGATATACAGCAACAAACAACAACCACTGGATTACAGACTACTGTCTTGGGACGTCCACTTATAAAATGCTTCGGGGTATAACTTCTTTGCCATCGTCCGACCTACATAAGAAAAACTATAAAAATCAATTGACATAGGCTGAACTCATCTTATTGTCACAAAAGCACATGTTCTATAATGCATACCTGATGGCGCTTATTTTCTATGATGTCTACTTTGTTCAACAGATTTAATATATGCTATATAATGTTGCGGTTTTTTCCACTTTTACCTTATAATAATTTTGTACTAAGTTTTTCGTGGACTGTCGCTGTCCCTTAGTATTTGCTTTTATGATCACGATATTTTCTGTCTGTATCCGTTTCATATGATTTTGTATTGCCTCATGGTAACAGAACATTTCCCCAGGAAAAAATTGCTAGTGTTCTATTACGTGTTTTAAAATACACGTCTGTATGACTATCTTTGTTGTACCTGTGTATTGCAACTTCATGCTACAACGCCTTTAAATTGTCCGTTTATAAATTAAAATTACCAAGAAACTAAGGTTTGAAATGCCTCCGGCAAAGTTGTCCTTAGATGGATTTGGCTATTGTTTTATAATATTTTGGGTCATATAGACCTTCACTTGCTTCGCTTCTTCTACGTCCTTTCAAATATTTGACTTTGAGAGTTCCTGGTGAAGTTCATCAAGAAAAGAGCTTCGGACGCATAAAATATACAAAGTGTTTTTTCTTTCAATTTTCTTATTCGGTTTATCGATTTCGTGGGTTCCATTGAAAAAAGACAGCGCCATTGATAAGCCCGATACAAGTGCTTATGTTTATAACACTGAAAAAAATTCCAATATACTCTTACAAGGTTTATCACTTCATATCTAGAATTAAAGTGATTTCTTGCAAAAAAAAGGTAACTAATATTCCGCATCACAAAATTTACAGAAAATGTTTTTAAATCTGTTACAAAATAACAAAAACTATTTCAGTATGCATATTACAAAAGAATCAGGTTTCAATAGGATTGCAAATGAGATCAAATAGCAAGAATCTACACAAATTAGACTTATCAACGCGTTTGTACTTACATTAGCAACTAGACGGGTGCCAAATGTGGAGCAAATGAGATCACCGCCTGTTTTGGTGGGGTTCGTGTTATTCAGTCTTTAGTTTTCCTTTTTTTTTTTGTGTGTTTTGCGTACTGTTGTTTCTCTTTTGTTCGTTTTCCGTTTTTTGTCATGATATTTTTGAATGTCCCTTTGCAGTCGAGTTGAACTTTAGCTCTATTCAAGGCACAATTCGTGGAGTACACGCAAGTAACCATTATTCGTCAAAAATACCAATCTACTCGAGGTTGAAACAGACAAGAAGAATAACTATCATGTAAAATTATGACATAACAGAAAATTTGCATATGCAGGACCCGAACACAAGAATTTTACAGAATAAGCATATTTTTACTGAAAAGAAAAATGGCATAAAGAATTACAGAATACAGAAATGATGACCCCTGGACCCTCCTTTATAAGCAAAACAAAGCAAACAATACTATTGGAATAGCATATGAAAAATTGCAATCTTAATAATGTCAAACAGGAATGAATTAAAACATTTTTGATAGGTAGTGCAATGTTTTGTCTCTCCTTTACCATTCGACTATTAAAAAGGTATTGAGAAAAATGTTTAGATTATTTTCATGGCCAATAATGTGGTTTTGTCAAGAACAAAACTTCAATACATTTTCTTTCTGTGTGATGATAGATTGCTTGTCAATTTTTCATGTTGTACCGAAAATTTCCATTAAAATTGGTCATTTCAACTAACAAAGTAAGTCTAACAATATCTAAGATTGTTCACTTTATTTCTTTTCTAATAAACCCAACATAAAGTTATTTCCTCGCACATTGTTTTATATTTGTCATTTTGTTTTTGGTAACAGGAACGTATGTTCATATTAAGTTATATTCTGTTACCGATAGCAGTATCGCATCGTTTGTGTTCTAACTTGCGAAGATACAGACGCTGTAACCTTTATTTGTGTCCAAAGAAACAAACAATTCATTATGTGTAAAAATAATTGTAAGTATATACTTTTTGAATACTTTTCAGTAAAATATTGTTCATTATGTTAAGGCAGCCATAGTAACAGGATAGTCATAACAGGGCAGACAAAATGCTTTATTTATGAATGCTGATGTGAAATAACCTACTCAGTGATAATGTGTTCTTTTGTGATCTTGATTTCCAACACGTACCTGCACTTTTTACAAGTATAATATTGTCATTAATAAATTTAATTGTAACAGCATAGACGGGATAAAAGAGTACGCACTTAGTTTTCTTACTAACTGTCTTAAATTTTCTTTTCTCTACACTGTTATGCAAGACGCGTGCCGTGTTCAAATTCTAGGATGCTTTGTGCTTTTGAAAATCATCACTTTATAGTTCGATTTTCATGGAGAAAAACTATTTAACGGTTGATCTAGTATCTGAAACAGGATATAAAATTGAGAATGGAAATGGGGAATATGTCAAAGAGACAACAACCCTACCAAAAAGCAGAAAACATCTGAAGGCCACCAATGGGTCTTCAACACAGCGAGAAAATCCCGCACCCGGAGGCGGGCTTCAGATGGCCCCTAAATAAAAATGTGTACTAGTTCAGTGAAAATGAACGTCATACTAAACTCCAAAACAGATAAATTAACTAAAATTAAAAAAACATTCAAGACTGGCAAAGGCTCCTGACTTGGGACAGTCGCAAATATGCGGCGGGGGTTAAACATGTTTTGTGAGATCTCAACCTTCCCCCTATACCTCTAGCCAATTTAGAATAAACAAACACACAGCAATACACACAGTAAAACTCAGTTCAAAAGAAGTCCGAGTCCGATGTCAGAATAGATAACAAAAGAAACTAAGCAAAATGACAATGATACATAAATTAACAAAGGACTACTAGCAGTTACTGACATGCCGGCTCCAGACTTCAATTAAACTGATTGAAGTCTTCATCATATGAAAATCAAGCACAATCCCTCCCGTTAGGGGTTTAGTATCATACCATCATAAAATACATTTCGTGTATACATGCCTATTGAATTTAGTTTGTAGAAAAAATGTTACATAAAATAAAAAAGAAACTGTGATTTTTAGTTAGAGTTATCATAAACATTCTAAAATAGTTCATGTTGCAGATTTTAAGGCAATCAGAAAACAGGAAAAAATCCTCTGAAATGTGTTACTCTAACACCACCAAATTTTCACTTAAACACCTACAAATGCATTTTCTGTCAATCATAAATTGCTTAGCATAGGCGTACTGAAAATTGACATTTTGTATTTCTAAATCAAATCTATTTTCTGTTCTGGTATTTTCTACATCAAACAATGAAATTCCTGCCTACAAATTTTGAAGGTATGTATTATTAGCAAAACAAGAGGATTCCGAAAGGTACTTAAAACAGAGAGCCTTAATTACGGATCATTCTCGGATCCTTGTAAGCAAAGCGTGGACATATGATCTGTAGTTTGTTAGGTTATAAATGTATCATTCTAGGTTGTAAAACATGGAATTAAACTTCACTTACTGTTCTGGTTGAATTGTACAATTTAATTCATTATTAGCATTATTGAAAATCAATGTTTTGGTATCTTTTAATTTTAAAAAAGATATGTTATTTAAATCATATACTTTTTAAGGGAATGAACTCCTTACAGTGAAGAGGAGTAACAAATCCTGGCGAGCTTGCGTCCATAACTTTCTGTTGAGATGCTCGAGAGAACTGTTTGTATTTGGCGCGACAATGTGTATTCAAAGTAAACGGTCGTATGCACTGAAATCGCTATAAGATATCCACTTTATTTTGTTTTTCAGTTCTATGTTTTTGATTTAAACAGCGACTCGAACACACCATATTGATTAAGTGGTATGTTCATTTACAGTAATTGGTGGAAGGAAAGGGGGTGTTAAAATCTAAACAGACTATTTTTCTATGTTGTGATGTTATACTATTGTTTCAGAAAAAGGAAAAGGTTTGGTACCATTAAAACGTTTAATCCCGCTGCAAATGTTTGCACCTGTCCTAAGTCAGGAATCTGATGTACAGTAGTTGTCGTTTGTTTATGTAATGTATACGTGTTTCTCGTTTTTATATAGGCTAGACCGTTGGTTTTCCCGTTTGAATTGTTTTACACTAGTAATTTTGGGGCCCTTTATAGCTTGTTGTTCGGTGTGAGCCAAGGCTCCGTGTTGAAGGCCGTACATTGACCTATACTGGTTTACTTTTATAAATTGTTATTTGATGGAAAGTTGTCTCATTGGCACTCACACCACATCTTCCTATATCTATTAACCTATAATAGATAAAGAATCTTAAAATCTATTGAATGCAAATTGACACAAAAAATATTAAATCAATTGATTTTTATTGATGTTCTAGACTTTTTTTATTTTATTTGTTATTTGCCATGTTTTCTTATATGACGAAATAAAAGATGTCTGTGTTTTTCTTGTTGCAATGGCCGTGTTGACCCTAAGTGGTTGTCTTTGGTTCAGCTGAGGTTGTTTGTTCAGGTGAAGTTGGTTTTTTTTTTTATTATTTATTATTGGTTCAGCAGTATTTGTTATTGGTTCAGCGGTATTTGTTATTGGTTCAGTGGTAGTTGTTATTGGTTCAGCTGTTGTCGTTATTGGTTCAGCGGTAGTTGTTATTGGTTCAGTGGTAGTTTTTATTGGTTCATCTGTTGTCGCTTTGGTTCAGCGGTAAATGTTATTGGTTAAGCGGTTGTTGTTATTGGTTCATCTGTTATCATTTTGGGTACAGCTGTTCTCGTTATCGGTTCAGCTGTTGCCGTTTTTGGTTTATCTGATTTCGTTTTCGGTTCAGCTGTTGTCATTATTTGTTGTTCGTTTGGATAGATGTCTCATTGACAATCATACCACATCTCCTTCTGCATTATTTTGTATTATTATTTAGTTATTTATTTATATATGTTTACATTTCTGGTGGATAGTTGCCTCTTTAGAAATCATACCACAACTCTTTTTTTTCCAAACCTATGCAATGTTATTGGGTAGGCACATAAACATAAACTGAGACTGAAATATTTGTTTTTTCGGAGCATTTAGTCCTACCACCAAATCGGCTATCCGATCATTTAAGAGTAATTCAAGAAGTTACAAGGAAACAATTTTGTTCGGACGGACACAGCAACGACTATATTATTATGCTCCTATTTTTTTTTTTTTTCTGGGAGCATGAAAAGAAAACCCGACTACCACTGACATGGTTTCGTATCTTTAAATAGATACATTCTAATTTGTTGTCCAAACAGTTTTGTGGATGGATGCACGTTCTACAACACTGGTTGTACTCTGCGACATTTTAAAGTAAAGACACTAGTCAGTGGTGGTCTTTCCAGTAAGGGTTTGGGATTTGATTTATCAACTGCAACTCTCCGTTAATCTAGTAGACATAGATATTGACCGTTATTTACATTTTAGACATTGATGTTAGAATTGCTCGTGCTAATCATAACTAAAAAATCTTTGTTTTGGATAACCAGTTCTATGAGCACTTAAACCCTCTCCATATTATCGGGATCAGTAGGTACCAAATTATACAGAGAGACAAACGAAATTATTGTCACTTAAAATCAGACCTAGAAAAAGAGATATGACATCTATCTTGACAATTAAGTTACAGCTACAAGTAGACCATTACATGAATCTCATATATATATTAAGAACAAAGCCCTCATCTTAGAAATGAAAATTCGACATTAAGAGACAAAATCAAGATTCTGGCTCAGGGGTCAATATATTTGTACTTATCAATCATAAACCGAAGTTATTTGGCTCTGTTCTTTTTTCCCTTTTCACAAGAACATTCTATTTTCAATTATTTGTATAAGTTTTTTTTCCTTTCCAAATGATACACTAGTTTCAACGTTCTTTTACGCATATACACATTTATCTTTTTTTCATTTTAATAATTATAAACAAAAAATGACAAGAATTGATCAGTCCACTACATCAGCCAAACAATGTCCAGGGAGCTCTTTAGCTAACAATCGATTCCTTAAATAATAACGAAATAGAAAATGAACTACAATCACATTAGATACTTTAATCAAATGCAATTTATTATAATCTTCGCAGCATCATCACCGAGTTTTTCAGTGAGTAGTTTATTCCTTTCCAAGTTCGCCAGTAAACACCGCGGTGGTCCATGACTGGTGTTCTGATGAAGTAAACCCATTCAGGTTAGCCGTCACGCACCTGTTATACCACCATCCCCAGGGAACCAAGTCGAACAATTTCCACTCGAAGAATTATCATTATCGTTGTCTCTGGTAGAAAAACTAATGCCATTATGGTGTTCCAAACTGTTACCTATAAATAGATTATTAAAACCAATAAAAGAACATACATGTGTTATTGTTTTACATACACGGAATTAAGCATCTGTGTTCTAGCGAGAGGTCTTTCATTATATAAATAACACATCGCTGAGAGGGTAATAGGGCAGAGTGTTACCTCGAGGAAACAGCCTCGGTTGGCAATGTTTTTTTCGAGAGGTAGCAATTGTTGTGTGTTATTTCATTGCATTATGCTGAATGTTATACATTTAATCTCCGTGACTAAGTGAGATATGAAGATTTGTTCACCCAAGAAAATTCATATTTCACGAGAGTTTTGCCCGAGGGAAATATGACTTTTCGAGGGTGAACAAATCTTCATATCTCCCGAAGCCAAGGGAAGTGAACGTTTTATTCCACTGCGGCACTGTCTATACTTTGTTTACTACCTAAACATAAATATTAATTTACATGCATTTTTTTCTTATCCGCTTATTTTTATAACTAAACGCTACATAAACATTGATAAACAGTACCAATCAAAAGTTAATTATTAGTCTTTTTGTTTTAATGTCTGAAATAATTTTGAACACAATAATGACTTTACTATCGCTATTTAGAAAACCCGTTCAAAACGTACGCGCGTAACGTCGCACAAGAAAGTCCTGATCTTCAGAGGGGAATATGATGATCAGAGGGGAATATGAAGTTTTATTCAATGTCACGTGGGAAAGTCTCAACCAATCAAATATTGATAAGCTATCAATATGTACATTTAGTGGAATAATCTATTTTATTGTCTTTTAACTATCAAATTGAAAGTAATAAACTATGACGTCATGTACATATCAACCGTCCGTGTTCTAACGTGAAGTATGATAAAAGTCTTTATTCCATATATGCAAGACTATACATGTCACGGTCATTGGTAATCCTTCATTGTTTCTGTCGTTCATTATTTCTATTTTGATCGTCGCAACTGATAAAAAAGCAATAGAATGTAATACAAGTATATATGACAAGAATCTTTTCCATAGACTTGATAACGTATCAATCAACAATTCTTAACTTACTTTTTTTCTTAATACTGTGCTTGGTAAGAAGCGCTTGCAGTAATGTTTTATTGCAGTTTTTAATACACCGTTTTCACTAGACTACATTTGTATTTTGTAACCGATAATAAAAAGAAAAAAAACATGGCGACTTTCAATCATTCGCTAAAATAATCTTACACAATAAAATAAATTACCAAGTTGACATTATTTGCAACTGACAGTTATTGAAGAAAATTATATTAAAGTGAATTATTCATAAGGATTACTCCTGACAAATTAACCCACAAACATTACATAAAAATCCTTTTGTATTCGTTTGTTCATTAAATATTTAACCCTCAAAAATATATTCATAACTGCAGTATCATTTTTTCTGGTAAAGTATAATACTTAACAAGTGTTGTGCCACAGGGCCGATTATCGGCCCAAAGTCGTACTCCTTTCAGTGCAAAAGGGCCGTTTATTCATTGGTCAATCCAAATGTTTTGATGGTCAGATTGTATGTTTAAATTGATAATAAACTGTTTTATTTTGGAATCCAAAGAAAGTACCTGCAGTGCCGTAGTATCCATTTGCAGTCAGTTTGAACTTTGAACTTTCAGCACCTATTTTGAAATCTTTATATTTTGCAAATGCATGGTTTCCTCAAAGTCTGATAAGTCTATTCTCATTTCGTACTGTCCATGGGATGTAAGAGAATGCATCTTTGTATTTCCTGAAAAAATAAGACTTGATTTAAATGTTATATAATTATTCTCATAATTAAATGCCTACACTGATAATTTGTAGGACTTATGGTTCCGACTTGAAATGGATTGAATTGGAAAAAAAATAAACAAGTTGAAAATAAAAAAATCGGAAATATCTATAACACATTATGTATTATAGTAAAATCTGATAAAATATATGACGCTCTGCAATATCCCCAAAACTTGCTTTCTTGAAGTAGTGTACATTTTGGGAAACGTTTCAATTTGATTTTCTTCCAGTCGTGTAACTCAAAAACAATGCATGACCGGTGCGTTTATTTTCGAAAATCTTAGGGTTAATGTGATTTTCACAAAGTTTTGAAAAGAATACATAATATGTATATTAACCAAAAAAAATCTTTTCACAGCATTCTGTAGTTATCTATATGTAGCTATCAATTTGAATAAACTATGTTGTATGTGCCTGCCCGAAGTCAGGAGCCTATAATTCAGTGTATATCATATTTGATCTTCGTTCATTATTATGTATATTAATAAATCAGGCCGTTAGTTTTTTTTTCGTTTGAATCGTTTTACATTTGTCATTTCGGATCCTTTTATTTGCGGTATGGGTTTTGCTCATTGTTGAAGGCAGTACGGTGACCTATAGTTGTTAGCTTCTATGTCATTAGGTCTCTGGTGGAGAGTTGTATCATTGGCAATTATACCACATCTTCTTTTATTTTATATTGACTTAAATTTCATCGCAGCAACAACCGAATAACAACAAATATATTCACACAAAGATTTTGCACTGCTAAATGAATTTCATACGGCAGCATTTCCTAAATTTGCGTGTAAATCATAATACTGTTAAATGAGCTTTACTCCATTTCAATCTTTATTAAAACTAACAATTTTGAAAATTTTATCAATTTTGGGAATGATGATAAGAAAAGCTTACCAAGCCAGAACTCATGCTTGAGGTATCCAAAACCATGTTTGTAGTCATTCCATCCTCGAAGGAAATCAACATACCCATTTTCCCGTCTTTGGAAAACCTGATATAATTTTTTAGTATTTTTCTTAAATATTTTTTTTTTATTTTGATAAATTTATTGGTGGTTAAAAGATTTGTTTATTTTCAAACATGATCAAGTATGATAAAAACAATTCCATCCACAGGAACGTATTATTAGCACATACTTACAACTTCTCGTCCAATCAAATTGCTTGAATTTGCCTTCTAATTTTCATAGTACATACTTTTTCCGTGTACTAAGTAACTACGCATGAATGACCACAAGGGTAATATTTCACTGTATCGTTATCAAGATATTAAAACAAAATTGCCACTGGCGATTTTGAAATAAAATGCTGTTCCAAATTAAATTAAATAGTTTGTAATTAGTTTTCACATTGATTTTAAATATCCTGCTATTTAAATCTTTGGATCTAAATAATGTTTGTGACGATTGAAGTTTCTATCATTTTAATAATAAATAATGAGTAACAAATATGGTTCTTTATATCTTGATTAGAGTACAACGCCATCTTAAAATTGTGATTATTTTATATTCCATGCAGTTACTTTGTATACAAAAAGTGTGTACTGTGAAACCTTGTGAAGGAAATTAAGGCAACTTGATCTCTTTCGTCATGAATTGATTGATTATTGGTTGCTTAATGTCCAGTGGCAAATATCTCGTGCATCTTCAGGGCGATGTCATGAATTGAAAAACCGTGATAATGTCTGAAAAGAATGTGCCACCTATATATGTATATATATATATATATATATATATATATATATATATATATATATATATATATATACATACATGTTATGATAAATCATTTAGTTTTACTTTGAAATAATAAAAAAAAACATAAACCCTAGTATCTTTGATCTTTTGCTTTTAATGACTATCCGCTAGACTATCTATGGGGACATACCAGGGCGGATCCAGTCATTTTAAAAAGGGGGGTTCCAACCCAGGATAAAGGGGGTTCCAACCATATGTCCCCATTCAAAAGTATGGATCGTCCAAAAGAAGGGTTTGCAACCCCGGAAATACCCCTTATTGGATCCGCCACTGCATACTATCTATATGTTTTAAATTTATTAAAGCTTTTGTTTTACTGTGAGATTGAAAATGTTTGTAAGACACGTAAAGCTTCCATTGCAATTTAATTATCGCCTGCTTTTGGTCAATTTATTTTGTCATTTTACCATGTATTAGAAGTACATGTATAGTAAACCACCGCTTTATATCAATAAACATACTTACACCAGCAGCTACCATCTTTTCATTCTGGAGTCAAGGGCCTTTTGAAATCACATATTTTACAATAATACTAGTGAGTAGATTTACAAAACTTCGTTAATGAGCTCCGTTTTACAAACACCTGTGATACAAGTAGTCAGCCAAAATAAACTATCAATAGACGAATTAAAAGATTACTCGAGTTGTAAATATGTGTTAATTGATAGTCTATGATAGGTATATACTATGAATTAAGAGCTCGGGCAAGCCCCTCGCTCTAAATTTCATAGTATATACCTTTCATAGACTAACCTAGACTTAGACGACGGGTTGAGTGCTCATTAACATTTTTAACCCGGCCACATTATAAGTGCCTGTACTCAGTCAAAAACCTGTTATCCATCGGTTGTCGTTAGTTCTGTTTGCCATGATACTTGGTTTTGATTTGATGCTGTTACATGTAATATTAATCACGCTATTTGATTTTTTCCTGCTAATGGTCTCACATTTTATTTTCCCGATTAAGAAAAAAGACGGGGGAAACCAAAACAGAACAAAACAAAACAAAAGAGCTAATTATTGACAAAATTCTTAAGTTATTATGTTTGAACGCTACAGTTATTTTTTTTCTATTTTTGTTTTAAATCATGTGGTACAGGCGCGTAGCAACCTGTACGCAAAAACGCAGTTGCGAACACATCGAAAATTTGACAAAAATAAAATATGGTAAATCTTGTAAGAATAAAACTGAAGTAATAAAAAAATTTAAAAAGTATTATACAAATATGTTAACAGTAACTTTGTAGCTAAAGTATATTCCGTTCCGGAAACTAGTCTACTCTCTTCATTTACGGACAAGCATCGTGATTGTGTTGCTGATGCAAACAATATAATTAGCTAAGTTTTCGTGTTGCTAGAACACAATTGTTACGTCTACTATGCCTCCTTATCCTGACATCTTGTCTGAAAATTTCAAAATTACTGATGAAATAAGATATGACTTTCTAAAGTGACCATGGTCAATGATTCATTCTTATGATGTTTCTGTGGGTATGTAGTCTGACTTACGTCGTCATAACAGATTTTTAAACATTCCAGTCAAACTTAAGTTTAACGGGGATTGTTAACATGCAAGGGTAATTTTCGTACAACGTTTTTGCCGGTTTTTTTTTTTTTTTATTCGACGGCAACGGCAGAACGGTCTTACAGGATAAGACTTGAGAAACACAATGAAAATCAAGCGTTTATCTGGCCTGGTCTATTGAACATATACCGTGAAAACAAATTTCAGCAGACACGGTGTTTGACATCACCAGTAGAAGAAAGGAAAGGAAATGGTTCTAGATTTTTAGAATTTGAGAAGAAAATTACTTCTATTTACTTATGAATACATAAAACATAGAGAAATGTGATTTTATTTTTTTATGTATTTTCTCATTGAAAAAATACCATTTAAGTTGCACAGTCGGTGTTGGCTTAAAAATTTAATTTTCTCATGTATAGTGGGTTGAGAGCGATTAGGTAAACATTAAAATATATGGTGGTGGCACTATATATTTTGATTGTAATTAATATCCAATTTAGCTAAACCCATGTTAGAAGTTTGTTTTCCTCTAATTAATATTTTTTAAATTGATTCATCATACATTTTAGTTGACTTGTTACTGATGAAAATAAGATTTCTGTGAGTTCATTTTAAGTCCCAGGAAATCGCGAGGATGCAGGATTTTGCACCATTAACCCCAGAGCTTCTGGGGGCCTTGAGCGGCCCCTAGACCCGTCGCCGTATAACTTCCTTCCCCGGCATTGAGTACACATCATTTTGGCCTGGCTACGCCCCTGTGGTATATAATGTATATTCCGATTCAACTAACAGGGATGAATCAAATATGAAAAATAAAAGAAAATAAAAATAAAAAAATTAAATACGTTTAGACGTGTCAGAAAAATATAGTGACACCTACATGCAATTGTAGGAATAGCAACTCAGTCTAATAAGATAATTAAAAACTTACAGTCCAGTGTCCTCCATCTATTTTCATTTCGCAAAAGACTTTGAATCCAGTTGTATGTCTCGGGTAAACTTTATATACACCATTTGGACACCAATCTGGAATATCACTGCAGTCACGTGGTCTTCCTCCTAGAAAGTATGAAAAAAAAAAATAGTCGATATATTAAAGATTACTCAATCATATGAAAACCTTATCTATATAACTTGAATTTGACTTAGATGCTTGTTTTGATTTTCATTACTGAAACATTTCATAAATAGTAACAGTATACATAATGCAAATGATCAAAGAAAAGTTGCCTCTTAAAATAGAAATTTCTTTTGTTTAATTGTAATATCCCTTCGAATTAAATTTCTAAGCTAGCAATTCCGCTTGATTCGTGTTTTTTAAATTTTTTATAGAAATAACTTTCTTACTATGACATTTTGGATCCCAATCAGTCTTTGCCAATACCAATATTCTCTCAGCCGCCTCTCCATAAAAACACACACCATTATAATGAAAAAAAACCCACGGAATTAGATACTCGCATTAGCAGATAAATATACAAAATAATTAATCAAATAATAATATACACCTATTGATTGGTTATGAGTGTAATAGCAAGTTTGTTGTCCCTGAGATACCAACTATTGCTCGAGGCGAAAACGAGGACAATAGTTAGTATCAAAGGGACAACAAACTTGTTATTACACTCATAACCAGTCATTAAGTGTTTTTATACCGAACAAAACAATTTTATAAAAAGACTATATACACCACTTAAAAAAAAAAGTCACAAAGACATGCACAAGATGAACTATCGGGTTTATTTTTTCCCGTGTGGTATTTGTCAATACTGTATTTACTGAAATCAAGGCCATTGAATCCTTGTGTAAAATTCCTGTACATATGATAAACGCTAGCTAAAATATTTTACCGTACACCAAAGCAATCCCAGATTATGAAGACGACGACAGACCCATACCATACATTTGTTACTTTTAGTTCTTAAAATATGTGGCGTAGATTTTTTTTTCTTTCTTTAGAAATTGCTTCTAGTAAAATTACGACGACAGACACATATAGATTATATCGTTTACGATATTTCAGAGTTTAACGTTGCCAAGCGCACAACTCCAAGCAGAATAGACAATGACGTCATTGTTGTCCAATGAAAAATTAGTACGGAAAATATGTTTATAAAACTATTGACCGGGGTAATAAATAGTCTTTGCAACTTTTGACTGGCAATAGTCTGTGGAATGAAATAGCACAAATATTTCATTCTTTTTATATAGAAAACATACTGAGGTATAATAATATGATTAATCAATGTCATTACTGCTTGCTTTAACTGATTAAGTTATAGATAATGCATATTTTAAGGTTTTCTTGTCGTATAACACATACATGTAGAGGGGTTTCAGGATTGATCAAACGAAAGACCGACCGTAGGGAGGTGTTTCTTTGGGCTACCCTGACACTCCGAGGTGTGTTATACGACAAGAAAAACCTTATAATATGCATTATCTGACTTATATACCGTCAAAAATTTTTTTTTTGGCAAATAAATTGCAAGACTTGTATCCCATTTTACCGGTTAAATCATAATGGGATATGCTTTTCTATTTCGATTAGATATAACTGCGCCCACGGAATCAATTATAAGGTAAAATAGAACTCATTACTCTAGATATAAGCGTAAGTAATCACTGTCCAGTTATATTAAAATATTACTGTAAATACATGAAGAAAGAAATAAATAAATTGTTACGGTGTATGAAAATACAAGCCACTTGGTAAGTAACTTATTATATCATTATAACTTTATAAGGTGTTATATTTTTCTCTTGTTTCGTGAAAATTTTATCACAGAAAAGCAGATAAATTTTCAACCCTTGTATATGAATTATTCAGAAGTACTGTGTTTTTTTTCCTTGTAGTATTAAAATAAAAATGCAAACCAGGATAATATTATACCCCAAAAAAAAAAAAAAATAGAATAAATAAATAAATTACGTGGTCGCTCACTTTTAGAAAATGAGAATATTAGAATTTGATAGTGTAAAAGAAAAGGGTATATATAATTGTAAAAAAAATCCGAAATGGCACGAAGAGCACAAATGGAAATGTACACGTAACAAAAACGGACATTTATAGGTTAGAGTCCGATTTCTAATACAGTGTGGATCAACAAGATTGTATATTTTTTAATAATCCGACAAATAAATGTGATACTATCTGGCTTGTTTTAAAAGTGTTATTAAAAGTTTTGCATTATTCAATCTCACATAATGTCCCTTTTTTTGTAGCGATGAATTAACAATCCATCAGATTTATTGTTTCGATTGATTGATTGATTGATTAATTATTGGTTGTTTAACGTCGAATGGCAAATATTTCATGCATCAGAACGAACAAATCAACAGATACAATAGGTAGGTCCTGTAATGGATGCCGTACAGGATGAAGGTCGGTGAAATTTGGACCGCCAAGAGGATATATTAGATAGAAACAGAGATTTTGCTTCGCACGAACAACCCAGACCACTACAAACCCCTCAGAGTTGCTGCAAGGGTTCTTAACAAGAAAGCGTTGCACTCTATCTAGACAAGGCATCGAATCTAACGTCCCCATTCTGACCGAACGTGGCTGCGTACTTGTACATCCCGCAGAGACAAACGGACGCCCCACTCTGTCAAGGGTCTTACTGCCGGTCGGAAGAAGATCAAGAGTGACCTTATTTTGAAAATTAATTTATGCGTTCGTTAACGACGTTTTTTGTGTTGGTATTTCAGTCTACTAAACCGAGGAAAAGATCGTTTATTCCTAAAACCTTTAATGATGGACAATTGTACAGTGAGACTGCAATTGGGAACAACACACGATTACAATCAAATAAATTATTTTTTAACAATCTGCAGTTTGCATTTAATCAGGAAAATAATGACCTGATACAGGTCATTATTTTATGCCTTCAAGCACATTTCATTGAAATTTGGTATCGTCCAGGTTGATTCTCCAAAAGAATGACTTATCGTTCTGAAAGGACATAACTCCATACAGGTATATAATCATAATTATTGTAAAGACAGTTTTAAAATTCTGAGAAAATACAGTAACTAGTGAGAATAATCCAGTCTCGCTAATTTAATTCGTTTTCAATCTATTAATAGAGAAAAAATAATTTGTGTTATGTCATATAAGGTATATGTAAAAATCAATACGTACTATGTTTGTATCATAAATTATCAATGTGTATTGCATAATGTATTGTCGTCGATATTGCTGCAAATATTGGTCGATATACAATTCTGCAATACCTATTTTGCTCGTGTTTACTTGATTTCGATTTTTGTTTTGTTTAATATGCGTTACATACATTTTTATTTAATCAATTTAAAAGAAGAAATTAAAAAAAAAGTTTCCAACAGCCAAAGGTAATGTTGATCTTAAACGGGTTATAATTAAGTTGTCTGATTCCGTTTACCGAGTGTGTCCTACAATGCATTTCCTATTGTGTCATATTATTCTAAAAATTCGATTGGTTGCTGATTCATGTATAGCAGGAGACGTTTTCTGTCGACGTACTAGGTTCGCTTATTTTTGAGTTCCTACTATTTTCATGGTTTGCATAATTTTAAATTGATATATAGTACGAATTTGGAACATTGTCAAAGTACTGTTGACCACATGCATAAAAATCATTGTCATACTCAGTGTCAGATTTTAAGTTTTTTTGCGTCGTCAAAATTAATGTTCGAAACCTACAAACCAGCTAGGACATTTATAAACTAAACAAAGACCCAGTTTGACTGTTTCAAAACATTATGTAACAAACTACATATAAGTATGCATTGTTTTTGCTTTGAACCAAAAGAATTTAAAAATAAGAAATGTAACATGGGAATTATTAAGATAATAACTTAATAAATAATAAATTAGCCTCACCTGTATGACACGAAGACACAACGCAATGGTGGCGACTTGAATTAGTGTGTAGTTTTGCATTTCCGAAAAGGCAAACCAAAGTGAACAGAGCAGCAAAATCATAATGCTTTCGTTTGCGACGGAGGAAAACAATTGCTCAGAACAATCGCTACAGAATCATTACTTTTGCATTTCTAAAGTATAAACTTCGTGTGTGGCAGATGTTTGTTAATATCAATATTGCGTGATTAGATATTTTTGCATTTAACTATATAGTTGCAGGAAACTTAATTGTCTTTTATCATATTGAGAAGTTTCTGAATTCACTGAATAAAATACGACAAGGACACGTATCGTAAAAAGATAATTATTTCAAAATAAACACGAATGTAAAACAAAATGAACTCACTCAATGAAAATAAAAATAAGGAGATGAGGTATGATTAGCAATGAGACAACTATCCACCAAAGTTCAAATAAAGTGGATGTAAGAAATTATGGGCAACCGTACGACCTTCAACAATGAGAAAACCCATACCGTATAGTCGGCTATAAAAAGCCCGACATGAAATATATGACACAATTCAATTGAGAAAACTAACGGCCTGATTTATAATAAAACAATTATCGAAAACAAATATGACAGACATGAGCCAACGACAACCATGCACTGAACTACAGGCTCATAACTTGGGACAGGCACATAAAGAATGTGGCGGGGTTAAACATGCTTGTGAGCACTCAACCCTCCCCAAACCTGAAACAGTGGTGTAACAGCACAACATAAGAACCAACTATAAACATCAGTTGAAAAAAGCTTAACTCATCAGATCGATACAAAGCAGAAAAACATCATACATAAATACAGACCGGACGTAACAGGGTATTTGTCCATCATAGACATCCCTCATCTCTAAGAACAAAACGGACACTAAGTACAGATCTGAGAGTACTCGCAGCTATTGACAGCTAGTTCAAAGCCAATAACAACTAATAAAAAATCATGTATCTAAGACTAAAATATCAATCAATACACATCCAACACCCAATGGACTTAGTGTAAAGACGTCATTAACAGTCAGAGAAAAACATGTTCAATGGTGTTAATATGTCCTTTGATTGAGTTAAGCTATTTCAGTTGATATTTTATAGTGTGTTTTCTATGTTGTGATGTTACACTATTGTTTCAGAAAAAGGGTGAAGGTTTGGTACCATTAAAACGTTTAAACCCGCTGCATTTGTTTGCACCTGTCCTAAGTCAGGAATCTGATGTTCAGTAGTTGTCGTTTGTTGATGTGGTTCATAAGTGTTTCTCGTTTCTCGTTTTATATAGATTAGACCGTTGGTTTTCCTGTTTGAATGGTTTTACACTAGTAATTTTGGGGCCCTTTATAGCTTACTGTTCGGTGTGAGCCTAGGCTCCGTGTTGAAGACCGTACTTTGACCTATAGTGGTTTACATTTATAAATTTTGATTTGGATGGAGAGTTGTCTCATTGGCACTCATACCACATCTTCTTATATCTATATATGACCTTGTGCAATGCCAAAATAAAGGATCTACAGATTGTAGTACCGTTAAAGTGCAACACCATTATCGTAAATACAATGAATTCACTAAATTACACACCAGTAGCTCAAGACGAATGGTCGACACGGCAATGCAGTTTGACGACATTTATTTTATTTTTGTTGGTTAATCATAACATTGTTATGTTGTAAACCCTTAATCAGGATAGTGTTACAAAAATGCAATTATTCAAAAGAGATTGATTGTTTGTTAATATATTATCATGGCCGTCAGTTTTGTATTGGTAGAGGGTGCCGAAGTGCACGGAGCAGGGGCGGATCCAGCCATTTTAAAACCCAGGATAAAGGGGGTTCCAACTATATGTCCCCATTCAAATGCATTGATCGTCAAGAAAAGGGGTTCCAACCCCGGAACCCCCTCTGGATCCGCCACTGACGGAGAGAACCGTGGACCTTCGACAGGAAAAATGCTAAATACATGTAAATATAAAAAGAAGATGTGGTATGATTGCCAATGAGACAACTGTCCACAAGAGACCAAATGACACAGAAATTAACAACTATAGGTCACCGTACAGCCTTCAACAATGAGCAAAGCCCATACCGCATAGTCAGCTATAAAAGGCCCCGAAATGACAATGTAAAACAATTCAAACGAGAAAACTAACGACCTTATTTATGTACAAAAAATGAACGAAAAACAAATATGTAACACATAAACAAACGACAACCACTGAATTACAGGCTCCTGACTTGGGACAGGCACATACATACATAATGTGGCGGGGTTAAACATGTTAGTGGGATCCCAACCGTCCCCCTAACCTGGGACAGTGATATAACAGTACAACATAAGAACGAACTATAAAAATCAGTTGAAAAAGGCTTAACTCATCAGATGGACAAAAATACAAGTGGACGTGGCAGGGTACTTGTACATCCCAACAACAAAAAGACACTAGGAACAGATCTGAGAGTACTCGCAGTTATCTGACAGCTAGTTCAAAGCCACTAACAACTAATAAAAAAATCATGCATCTAAGACTAAATTATCAATCCGTACACATCCAACATCCAATGGATTTAGTGTAAAGACGTCATAAACAGTCAGAGAAAAACATGACCTTGTACAATGCCAAGATACAGGTATCGACAGATTGTAGATCCATGAATGTGTACATTTGTATATGTATATAACATACTATTAATATTTAGTTTGCTTTTAATTTACTGATAACAAAATCAATATTTATACCAATAAAACAATATTCAATGATATTATTACAGTGTTGAATTGGTAACCTTTAGAATAAGTTTAGTTTACAAGGATCATTTCTAAATTTCCGGGCACGGTTAACAACATTTCCGTAAAATGAGGATGTGCTATCCCGTTTGAAATAGGTTTTCTACAGGTACAACCAAACTTCAAAACCAAATCTTTATATCTATGGAAAAATTTAGTAAAGGTTTTAAGTAATTTATGGTAACGATATCCCTGGTTTAATAATTTACCAGTAATACATAGATTACGCTCGTTAAAATCAAAAACGTCACAACAGACACGGACATAGCGAACGAGCTGTGAAATATAAACACCGTAAGATGGTGCCAAAGGAACATACCATCTAAAATGAAAATTAACAATAGGGAACGAAAATCGTCCCTTTTGTCGTAAATTTTAGTGTGGAGTTTCCGTTTAAAACCGAAATATCTAAATCTAGGAAAGGACAGTTATTACCGTTTAAATTTGATTTATTTAAAGTAAGTTCCTTGGGGTAAATTTCAGCAGTATATTGAGAAAATTCTTGATTATTTAACGAAAAAATATCATCAAGATAACGGTAAGTGTTGTTGAATTTATCAATTAAATGCAATTTCGACGGGTCTTTACTGAGTTTAGTCATAAACTGTGATTCGTAACAGTACAAAAACAAGTCTGTTATTAAAGGGCACAATTAGTGCCCATAGGGATACCTACAACCTGTCGATAAACTTTGTTGCCGAAACGTACATAAATATTATCAAGGAGAAAATTAACAGCTTCAGTCATCTCATCACACCTCCAGTAAGTATATCTAGCATATTTACCTTTCTCATTAGAGAAGAAGGCTTTAAATGAGTTGCAGCAAATATATTTGCATTCAGCTTTACCAAACGACCATTTAATTAAATAGGAAAACTTGTGTTTGATAAGATAGTGTGGGAGTGTAGTGTAAAGAGTAGAAAAATCAAAACTGTCAACAGAATCAAAAGGACCATCAAAAGCATGTAATTTATCTAAAACATCCAAAGAATTTTTACACTCCAAAATAGTTTGTACCACTATGTTCATATATTTTACTACAATAGTTTATGATAAGCTCTTTAATAGTAGTTAATGAACTTGTTAAAAGCACTGAAAGATTAGTTGTAGAACACTTACTAGAGGCCGAGATGAAACGATATTTAAATGGTTTTTTGTGTAGTTTAGGTAGCCAATACATAGTTAACTTTGTGTATCGTACAATAAAACCCCAAAACGCCATAAAGTATAACCTAAATTCAAACGGTTTACTTTGCATGTATGAATTGCGATTTCAATCCAAAGTAGTAAGGTCAATGTTTGAATTATCCATTTCAATCCAACTACACAATGATGAAATATAATAAACACGTTTATGTAACAAAATACAGAACGCTGACTTATGAAAAAGAAAAAAAAAAGAGATCATAGCATTATATGCAAATGAAAGGAAAACAGATCATGTAAGTCAGGTGTAGGTAATTCTGTCGCATTGGAATGAATTTCCCCTCGATAATGCTACTAGGAATATATACACGTAGCTACTTATACAACAACTGCTGATGCTGAAAGTGGCTGCCAACTTGAGTCTGGTTTAATTTTTTGTTAATAAATTCAATTCGTGGTTCAATCAGGTTTATAACTCTTACCTTCCGGCACTCAATGTGAACATGTCATCAAACATTCTTTTCTTTTTTTGTTTTTTGTATGATCACTAAATTTGATTTCAATTACACAATGTAAGCACACTATCAACAAATTTAAGTGCGCTTAGAAAAGAGATGTTTTATTGAATTGACTATTAATTGTACGCGCTTGCCTGACGCGACAAATGTATAGGTGTGATTTTGTTTTCATTTGTCGTCATTATGTTTAAAGCAAAAGTTTTGGGTCAATATATATATGGAAGGGGATATCAGGTCACTAGGAATCAATCATTTAGGCATTTAAATCTCTTTAAAAGGGCTATTCTTCGTCATGAGAATGAACTTGTTTGTCTCTCATTATTCTTACATGTATGTCGCTTTTAAGGATTTTGATTTTTTTCACAGTTGACAGTTCATATGGATTCCTATGTCAAAATTGGAAAGACATCGTTATCCTACATTAATTCATGTATATCAGAACGTCAATACATAGCATTATATCCAACATAATTTTGGTTTTGGTTACTATTGTCTTTATAATTGTTTTGAAAAAATACTCAACATTCGCCAAAATTTCTCAAAATTCCGGATCTTGGCATTCCCCGGGCGTCTATAAATTGATCACTTGGCGAATGTTAAAAAAGTCGAAAAATACCAAAGGGTCATTCAAATTCATATGATGAAAACAACTGACATTGCGATAGCAAAATTCGAAAAAACGATCAAAAGACAAACAACAAACCATACAAAACACAACCATAGAAAACTATAAACTGAGCAAAACAAACTCCACTAATAACCGGGGATGATCTCAGGTGCTCCAGAAGGGTTAGCAGATCCTGCTCCACATGTAGCAACTTACTTTTTACTCCTGTAACAAACGTTGATAAGTCATATCATGTGATAAGGCATCACACATCCCGTTTAAATCAAACAAAAACGTGCCAAAGTAGTTTTTGAACCATAAAGTACATTCATTGGGCTGCGATACTATGATTCAGGTAAATATTGATAGACGCTTTATGCTAATGGTCTTGGTTTGAGATAAATTGAGATGGGAAATTGGCCCACTCCTTTATTTTCCTCTTCCAATAAAAGGTTTGTTTTGAGGTAACAATTAATATCATATCAGCACAATAAGCTAGATACTGAATTTTAAATGCTGTATCTTTTTATCATTCTACATGTTCCAGCAGATGTTGAAGTTAATTCTAAAATTTTAAAAAGTATTCTGAGTAAAACTGAACTTACACTTCCTATTTTTTTTTTTTTTTTTTTCTATTACACCCATTAACACATTTTGAATTGATAGATAAGAGGTGTTTTGTGTTGATACACAGATATTAAAAGTAGGACATATATACAAATCCTTATGGTTGCTTTTTTCCCTTGCAATTATGTTTTCAAGCCCAACGGTTCTCTCTTTATCTCCTATATTTACGTTAGATTTATCTCCACTCTCAATAAATTTCGCGATTTCTATAGCCAAACCTCTGTATTTGCCAAAATTTGTTTGCCTTTTTTTTTTGTTACCTGCTTCTGGTCTCTTTTGAAATATGGCTGATGTTATCTTATAATGTTGGGTTTGTGTCTCATTTATTTTACCCTACAGCTCTTTTTACTCAACTAAACAACTGACACACGTGTACAAAGATATTGATAAATGCATGTTCATACTGTGTTTTAATAGAGTGGTGTACTGTTTTTGCTTTATGTCTTTGTTGTTAGGGATGTATAAATACCCTGCTACGTCCGGTCTGTGTTTTGTTCGATGTTTTTCTGCTTTGTATCGATCTTAAGTTAAATCTTGAGTTGCCATTTTCATGTTGTGCTGTAACACCACTGTCCCAGGTTAGGGAGGATTAAGCGCTAACAAACATGTTCAACTCCGCCACATACTTTATGTGCCTGTCCAAAGTCAGGATCCTGTAGTTCAGTGGTTGTCGTTGGTTCATGTCTGTCATATTTGTTTTCGTAAATTGTTTTGTTATAAATAAGGCCGTTTTTTTCGAACCTTTTTATGTTGGCAATGTATTTAAAATATTTAAAATATGATCATATATATATTTTGACTACATGATAAGAAAAAGAGACGTTTAATGCCAATGCTAATACAAAATGAATGTACTTCTTTTGTTATAACATTAAACAGTGGTTAATATTGGTCATCAAATTTTGTTAATTTTGCTTGCTGTAAGTTTTTTAAAAACAAGAGGCAGATAACTCTATCGCCATGGCTGAGGGAGGTGGAAACAATGGTAATATCATATTTTTATGCATTATATATTGGTCCTATAATATAAATTTTGCATATGATGTTGGAAATAATATAGGTTTTTCAATCAAGATCTGATATAGCCACTGACGCATATTCGAAGACGATTTCGATTACCTATTATTATTCTAATTATCGACAATATTACATAACAGAATTTCTAAATTAACTATTGAGACAATAAAAGTTGTTTTGATTTTTTCGCTTCATAGTCTGTGTGCTATGACCTACATTTCCAGTGTAAACAAATCGACAATAAGTACGTCACCTATTTTCAAACGAAAAATTCTGTCTAAAAATAACACAAGAAAGGACACATAGTATGGAAGCCCAGTGATGAGCATACAATTGTAATTTAATGTAAGCAGATTTATGAAAAATCAGTTGAATGATACTAATTTTAAATTATTTGAAAGTCAAAGGACTGTCATTCTTTTTTTGTGACCGAAAACCTTTGAATAAATTAGAAAATATTAAAACACTAGGAATATAAAAATGAAATTAAAAGTGAAAAATGAATTTAAGGTAGATCATAGGTATATATTTCTTGAGATAGAATTTTCTTATATTTTGCTAAAATGAAGATTTTACTATGCTTTTTCAAAATATAATAAAAATATGGGTCACCGTGCTATTTTCCAAGCTATGAGTCGTTGAAAATTGCCTAAATTTGGTTAGATTGTTCATGAAAAACAGATTTGTGTATAAAAAAATTCTATGAGATAGAATTTTGAAATAAATTGTGAGAAGATAGGTTTAAGAATATGTTTTAAGAAAATAAAAGAAAAATACTGTCACCGAATTTGTTTTCTTGCTACAAGTAAAAATAACAAATTTCCTATCAGTCCAGTATATATTTTTTAATAAAAGAGTTATCCCCTTAAATTGCTTATTTGAAAATTTTTTTCTAAAACACAAAATTTGATATCTGTTTAAATATTTTGAAAAACAATAAATCACTAAGTTTTCTTTATATAAATCAACAGTCTAACCATTAAATTGCAAATCTGTCTCCAAATTTGCAGATTTGGGCAAATAACTATACCGATTTTGTACTGCGATTGTACAATCCAAGATGGCGGTATACCATGAATCTACCTTAAAAGTGAAAATGAAATAAAATCAGTGACAAATTAAATGAAAACTTTCTTTCTAATTAAACTAACGAAGGTATGTCTATAAATTCAGTTCAACCAAATTTATTCATGAGAATCATGATTTCTTTTCACACCAGTTAAACTAGTAGTTCATATTGATAAAATAACTCAAATATTCATAACTCAAAAGTTTTCCAACTGGTAATCAAGAACTGGCAACGTTAAACGTACTTTAAGTAAAAACAACCGAAGCGATCAAATCACTTTCTCTTCTGATATGGACAGTACAAGTTATCTGACATCACAGCAATATTCAAGATGAGTCCAATGATCAGATTCTTAAAAGTCACATTTGGTCCGTTGTATGAATAACATGGAGATGCATTTCTGTAACTCTTTTCAGTTCTGTAAACTTCTTAAAGGAATCATCAGAAATCATAATTGTATTCAGCCCTGATGGACCTTGCTGTTGTAAAACTTGCTGATTCTGTTTCAATTTATTGTATGTGTCTTTTGAACTCGAAGAAAATTATGTATCATTTGGTTTACGCTCAGTAATTCTTTTTTACATTCTGGTTAATCCTTGGTTTTGTTTAAATAGCATATAAAATCATTGCTGGTGCTATACATATATGAGTGCAGTGACCATCACACTGAAGAAGAATGTGTTTGTCTTGCATATCAGAGACATTTCCGGTGAAAGGATTTTCAAGGTACGACTAAACCACTTAATTTTACCATCCTGTTTCCCCAACAGACCCATCAGTATCCTTCTAGTAACTCCTGTCTCATACGTTTTCCAACAAAAATATAGTATGGTGGAATTACCACATCCCATTTACAGTACAAGCAGTTGCTTGGTATGAGGCTAAGTTAAAGGGCACATATTCAGCTGAGAAAAAAAAATGTGATTTGTAGTTTGGTTTTAGATCCTTCTCATCAACGTTATAAATACTCTTTGGCTTGTCTTTAAGTTCATATTTTTCCATTATTCGACTAAGCTCATTAAAATATCTGTTAATGGATGCCTTTTAAGTTGTCTATGTTTTAAGTTCTGAAATAATGTTTGGACGCCATACTTTCAGTAAAGGCCATCTACCCATAAAGCTGTAGAACCGTCTCAATGAAAGCTGCTTATCATCTTTTGTCATCATGTCTAGGTAAACGACAAACTCAGTTCCAAGACCAACCATTTCACCGCTGGTGTAGGCATAAACTATGGACCTACTGTACACAATCAAACACTGGTTGTGGACTTCATGTTGCCTATGGAATGCCACCCAATACACGGTGTATCTATGTCTGTTCTGGAAGACAATACTTCCTAGCAGCCTTGGCAACATTCAACTTGTTGCCAGTAACCTCAAGATAGGCATTTGGTAGCTTAGTTGTAAAAACAAAAGTCATATTCTCCAACAAACTAACGCATTTTACGCTCATTTTAATAGTTTTTGTGTTGTTTTTTGGTTTGAATTTTTTTCATTTCTCTATATATGCCTTAAATAAGACCTGCAAAGCCAAACACCCTTTTTTGGAAACAACTATTGTTCCAATTCTTTTCTAACATGTCTAAGGCATATACATTATCAACACGAACATAGTCATGTGATAGTAGTGTTAGCCCACTATATCTTCAAACACTGAAATTTAATTATCAATACTTCTTATGTCAGTGTTAATATGCATAATAGATAAATAAAGGTGAAACTATTGAGTATTTTTTTTCGAGCAGTTTATTCAAGTATGCACATGTTCAAGTGAATTATTAGTATTGTTTTTGTCCATTGTTGGTCTTTTTTATTTAGCAATAGTACAGATACAATACCAATATGTTGATAACTGTCAGGATTAACAAATAATATACCAGTTTCATATTTCCGACCTTTGACTCCGGAGTATATAATTTTGACAGATTACCTACTCTGCGGTAGGACAGTCTTGTACTCTTGTCAATTAAGAGCAACCGATAGAAGGAAAATCAATCTTACGATCTGTGCAATTGTGTTAAACAATTAATTGATGATTCATGTATAGAAAACATAAAGCAGTTAATTTACACCGATTGTAAGCCTGATTTGATTTCTTTAGTTGTTTTTACCGACTACCAGTATATCGTTTTAGATAAATTTATTTAGGTAATTTCTTCTGTTTAAAAATTAAGTCGGTTACAACTTGAAACTGTAAACACCATTTAAAATAGAAAATATTTAATTGCAATAAAAGAAATTGTTCTGCCAAATTTAGTGACCCACTGACAGTGGCACACATTTAGCTACAGTAACTAAAACGAATGATTATCTTTGTAAAACACTAAATGCTGTAATTTATGCATTAGCATCTGTTGTTTTGTCCACCACCTCACCTCAATGGACGACTAAAATTTTATTTGAAATTACGAATTAAAACTTTCCATATTTCAAGCAGTAATTTTGATCACTATGATATAACCTTGTAATTCAATTGGAATTAACAAATTACAAACTAATCAGTCATAATTCTATGCTTAAAGCAGCAATTGCTCAAATGGATTCAAATATCATTTAATATCAAATTTCAATTGGTCTAATTTTATTCTTTATTCATTTAATAACGAATATTTAGACACAAGTGTTATGCGCACAAAAATTTGTATTCTACGTTCATATTACTTCCTTAAGATGTTATCGCTTTCTTCTGCAACATATGCGTTGCAAACATGACGACAAACTTCAATTACTATTATTTATTAGCATGTGTATTTAATTTTGCCACTTGTTCTCTTTTAGAAACAACTTGTATTGAAGCACCAGAATGTGGACCATGTCAGTCACAAGTTATTTTAAAGCAGCAAATGCGTGGTGTACAACATGCGAAGAGGGCTTATGTGATAACTGCAATGTTCACCATAAAGCAAACAAAGCATCACGACATCACAACACTGTACAAATTGAGAAATACAAAGAATTACAACCATTTCTTTCAACATTAAAACGAAATGTGACCTCCACGATAAACCATTGGAACTTTATTTTCCAAATCACGAAAATCCTTGTTGCTCATGTTGTGCCTCTATCAATCATGCAACGTGTCTTGGGATAACATCCTTCAATCAAATTACAACGGCAGTTAAAAATCATGTCTAAGGAAGATATAGATAAAAAAATGGACGACCTTTTAAATAAATTTGACATTATCATAAAAATCGTTCAGGTAATAAAACACGACTTAAAAGCAATCGGAAAATCGCAGATATACAGTTAATGAACTCAGAACAAAAATAAATGGTTATTTAGACTCACTTGAATCACAGTTACTTGAAAAAGCGAAAACATGCTTACTGTAGAAGGTAAAGCCATTGCAAATTTAATTAATGTTTTGGAAAAGAAAAAAGATTATAATAGAATTGAAGCACAACTTTTCATGATCTTTATGAATTTGCATCCGATACTCAAGTATTCCTCGGTGAAAGAAAGGTAGAAGAAATTATGAAAATAGAGGAGGGATCTTTGCTTTCAATGTTAAACGGATCAGATGCTATAGAAAGTAATTTAGAATTTATGATTGACCCGATGATTGCAGATAGCCTTTCAAAACTTGTCGATGTTCATTTAAAAGGAAAAGTCAACACCAAGCTTGAATTTGCAGATGACGCCTTCCACATGTCAAATAATTTGCGATGAAACTGCTGTTTAGTTAACAAATTTTCACACCTCGGCATTTACAAAAGATACAACAATATCTTCCATAATGGCAACTCTATCTGGTGAAATCATCGTTTCTGATTTTTCGAATAAATTGTTGGTACTGTTTTGTAAAGAGGGAAAATAAGCAAAACTATCCAGCTGAAAGAAGTACCATTTGGTCTAACAGGTATTAGAGACGATAAATTTGTCCTGTCTCTACCTTTTTGAAAACTATCCGCATATACAGAATGGAAGATTATGAAGTTGATTAGGAAATACAACTTGCTGATGAATGTTGGGGATTAGATTTTGCGGATGGCATGCTGATTGTAGCAATCAGAAACAAGAAAATTTTATATTTAGATATGACTGGTAATCCAGTTAAAGGTTTTCATTGCCTTACAAGAATCTCTGTTATATTAGCAGATTCAAAGACCGGCATTTTCACACAGATTATGAGAAAAGTTTAGTATACTGTTATTCTTCTGACGGAAAGAAAATTTGGCGTTTCCACAAAAGTGATGTGCTTGGTACGAGGGGTATATGTTGTGATAATCACGGAAATCTATTCGTTGCATGTCGAGATTCCAATCGTGTCATATTTATTTCAAAAGATGGTACTAGTAGTAAAGTAATACTTGAAACAAACAAACCAAAAGCAATTTGCTTTGACTCAATTAAATCTGTCTTGTATGTCTGTAGTTTGAAAGGAGATAATTTATCTTCCTATCGTCTGTTTTTTCGTAACAGAACTGAAATAGATAAATGAAACTCGATGAATACTGTGAGTGAGCTGAAATATAGTAATCAGAATCAAAACTATGTTTTCTTGAGACATTATTTTCAAGCGGTTGCTTAACTTGTAGATTTGATTTATACATGTTGTATTCTAAAATAATCTGCATAAACAGAATTGCAGAAAAGATTTTTATTTGTCGTTGCAGATTGATGTTTGCATTTACTACAATGGAATGTTAAAAAAATCAGTTTATGTATGTTGTTTAACTTGTGTAAGTAAGAACTTAAAATTATTATGTCCATTTAAATCGGAAATATCGCTTCAATTTACCTATTTAACTAAATCGATTATGACAATTACATCTTAGTTTTGTTATTAATTTTCCATGTGTAAAGGTTGGAGTTCTTAAATTATATTAAAATAAACTTTGTTTATGGTTTGTATACAAATAAAATTTTCGTTTTTCATCATATTTATGGATATTATTAAGAATGTTGTTAGTATTTGTTTTTATGTGATATTTTAAGGGGCATCAGCTACGAGATATCATGTTTTTTTTTTGTTCAATCATTAATGAAAGTGAAAAAGCGAAATAATAATTCGCTTTTAGCAACCATTTTGGTTCAATTTTGTCAAAATAAGCTAAGAAACATCGCTGATAAATTATTCACTTGCAAGTGAATAATTCGACCTCATTGAATCCGTATTCATGTGACCTTCAATTTAATCCCTTAGCTAGAGATGGGTTACGCATGAATTAGGCGTGTTCAGTTATTAAAAGGAAAAGAATGTCAACATTGAAAGTGAAACAAGGGTAAACCATTTGATTGACTGATTCGATCCACAAAAACTCATTCTCATACAGGTAAAACGATGATTAACATATATTTTTAACCTATAATATGAAATCAAAAACCTAGAAAAATCCAATTGCACGAGTTCGCTATCTATTTATATCTATATTTATGTTTATATCGGGTTAAATGATCGTCGGCAGTCTTCGGAGGTCACCTCGATTGTTAATTAGATGACGTCTAGACTAAAATACACACGAAATGCTGATACATATTATCGAGCCCGTGCATTGTAAATTGTTTATTTTATACTTTTTATAATTAGCATGAATTTGACAGCTTATGCCCCTTTTAATGATTTTTTTCTGGTCTAAAATTGTTTTTGTTAAATCTGTGTAATTTGAGGAGGTATGATGGCACACATTTCAAAAGTGGATATCAGAACAATTGTTAACTTTTATGACCGCCAAATTAAAGATCGTGGACATAAGGCACTGGGAATACAATACCATGCACTTAATGAGTTCCACAAATATGCAAGTGCTCAGAAAATATTCAAGTATTGAATTAAATGAAAACCAAACGTTTTAGTGTTCTAAATATTATATTATCAACTTTTTCAGCTGTGTTATTCACAATTCTTATCACAATTGATATATGGATACCCCTACCCCATGAAACATTATAAAAAGTTCTTTGATTGTTTACAAACACCAAAAATATAGCAAACAACTGACAATTTTATGCCTTACTATGATTACATTGAGGAAGTTAAAACATCTGGTGGTTTTTTCTAGGTTTTAAGCACGATTTTTAGTCAGAATGAAGAAAATGAGAAATGAATTTTCAGATTTCCAGATATTGTAAAGATTTCACCTTCTTTTGCCTCTGATGAACCATCTGCTTTTGCTATAAAACTGTTCGGCTGGTCTCAATTGTAATAAGTTCTCAAAAAAGCAAAATAGTTAAAATTTAAGACAATCTGAATACTTAGAAAATCTGAAATTGTGCGGTTTGTTTTTAAATATATCGACACTGAAATGACTGTATACAATCTGGGAAGCTTTAAACATATTGAGTATTTAAAAATCCGAAATTGTCTATTTTAGAAACAAACTTTATGGCTACGAAGATAGCTTTGACAATCTAGATTAAAATTATATTAGGTATTTGATATGGATAAGTAATTTGACCAAAACATTGTCTAAATATGTTATCTCACCTTCACATGTCAAAGTTGTGTGTTTTCGCCCAAATTTACAAGGAGTAGGAGTAATATTTTATATTTCTATACTATTTGTACAAGAAAATAATACATCTTTAGGGTTCATAAGATGTCAAATACTTTGTTGTATGCAATTAAAAGACAAATCATCATACACATTTTTATTTCAAAGGGATGAAAAGGAGAAAACTTGAGACGGTCTTGAAAATCTATAAACCTGAAAGTTTCCTCTTTGTCAAAGTTGCAGCTAAAGAAGTCACTAGGCGAGCCAGACTGTTGAATATAAACCGTAAACATTAATGATTTATACCAGATAATAAGTTCACTTGAATGATTAAAGGAATTTAGTATTTAAAATTCATAGTTTTGGTTGGAGTAATTTTTTAAATATCTTAAGGCTTTACCTTATCAAGTGACCTAGTTCTGGCCATCATCAAAAAGCTGAATCAGTGTTATATATAACGGTGACCATCAAATCAATGATTATAAAAATGTTTGGGTAAAGATATTCAACATAGGACGACAATTAAGAAAATATTTCTAGAATTTTACTAGAAAATTGTTTCAAACAGGTAAAATACCGCCAAATATATTCAGTTTATTAATCACAATGTGAATTTTTCAAATTTTTAATACGTGTTTCTATTCTATTTATTTGAGAATAACAAAAAGCTTCTTTTTTGTTTGCTAACATATTTGTTACGTTTGGAGGACGTTTTTTTTTTCAACAAACAATCGGCATTCCCCTGGGAACCAACTGCTCCTCTCGCCTTGTCGACTTGTTCCTTTATTCATATGCGGCTGACATCTTACATGAACGTCTTAGGAAGAAAGAAAAGACGTTAGCAGTATCCTTTAACTTTACTTTTGCTTTATAGATGATGTTCCCGCACTAAATAATTCAGAATTTAGTGACTATGTTGACTGCATCTATCCGATCGAACTTGGGATAAAAATACAACAGTTACAGTTAAGTCTGCCTCATATCTCGACTTACGTCTAGAAATTGAAAATGAGGGTCGGTCGTTAATAAAACTTTACGACAAAAGAGATGATTTTAGCTTCCCAAATGTGAACTTTCCATTTCTATATACCAACATTCCAACAATACCTGCATATGAAGTGTTAAGAGAGAGTAATATCTCTTGCACGTAAAAGACACCCTTGTTGATTTCGAAAAGAGCAGGCTAATGCCGCTACAAGGCAGCACTCGCACCAGCAAAGTGGAAAGGGATAATATAAGTTGAAATAACTTGTTTCCTAATCCACTATAAATAAATATGTTTAAACTATGAAGTATATATATCCCAGTTGATACGATATGCCACGTCTTGTGTTGCTTATCATAATTTACTTAATAGAGGATGACTGCTCAAGGAAGCTATTAAACCAAAAGTTCGAAGAGGTAAAGTTGAAAACATTTCTTCGTAATTTTACGGACGCCATCACGCGTTGGCTGACCGTGATTGAATATCCGTTTTTTTTCGCCTCTCTAATGTACGTTGGTTCTAGCATTTTGTATGAATTAGGTGTACATATTTCTATTTAGAACAAGAATTCAAAAACCTGATTATATTTAGAAACCTATTACTATTGGCTTTCATTTGATACCATACTTGAATATGTACTGATCTATTGCAAATTGGTATACCTCGTCAAGTGATTGGGGTTTTAACAGTACCTTAATAGTTATCAAAGATACCAGGCTTATAATTTGATACGCCGACGCGCATTTCGTCTACATAAGACTTATCAGTGACGCTCAGAAATCAAAATAGTTAGAAAGCCAAACAAGTACAAAGTTGAAGAGCATTGAGGACCCAAAATTCCAAAAGTTCCAAGTCAGGCATCTTTAATTTGGCGGCTATAAACTAACTAACTAAATTCCATATTATAGTGACATGTGTTTTTCGCTAAATGGTATATATAATACAGTGAAATATAAAACAATACTAGTAATTAGAACACCCGACAATTTTAACCCATACATTTGTTCTAAATAAACCCATCATATTATTTTACGCTAGACGTGCGTAGTGTGAACAAATGACTCAGCAGTGTCGCTCGAAAAAAAGCCAAATAAAGTACGATGTTGAAGAGCATTGAGAAACCAAAGTTTCGAAATGTTTTGCAAAAGACAGTTTACGTTATATATTCCTGGGAGGAAGATACTTGCTGTTTTGAAGACTACCTAAAGAGTAATTAACGTTAAACTTTACCAAAGCAGTTTGATTTGCTTTATTATGGAAAGCCTCAGCTGTTAAGGGCATCCGATACAGTTTCAAGGAGTTAACTCTTGGCGCGACGTTAAGCGTTCGAATTCCCGCAAAACGTCACTTTCTGCGGACGTTATGCGTGTAATTTTCCGTAATAAGAACGATATATTGTATAATCGATGCTCCAATTTCTGTTTCTCACGCATGCTAACGTCTATACCATTAATATAAGTGCATTTGATTCTAACAGGATAACAGTCCAATAAAATTATCAGAAATTAAACACATTACTGTTTCTGTTGTTCCTTTGAAGTTTCTGTGAGATCTTCAACAAAATATCGTATAGTGAGCAATCTCAAGACGACTGACCTTTTAGTGTTACTAATATAATGCATGTCAATTATCATTATTATTATCATTCATCATGCATGATCAAATTTTGATTTGGATCCGATTTTCTGACATCTTAATACAGCACAGAAAACAAAGATTTTTAAAACTAATGCCAAAAATTTAGGTACATGAAGAAGTAAATTTCCTAACTGAACAATTATTCCATTTATTAATGTTAAATCGATCCCAGTGGGCACTCAACGTTGTAACAACGTTGAAATTTGGTTGAAATTTGGTCGTGACGTTGATCAACCTAAATTCAAATATCATTTAATATCAAATTTCAATTGGTCCAATTTTATTCTTTATTCATTTAATAACGAATATTTAGACACAAGTGTTATGCGCACAAAATTTGTATTCTACGTTCATATTACTTCCTTAAGATGTTATCGCTTTCTTCCGCAACATATGCGTTGCAAACATGACGACAAACTTCAATTACTATTATTTATTAGCATGTGTATTTAATTTTGCCACTTTTAGAAACAACTTGTATTGAGGCACCAGAATGTGGACCATGTCAGTCACAAGATATTTTAAAGCAGCAAATAAGTGGTGTACAACATGCGAAGAGGGCTTATGTGATAACTGCAATGTTCACCATAAAGCAAACAAAGCATCACGACATCACAACACTGTACAAATTGAGAAATACAAAGAATTACAACCATTTCTTTCAACATTAAAAACGAAATGTGACCTCCACGATAAACCATTGGAACTTTATTTTCCAAATCACGAAAATCCTTGTTGCTCATGTTGTGCCTCTATCAATCATGCAACGTGTCTTGGGATAACATCCTTCAATCAAATTACAACGGCAGTTAAAAATCATGTCTAAGGGAAGATATAGATAAAAAATGGACGACCTTTAAATAAATTTGACATTATCATAAAAATTCGTTCAGGTAATAAAACACGACTTAAAAGCAATGGGAAAATCGCAGATATACAGTTAATGAACTCAGAACAAAAATAAATGGTTATTTAGACTCACTTGAATCACAGTTACTTGAAAAAGCGAAAATATGCTTACTGTAGAAGGTAAAGCCATTGCAAATTTAATTAATTTTTGGAAAAGAAAAAAAATTATAATAGAATTGAAGCACAACTTTTCATGATCTTTATGAATTTGCATCCGATACTCAAGTATTCCTCGGTGAAAGAAAGGTAGAAGAAATTATGAAAATAGAGGAGGGATCTTTGCTTTCAATGTTAAACGGATCAGATGCTATAGAAAGTAATTTAGAATTTATGATTGACCCGATAAATGCAGATAGCCTTTCAAAACTTGTCGATGTTCATTTAAAAGGGAAAAGTCAACACCAAGCTTGAATTTGCAGACGACGCCTTCCACATGTCAAATAATTTGCGATGAAACTGCTGTTTTGTTAACAAATTTTCACACCTCGGCATTTACAAAAGATACAACAATATCTTCCATAATGGCAACTCTATCTGGTGAAATCATCGTTTCTGATTTTTCGAATAAATTGTTGGTACTGTTTTGTAAAGAGGAAAAATAAGCAAAACTATCCAGCTGAAAGAAGTACCATTTGGTTTAACAGGTATTAGGGACGATAAATTTGTCCTGTCTCTACCTTTTTGAAAACTATCCGCATATACAGAATGGAAGATTATGAAGTTGATTAGAAATACAACTTGCTGATGAATGTTGGGGATTAGATTTTGCGGATGGCATGCAAGGAAATTTTATATTTAGATATGACTGGTAATCCAGTTAAAGGTTTTCATTGCCTTACAAGAATCTCTGTTATATTAGCAGATTCAAAGACCGGCATTTTCACACAGATTATGAGAAAAGTTTAGTATACTGTTATTCTTCTGACGGAAAGAAAATTTGGCGTTTCCACAAAAGTGATGTGCTTGGTACGAGGCGTATATGTTGTGATAATCACGGAAATCTATTCGTTGCATGTCGAGATTCCAATCGTGTCATATTTATTTCAAAAGATGGTACTAGTAGTAAAGTAATACTTGAAACAAACAAACCAAAAGCAATTTGCTTTGACTCAATTAAATCTGTCTTGTATGTCTGTAGTTTGAAAGGAGATAATTTATCTTCCTATCGTCTGTTTTTTTTTTCGTAACAGAACTGAAATAGATAAATGAAACTCGATGAATACTGTGAGTGAGCTGAAATATAGTAATCAGAATCAAAACTATGTTTTCTTGAGACATTATTTTCAAGCGGTTGCTTAACTTGTAGATTTGATTTATACATGTTGTATTCTAAAATAATCTGCATAAACAGAATTGCAGAAAAGATTTTTATTTGTCGTTGCAGATTGATGTTTGCATTTACTACAATGGAATGTTAAAAAATCAGTTTATGTATGTTGTTTAACTTGTGTAAGTAAGAACTTAAAATTGTTATGTCCATTTAAATCGGAAATATCGCTTCAATTTACCTATTTAACTAAATCGATTATGACAATTACATCTTAGTTTTGTTATTAATTTTCCATGTGTAAAGGTTGGAGTTCTTAAATTATATTAAAAATAAACTTTGTTTATGGTTTGTATACAAATAAAATTTTCGTTTTTCATCATATTTATGGATATTATTATGAATGTTGTTAGTATTTGTTTTATGTGATATTTAAAGGGGCATTAGCTACGAGATATCATGATTTTTTTGTTCAATCATTAATGAAAGTGAAAATGAAATAGTAATTCGCTTTTAGCAACCAGTTTGGTTCAATTTTGTCAAAATAAGCTAAGAACCATCGTTGATAAATTATTCACTTGCAAGTGAATAATTCGACCTCATTGAATATTTATGTGACCTTCAATTTAACCCCTTAGCTATAGATGGGTTACGCATGAATTAGGCGTGTTCAGTTATTAAAAGGACAAGAATGTCAACATTGAAAGTGAAACAAGGGTAAATCATTTGATTGACTGATTCGATCCACAAAGACTCATTCTCATACAGGTAAAACGATGATAAATATATATTTTAACCTATAATATGAAATGAAAAAACCTAGAAAATCCAATTGCACGAGTTCGCTATCTATTTATATCTATATTTATGTTTATATCGGGTTAAATGATCGTCGGCAGTCTTTGGAGGTCACCTCGATTGTTAATTAGATGACGTCTAGACTAAAATACACACGAAATGCTGATACATATTATCGAGCCCGTGCATTGTTAATTGTTTATTTTATACTTTTTATAATTTGGATATACGTTTTAGTATGTTATAAATCAAAATGAGGATTTGAGTCAAATCGGTTAGCATGAGTTTGACAGCTTATGCCCTTTTAATGAATTTGTTCAGGTCTAAATTTGTTTTGTTAAATCTGTGTACTTTGAGGAGGTATGATGGCACACATTTCAAAAGTGGATATCAGAACAATTGTTAACTTTTATGACCGCCAAATTAAAGATCGTTGACATAAGGCACTGGAAATACAATATCATGCACTTGATGAATTCTACAAATATGCAAGTGCTCAGAAAATATTCAAGTATTGAATTAAATGAAAACCAAACGTTTTAGTGTTCTAAATATTATATTATCAACTTTTTCAGCTGTGTTATTCACAATTCTTATCACAATTGATATATGGATACCCCTACCCCATGAAACATTATAAAAAGTTCTTTGATTGTTTACAAACACCAAAATTTAGCAAACAACTGACAATTTTATGCCTTACTATGATTACATTGAGGAAGTTAAAACATCTTGTGGTATTTTCTAGGTTTTAAGCACGATTTTAGTCAGAATGAAGAAAACGAGAAATGAATTTTCAGATTTTCAGATATTGTAAAGATTTCACCTTCTTTTGTCTTTGATGAACAATCTGCTTTTGCTATAAAACTGTTCGGCTGGTCTCAATTGTAATAAGTTCTCAAAATGCAAAATAGTTAAAATTTAAGACAATCTGAATACTTAGAAAATCTGAAATTGTGCGGTTTGTTTTTAAATATATCGACACTGAAATGACTGTATACAATCTGGGAAGCTTTAAACATATTGAGTATTTAAAAATCCGAAATTGTCTATTTTAGAAACAAACTTTATGGCTACGAAGATAGCTTTGACAATCTAGATTAAAATTATATTAGGTATTTGATATGGATAAGTAATTTGACCAAAACATTGTCTAAATATGTTATCTCACCTTCACATGTCAAAGTTGTGTGTTTTCGCCCAAATTTACAAGGAGTAGGAGTAATATTTTATATTTCTATACTATTTGTACAAGAAAATAATACATCTTTAGGGTTCATAAGATGTCAAATACTTTGTTGTATGCAATTAAAAAGACAAATTTTGTTGAGTCAACATACAAATTTTTATTTCAAAAGGATGAAAAGGAGAAAACTTGAGACGGTCTTGAAAATCTATAAACCTGAAATTTTCCTCTTTTGTCAAAGTTGCAGCTAAAGAAGTCACTAGGCGAGCCAGACTGTTGAATATAAACCGTAAACATTAATGATTTATACCAGATAATAAGTTCACTTGAATGATTTAAGGAATTTAGTATTTAAAATTCATAGTTTTTGGTTGGAGTAATTTTTTTAAATATCTTAAGGATTTACCTTATCAAGTGACCTAGTTCTGGCCATCATCAAAAGCTGAATCAGTGTTATATATAACGGTGACCATCAAATCAATGATTATAAAAATGTTTGGGTAAAGATATTCAACATAGAACGACAATTAAGAAAATTTTTCTAGAATTTTTACTAGAAAAATTGTTTCAAACAGGTAAAATACCGCCAAATATATTCAGTTTATTAATCACAATGTGAATTTTTCAAATTTCTAATACGTGTTTCTATTCTATTTATTTGAGAATAACAAAAAGCTTTTTTTGATTGCTAACATATTTGTTACGTTTGGAGGACGTTATTTTTCAACAAACAATCGGCATTCCCTGGGAACCAACTGCTCCTCTCGCCTTGTCGACTTGTTCCTTTATTCATATGCGGCTGACATCTTACATGAACGTCTTAGGAAGAAAGAAAAGACGTTAGCAGTATCCTTTAACTTTACTTTTCGCTTTATAGATGATGTTCCCGCACTAAATAATTCAGAATTTAGTGACTATGTTGACTACATCTATCCAATCGAACTTGAGATAAAAAATACAACAGTTACAGATAAGTCTGCCTCATATCTCGACTTACATCTAGAAATTGAAAATGAAGGTCGGTCATTAACAAAACTTTACGACAAAAGAGATGATTTTAGCTTCCCAAATGTGAACTTTCCATTTCTATATACCAACATTCCAACAATGCCTGCATATGAAGTGTTAAGAGAGAGAGCAATATCTCTTGCACGTAAAAGACACCCTTGTTGATTTCGAAAGAGAGCAGGCTAATGCCGCTACAAGGCAGCACTCGCACCAGCGAAGTGGAAAGGGATTAATAAAAGTTGAAATAACTTGTTTCCTAATCCACTATAAATAAATATGTTTAAACTATGAAGTACATATATCCCAGTTAATACGATATGCCACGGCTTGTGTTGCTTATCATAATTTACTTAATAGAGGATGGCTGCTCTCAAGGAAGCTATTAAACCAAAAGTTCTAAGAGGTAAAGTTGAAACAATTTCTTCGTAATTTTACGGACGCCATCACGCGTTGGCTGACCGTGATTGAATATCCGTTTTTTGCCTCTCTAATGCACGTTGGTTCTAGCATTTTGTATGAATTAGGTGTACATATTTCTATTTAGAACAAGAATTCAAAAACCTGATTATATTTAGAAACCTATTACTATTGGCTTTCATTTGATACCATACTTGAATATGTACTGATCTATTGCAAATTGGTATACCTCGTCAAGTGATTGGGGTTTTAACAGTACCTTAATAGTTATCAAAGGTACCAGGCTTATAATTTGATACGCCGACGCGCATTTCGTCTACATAAGACTTATCAGTGACGCTCAGAAATCAAAATAGTTAGAAAGCCAAACAAGTACAAAGTTGAAGAGCATTGAGGACCCAAAATTCCAAAAAGTTGTTCCAAGTCAGGCATCTTTAATTTGGCGGCTATAAACTAACTAACTAAATTCCATATTATAGTGACATGTGTTTTCGCTAAATGGTATATATAATACAGTGAAATATAAAAACAATACTAGTAATTAGAACACCCGACAATTTTAACCAATACATTTGTTCTAAATAAACCCATCATATTATTTTACGCTAGACGTGCGTAGTGTGAACAAATGACTCAGCAGTGTCGCTCGAAAAAAAAGCCAAATAAAGTACGATGTTGAAGAGCATTGAGAAACCAAAGTTTCGAAATGTTTTGCAAAAGACAGTTTACGTTATATATTCCTGGGAGGAAGATACTTGCTGTTTTGAAGACTACCTAAAGAGTAATTAACGTTAAACTTTACCAAAGCAGTTTGATTTGCTTTATTATGGAAAGCCTCAGCTGTTAAGGGCATCCGATACAGTTTCAAGGGAGTTAACTCTCGGCGCGACGTTAAGCGTTCGAATTCCCGTAAAACGTCACTTTCTGCGGGACGTTATGCGTGTAATTTTCCGCAATAAGAACGATATGTTGTATAATCGATGCTCCAATTTCTGTTTCTCACGCATGCTAACGTCTTCGTCATTAATATAAGTGCATTTGATTCTAACAGGATAACAGTCCAATAAAATTATAAGAAATTAAACACATTACTGTTTCTGTTGTTCCTTTGAAGTTTCTGTGAGATCTTCAACAAAATATCGTACAGTGAGCAATCTCAAGACGACTGACCTTTTAGTGTTCCTAATATAATGCATGTCAATTATCATTATTATTATCATTCATTATGCATGATCAAATTTTGATTTGGATCCGATTTTCTGACATCTTAATACAGCACAGAAAAACAAAGATTTTAAAAACTAATACCGAAAATTTAGGTACATGAAGAAGTAAATTTCTAACTGAACAATTATTCCATTTATTAATGTTAAATCGATCCTAGTGGGCACTCAACGTTGTAACAACGTTGAAATTTGGTTGAAATTTGGTCGTGACGTTGATCAACCTAAATTCAACGTTGATCTAACGTCATGTATTCAACGTTGACTTTACAACGTTGTTTCAACGTTGAATTTACGTCGTTAAAATCAACGTTTAAACAACAACGTTGATTCAACGTTGAGTTAACGTCAGTCATTCGCGACAGAAAAATCGAATGGTCAAAATTCAGGGTACAGATAGATATGATTAGCAGATCGGACAAGGGCAGCTCAGTATTATAAACGATTGGATCAGTGGCTAATCCAGAATTTTGATAATACTTATAAGAGGGTCCACTGACTGCCATAAGCATGAGGGAGCTTCCTGCTGTCATGCTTCCATGATCCCTGTATAATCAACCAAATTTCTCCCACAAAAAAATGGAAGACTGTTTATGCATGGAAAGGAGTTGTGTGCAAGAACAAGGGTGAGGAGATATCACAAATAACACAGCTTTTTCCATTTAATTTGTTTTTGTGATTTTTTAAGTATATTTAAAAACCAATCCAAAACCATTATCTAAACTTTTGTGTCTGATGATTCTCTATTTTTGGGAGATCTCAAAACCTGTTCATGCTATTTTAATTATATGTATATCTGTATGAATATGATATAGACCTAGGCCTATTTGTAATTTATTTTTCTAAATGAAATCAAAGTTTTAGTTGCTTTTTTCATCTAAATATATAAATATTTCTGTATCTTTTATTTTAATTTTTATTTACAGATTAATATTTATAAACGATCTTAAAATATTATCGATGTACAATGTCTACAATTTATTCAGTATAATAGATGAGTAGTTTTTAAATTTTCGCGGTATTTCAAGTTGAGTTCCGAAAATTTTCTTTCGGATGCGCACGCAAGCACGCGCACCTCCATTCAACATCCGTTTTGAAAATTTTGAAAATTATCCTCGAGAAATTATCGCACCAGACTAATAAACAAATAGTGAACAACTGCGTCTAAAGACTATAGACAAGAGAATATTTTCTGTATAAACATCCTGATATTATCGTAAGTATATTTTACAGTTAGATTAACGAAGAATAAAAAATATACGAACACATTCAAATGATCAAAATATTTATCTGCATGAGTGCATGTTTACGTTCACAGAAATTATGACAAGGTCTCATCTTAATGAATGTGATTCATTTTCGTGTCAATATAGTTAAATGATTTGTTTGCATATAATATCCAATTAGCAAACTAACATAAAATTATCTAGGCATGTACAGAATCAGTAATATCAGAAAAGGGGGCACCGAATACTAGCCAATTCGTTTCAATACAACTCGATACAACATAGAAATTGTCTGCTCTTAAATACTGTTAAGGTCTTTGATAGTTTCGACTGTATCTGAACATTATGGTTATAACAAAACACAGATCTGGTTTATAGAATTCATGCTTTGACTTGTTATTGGTGCAATCTGGGACAATTGTTTCAAATAGACATGTTGCTTTCTATGATTTTATATATGATAAATATTGTTTTTATTATTGGTAGAATTTGATAACATTTCCGGCTTTAGTACACAAATTTTATTATGTAATTCAAATTTATGTTCTTTCTCTTCCATGCTTTCAGATGCTGTTCTAGTCTGCCACAAAGAGAAAACAGAATCCAAAATATCTGTCAGAGCAGTTTTCAAGACATTTGAAGTGTGCCCAACAGAGAGCAGAAGGAGTTGCTAGGCCAAAAGAATAGTTGAAAACAAAATAAAGTTTTCATTTTGAAAACCTCTTTTATTTATTTCTATAATTAACTGTTTTGCCAGTAAAAAAAGGCAGTGAAATTAAGAACTGCATTAATTGGTGTTCTTCATCTTTTGTTTGGTTACTCAATTGTATCGGGTGTATAGATAATGATTGAATGAGTAAACAGCTTGGTGATGTTATGGTTTGTTCCCAAAGACTTAAAGATAAATGTAAAAACACATATCCGGTATACCCACAAAAGTTATCAAAATTCAGATCTACAAGATATCAATAAAATGAAAAAAGACAAAAATAGAACTAAATATTAGACAACAAAACTTAAAATGAGAACAGGTTTTTAAATGGTCCTGCTATGTATTCACATTAAACAAAGGAGGCAGTTTGTGTCACTGTGTTCAAACCTGCTTCATTTACATAACTTTGAAGAAGTTTGAAAATTAATCAACAAGAACAAAATCAATGTGTTGTAGTTAGTGTTCCTTTGCTTTGGGAATTGATGTGCTTAAACAGAAAGCTTTGTTAATATTGAAGTACTTGGTTTCAAATAAAATCTTGATATTCTAACTGTCTCTCCTCTTTGGTTTTGATTTTGATTGTCTACTATGCTCTTTTTTGAGTTGTCTCTTGTTGAGAAAAGAACTATTGATGGATGTTCTAACTTGAAATAACAAAGTGGGCTTTTGTTGTTTTATAATTCAGATATCTTATTATTGTATTTGAACACGTGCCAATAAGGATTAATTTACACCGGAGAACCATCACTTTACCTATCTACAACCAACCTACAATTGACCTGATTTCAACCTAACTCGACCAGATTTCAACCTCAACCCGACCTGATTTCAACCTGATATCGACGTCAATACAACGTTTTAACTGCAACGTTGATTCAACGTCAGGATTTCAACGTCATTACAACTTTCAAAACTAACCCAAGTTTCAACGTTGTGACAACGTTGAAGTCTGACATTGGATCAACGTTGATACAACGTTTTGTGCCTGCTGGTTTATGTTAACAATGAAACAACTTTAATAAAGAACAAAGTTCCAATTTCCTCCGCGTTGCACGTATTTTATCCAACAAAAGGCAATAACCAACAATTTTTTTTGTTCTTTAAACCTTTTTAAAAAATGGCAGTGGCTATTTTGCCGGCTCCGGCAAAATAGCGATTTATATAGAGTTTTGCTATTTTGCCGGTCTTAATCAAGATTAAAATAGAAGTATAGAAATTAAGAATAGAAAAAATATAGAAACATACACTTCAATAAGAAATCTCTATACAACTGAACTATGTCTTCTTTAAACATTTATACAAAACGTGCATATTAAAATTGATATTCTTTACTTTTAATAAGTGATACTAGTACTTTTTTTCTTTAATAGGAAGTCTAAAAAATATTTCTTTTAAAAAATATATAATACACATAAGCAAAGCATACGAACCCATATAAAAAATCGACATTCTGATTAAAACTTTTAATAAAAATATCCTATTAGTTTTGAAACAAAAAGTAACACCCAACAACCTCAAACTGCTTTACGAGCGTTACAAAACCAGTGCCTTGCTTTATGGTGAATTTCTTTTAAGTCTGGCACCAGAAAGGTGCTGCCACTGCAGACATGAACTGAACATAACACTGGTTTCTTTTGCGTCTGCATAATTTTGCAAAATTTGCAGATATATACATTTCAGTATTCAACGTTCATAGAATAAATGCTGCCAATAGCTAGATTTCTATGCATCGTGTGTACAATATTTTATTGCACCAAAGATTATTATTAAAGTTTTGTCCGGTTTTCATGAAATTTATAGTCCTCGTTTCAGGTTTTAAAGTAATCCAAAACCGGCTGTAGCTCTTCATATCAGTCGAAAATCAAGTTTGTTTGATAACAAATTTGTTGTTTTCCATTTTCGAACGTTCAATGTTCAACAGAAATTAACGTAATATGTACATGTAATTAAATGAGTGCAGTTCACCAAAATTGAATGACTAGGAAGGCAAGGCGAACAAAAAGGTTATTGACATCTAGCCACATATATCATTTGTGCATAAATAGTTTCCTTAAAAACTATATATTTCATATAGTCTTGATTAAAAATCTGAAATAAGACCGGCAAAATAGCAAAACTCTTTATAAATCACTGTTTTGCCGGAGCCGGCAAAAATGCGCCAAGTAGGCTATTTTGCCGGAGCCAGTAAAATAGCACCCAAGAGGATATTTTGCCGGAGCCGGCAAAATAGCCACTGCCTTTACAAATATGTTAGAAAAATGACGGATTGACAGCAAATACAATGCAATTTCCAATATAATAATATTTTCAAATTTCCAAATGGCATAGAAGAGGGACGAAAGATACAAGAGGGATAGTCAAACTCATAGATCGAAAACAAACCGACAACGCCATGGCCAAAAATAAAAGACAAACAGACAAATAATAGTACAGATGACACAACATAGAAAACTAAAGACTACAACACGAACCCCACCAAAAACTGGGGGTGATCTCAGGTGCTCCGGAAGGGTAAGCAGATCCTGCTCCACATGTGGCACCCGTCGTGTTGCTTATGTTATTACAAATCCGGTAAATAGTCTTATTCGGTAAGTCACATTCGTGAAAAGGGAAGAATATTGTAGTTACGACATAAGGAACATATCCGATATCATCTGTGAAACGGTTATTCCATAACGGTCAACCAACTCGTGATGGCGTCCGTAAAATTTACGAAGGGATGATTTCAACTTCACCATTTGGAACTCTTGGTTTAATAGCTTCCTTGTAAGCAGCAATCCTCTATCAAGGAAATCATGATAGGAAACACAAGCCCGGGAATATCGTATCAATTGGGAGATATATACTCCGTATGCAGGCGCTGCTGGAATGTTGCTACATAAAAATGGAAAGTTCACAATTGGGAAGCTGAAATCATCTCTTTGTCGTAAAGTTTTGTTATCAACCGACCCTCATTGTCAATTTCTAGGTGTAAGTCAAGATATGAGGCCGACTTAACTGTATCTGTAGTATCCTTTATCTCTAGTTCGATGGGATAGATTCGTTCAACATAGTCACCAAATTTTGAATTATTTAGTGAGAGAACATCATCTATATAGCGGAACGTAGAGTTAAAGGATATTGCTAACTTCTTATCTTTCTTCCTAAGAAGTTCCTGTATGAAGTCAGCCTCATAATAATAAAGAAACAAGTCGGCAAGAAGAGGGGCACAATTTGTTCCCATTGGAATTCCGACAGTCTGTTGAAAAACACGTCCTCCAAACGTAACAAATATGTTGTCAATCAAGAAATCAAGCATCTTGATAATGTCAGTTTCAGAGAATTTTTTGTTTGAATCAGAGTGATTCTTTACAAAGTAGGATTTATCCCTCCCCAAGACAAGATACTTGTATCTACGTTCGCCATTCTTTTTAATGAAACAAAGTAATACCAACTCTTTCAATTTGTCTTTTAGTTTGGAATGGGGAATACTTGTGTAAAGTGTAGAAAAGTCAAATGTTTTAATACTATTGCAAGATGAGAGAGTCTTAGATTGTATGTACTCTAAAAGATCTTTGGAATTTTTTAGTATCCACATCTGATTCACGCCACCTCTAGAATAGGCAGTTTCACAATAACTTTGGAGCCCGGCTTTGATTGCTGATAAAATAGATGTTAATAATTTAGAAAGAGGTTTAGTGGAGCATTTGGAAGACCCAGCAATATACCGTTGTTTGTAAGGACACTTATGTAGTTTAGGTATCCAATACAGTGATGGAAGATCCAGTTCTTCATCTTTGGTTGAAATTCCAAAGGAACATAGAACAGACCTATGATTATCCAGGATTTCCTCTTTGGTAAGTGTCGTGAGGGTATATGTTGAGTTTCCAAGTGAATTGTCAATACCTAATTCATTTATCAAGCAGTTTATGTAATGATATTTACACACAAAACGATGTTGTTTGGGGCTTTATCTGCGGGGACAACAACATATTTGTCATGAAGGTAGGACAAGTGCTTTGCAACATTTGGGTCTTTAAAATTGATTGATAGCTCTTTCAAAAATAGTTGAAAGGCACTGATTTTCGAACGTGTCCACACGATAGAAGTTTTATAAAACGTGCGATATTTTATGTACCCGCAATGCGCCGTGCGTTGGACAAAAAAAATATAGTTAATTACCAATAAAATTACGCTATAAGAGAAGTATTTGATTTTGATTGCAACTTGCAACAACTTGTATAGGTAACATGTCCAGTTTTCTAGATATTAATTCAATCGTTTTGCCAAATCAAAAGTTATGAAAATTATGAAAAAATTTATGGTATAGTTTCTCTGTCTGGTAAAACCCTCCTTTAGTAAATTAAAGATTCTGCTTTATAAGATTTTTTTTTGTTTTCTGACAAGTTCCGTTTGCAGGAAAAGACCTCATGTAAGTAACCTTTGTGTTGTGATCCAGTGAAAATAAGTATATACAAGTGAATTTTAAAACTGGCTAGGAGCCTCCAAATTTTATTCAACTGTAATCATTGACCCGAATATTACCAATTTATAGGTAGCTCTTTATAAGCAATATTTATACATCTGAAAAATGTCGCCGATAACTTGCAGAGACGATTGGCGTGAGACGTCGATATTGTCTGCCAGCGACGTCGTGCATTTTAGCGCCAACGTTGAGGTTACCAAGGGGGGACGTAATTTTTTAGGATAAATCGCGTTTATCTTCGAATCCAGCACGGTGACATCTATTTTTTATTTGAGATTTGGAGAAAGCATGACAAAATGCAGTCAATTTATTCGTTCATAGTGTGTTAATTTACGTTTTTGATTGAGTTAAGCCTTCCAATTGATGTTTTATCGTGTGTTTTCTATGTTGTGATGTTATACTATTGTTTCAGAAAAAGGGAGAAGGTTTGGTACCATTAAAACGTTTAATCCCGCTGCAAATGTTTGCACCTGTCCTAAGTCAGGAATCTGATGTACAGTAGTTGTCGTTTGTTTATGTAATTTATACGTGTTTCTCGTTTCTCGTTTTTATATATACTAGACCGTTGGTTTTACCGTTTGAATGGTTTTACACTAGTACTTTTGGGGCCCTTTATAGCTTGTTGTTCGGTGTGAGCCAAGGCTCCGTGTTGAAGGCCGTACATTGACCTATAATGGTTTACTTTTATAAATTGTTATTTGGATGGAGAGTTGTCTCATTGGCACTCACACCACATCTTCCTATATCAATGTAGAAAATGATAAAATGACATTTTCAGAACCACTCTATTTCCATATTTTTAGGTTAAAAAAATCCACTTTAGGCATCTGGTCCGCAATGTCAAGCAAGGCTTAAATAACTGTATAGTCATTCTTGTAGGATTTATTTTTTCCTTATTGTCACTTATCACAGCTTCAGATTGAACCCGATCTTATAAATTTACGACGAAGAATATCTTCTTCGAAAATTTTATAACATTGCCTAATTTTTTTACAAAATTGCACAAATCCCCAATTTTCAGCCTCAATTTTCTCGAAAACAAGCACGGTGACCTATGTTTTATTTTGTGTTTTATTTTATAACTCGCCAAGGCCTACAACATATTTCAAAATTATAAAAATGACATTATATCGAGAAACTGTATCGGATGCCCTTAAATATAAGAGATTTACAAAACAATAGTTATCATATAATTGAGAGGAATTCCTTATTCCATAAATAAGTAAACAAATCAGTTGACACTTCATTTCAGATAGATTAAAGAAACAACGATTTATGAGAGTGCACTTCGACAAATGTTTGACACAAGTGAGGAAGAATTTTACGAACAATGTCATGTGAAATATACTTTATATAGAATTCCACGTTAAACGTTGAAATCAAGCACATTGAGGAACAGGCACAAAGGATGCTGCCACTTAAATCAATTGCATTCAAAATTGTATTCTAATAAATATTGAAATGCCCCTTTTCAAAAACGAGCTTATATTTTTAGATATTGAATAGATTAAAAAATCTGTGAATAAAATTTTCCTTGTCGTAGCTATGGGCGAAGTTATCTGCAATGTTAGGTGAGTGTGAGCATTTGCTTTAAGTTGGTTGTGTCCTCGTTGTGATTGTGAGACTCAGGACAGCAATTGCGTTTGTGTTGTAAAGAGCGTATGTATACGGATTTTGTTACATGACCTACCCCTCCATATCACTCATTTTCATTGGGTGTTCCACAATATATAGTCCAAACACTGCTATGAAAGTAAAAACTGTGATATATATCCTAGTATAATTGTATATATTTTCCTAAATCGACGAACTTTTCAAAAATGCCAAATTGCAAAATCAATTGCATCTGAAGTCTGTCATGACTGGATTATTAATAATGGCTTATATTGAATAGAACAACATGAAGAATAGTGATTAGATTGCACATTTTTGATTGTGCTAGCTAATTACTCTGAAATCAATCATTATCTATTGAAATACAAGTTAAGGACTCGGTATAACATAACAATATATCAATATGCAGGCTGCTACCTACAAAGTTATTCGATTTTTAAGATAAGACAATTATCAACACATTCGAAGATTACAAATTCTTTGTTTACTTATTGTTTGAGGTGTAATCAAAAGATTGTTTGAAATTGAACTATAAGGTCAAATGTTTTGAATAAAAAACTGCCAACATACCAAGTACATTTAACCAGCAAGCAGTTTTTTCGGCTGTCAGAGAGAATGAGAGAACATGGATTGAATGGCAAAGTCTGAAATGGAATCCTTGCTGTAGCACAATGAATACATTAAGTTGAAATCTGGATGTTCATACATCCTCAGCAGATGATGTATTTACATTAATTTTATTTAAAGTGAGATAGAAATGGGAATCAAATTTGTAATCCATGGCTTTAAACTTTTCTTGTTAACAAATAATATAAAAAAGAGATGTATGATATCCGTTCATGAGGGTAGCAAAGAAAAAAAAAACATATGTCCTTTTGAATAGACAACAAAAACAAAACATGATCATTAAATCACAATTTGATAGATATCATTTGTACTTGAGTAAACATTATTTTTGAGCTACCTAGCACAAACGTTATCCAGCAAAGACATATCTGTGATGATAAATATTCAGAGAATCTATCGAAAACTTGGCTACGCCTTCCGGGTACCTGAAATTGGAATAGCTGCAAACATGCATGCCTATATTATTGAACTGAATCATCATATGTCTGAATAAAACAGTTTGTGTATATTTTGTTAATTATATTGGTAGCATGTTCTATGTTAAAATCTATAGTGAAGTCTAAATCGAATAAACATTCACTTAAAAGACTTATTATTAAAATGTACTGTGTGTTTGTCTGTTTGGATTAATTAAGTTCTGTACAAATTTGAACTGTAACTTTCGAAACTCTGTATTTTAACATTCTAGCTAGTCAAACTAGAGATAAGCTTGTGTCGAAATAATTTGTGAAACAAAACATAACAGGTAACAGCATATGTTTTCGGTCAATATTAAATCCATAAATGGACAAAGTCACTTAGGTACGGAAACAAGTACAAGAAAGGCTGATAAAGTAGTCTTCTTGTGAGAAATGTTTCTTTTCATTTCAATCAGTAGAATACAAAGTTATACACACAGAAAAACAATTAGAATTAAAATTCTCAACTCTAGAATACCGATTTTTGTTTTTTTTTTTTTTTTTCATAACAGATGACAAACGCAAATCTTCAATTAAAACAGAAATAGAGAATATGTGTATGTTACAAAAGGTAGTAAAGGTTATCCCTGCATGACATTTTCGGAATTGGGATATAGTCCATGTGGTGGATTTTCAAATTACTGATTACTTTTTAAGTTAAGATGTTTTTGTAAAAAGAATCAAGACGAGGTAGAGTAACTAGTGTTTCCAAATATGCAAAGAATGTATGTGACTACTATGGAGTATTATTCGAGATTTTAGAATAATTGTTTGACCCCGTAATTGTGTTATACTTTAAACAAACACATAATAACATTCATATCTATTGGCTAAAATAAACCCCACAACACCATTACACTCTTTGTTAGACACCATGTCAAAATTATTTCCACTCGTGACTTCGTAATTGCAGTATACTAGTTCATTTTGTACTTGAAAAATGCAATTGAAAATATAGAATTTCGGACTTGCAAGGGACACATAATGATTTCTTAACGTTACTACCAGGCGTAAATGCATGTGTTACGGACGATTGAGGATTTTCAAAATTGGATTATGTCCCGTTTACCAAAACAAATCTCAAATAAGGATTACTGAACGATAAAAAACTACGTTACAAAAAAGGAAAATTATGTCGTTTTGTTTTATACATGGACTAGGCTGATTACGAAATAAACTTAATCAAAGCTTATATGTTTATATAATGACTCTTTGCATAAAGTGTGTGTATGCCGGGATATAATGTGTTCTTCCAATACGTTGTATAGGACGCATTTGCTATTTTTTTTTTTTTTTTTTTTTTATTATTAAAGTCTATTACATCAAACAAAATCCTGCATAGAAAGACCAATTCTGCCAAATACACATTTTGATATGTTAATGACGACACAGTGCCATCAATATGGAATTTTCACACTTTTAATTTAAATCATATAAATGGTTAACAAAATTTGACTGCTCTAACCAAGCGATTGTAATAGAACGTCTGATTCTATTTTAATCAAGTTTGCTATGCAACTAAATATTAAGGTGAATACATTAGATATAGCATCTGTTGTCCATCGTCTATTAAATCGCAGTGCATTTCTTCCAGCCTATTGAGATTTCATTTTATATCGTGGCAAAGAAGACGAAAACGTTTTGACTGTCATTAGTCAAAAGAAAAACTAATAGGCCGACGTTGTCACACTAGGAGATCCAAAGCAAACTCTTTGTTAGACACCATGTCAAAATTATATCCACAGTTATTGACTTCGTAATTGCAATGAGCATGCATTTGTACATATGTACTTAGAAAATGCAATGCATTGGTCATTTTTTGGGGAGAAAACTAAGCAGGACAAATGTTCTCCATTTGTCTTTTAGTTTGGAATTTCTATCTCTGTATTAGTGTATGTAAACAAAGGATTTTCACTTTACTTCAATGTAAAGAGTATGTAATACTTGCAAAATTTAAGTCCGTTTAACATGTTTAATGTATGTTCACTATTAATTTTGAAAGAAACTTAATTAGCCTAAAATGTGTTTACATTAATAAAAACATAAATGGATTTGAGTAAAAGTTTTTTATTAACTTGATGCAGAAATGAATCCGTTTTTGAATAAATAAATAATGAGAAAAGTCTGAACATTATTTCTTAAAAGTATGCCCAAATTCATGATGAAAGAAACAATTGGTGTCAAAAATGCGAAAGAAGTATATTAAACAATTTTTTGATCTAGTATTTGCCATTTTTTTAAATGTTATGAACTTCTAACAAACATAAAATATCATAAATAAGCGACTGTATGCAGAAAAGCCCTAAATTAATCTGTTTCTATTCTCATAGTAATTAAAAAACATACAGCGTGACAAAACATTCTTCTTCATATTTTCATTGTCAATGTTTGTTGTCAGAAAGTTTCTACAAAATAGGTGCCCATCCGTACACAACTAAGGTTGATTGATACAAAGAATTGGTAATAAACAGTAACCATCATTGTTATTAGTTTATCATCATCGTTTAAAGCGAAAATGCAAAATATATCAAATTATTCACCTGATGAGACTAGTTGGTAATTAAATAAAAGCAACACTAGTACACAGATAAAAGTAGTCTGAAAAAAGATGACGAATAAGATGAAATTGCTGTTCATGTTTAATTTACAAGAACAAGAATTTCTTGCATGGTACTGCCATTTTACATACAATATTTGTAATTTGATGTGAAATTGACGTCAAGTTTACATCCCATACAAAAATGTCACACATAAAGTACTAAAGTTTTGTTTTAAATGGATCAAATGGCCCTCAAAATAATTGCTACATACAATTTTATACTCATTTTAACCATTTCACTATACAATGAATGTAAAAGTGTATAAATTTGTTTATATTATATCACATGATGTTACGCTACCGTAATAAGTGGATGGAACTATTCCAACATCTCTTCAAATGCATGTTTAGTTTGCACACACAATATCGATTTCATTTCAAAACGCCAAACAAGATAATAACATATCTAGCCTTTAAGCGACAATGCTCTGTCATGTCAGTTGTAGTTGACAAACCACATTTATGCTAAAACCTTAGATATATTGTATAGAGAATATATTAATTATAAGACGCCAATTTTAAATAGATGCTTACATATCTTATATGTTTTGTTTATCATTTTGCTTAACCAATTTTGTAAAAGATAAGTAGCTCCATAGATGATATTATTGTACCGTTTAGCTATTAACATATTTGATGAGCAAGGAGTTGTATATCTATCGTTTGAAGATGTTATCGTATTCCAAGGATGTAACAAATTATACAATTCCACTTGAAATCTATAAATACTTACCGTGGGTTTGTATTACCCACATCTGCACTTAGCTGAGAGGATTTTCTTGTTACGCAAATAAATATAATTTTAAGTAATATGACTGGACCTTAAAACTTGATTTGAAATAGAAAAGGGAAGACAGGATAAACGGAAACACAAATGCTTTGTACAATTGAGGAAAAAATTCTACGAACAATATTATTTGAAGTATTCTTTTTGAAGAAGTACTTATCAAAATCGATAGAGACACATTGAGGTTTAACATAGTGGGTGCTCTAATTTAAATCCTTTTTAAAAGTTTTATTAAATAAAATTATTGGATTCGCCACGTATACTAGACGTATATAGTCTCTTGGTATCCTGCTTTTGTTGCGAGCGAACGGTAATGTCAAATTACTGTTTACGTCACAGTTCAAATTGGGGTCCTCATTGTGGTCCTCGTTTAAGTCATGTCGATTTTTTTTCAAAAACGAATTCAATGATTGGGATGGAAAAAATGTACAAAATTAATTGCAGGATAAAGACAATAACAGTTTAGTGTCTTTAAAGATCAACTGTATTTGTACTCGGCTCGAAACAGGAGCAATAGCTCACTGAAGCTCGCATTACACCTGTTTCGTAGCCTCGTACAAATACAGCTGATATTTAAAGACACTAAACAGTTATTGTCTATGTATGTAGCCGGTGCAAAGGTTGTATTTTTCCAGTGAACTGCATCCATTTTACAGGCGTTTCAACGCTTGTGAGATTGGGGAAATTAAAGTTATTTTAATTGCACGAATTAAATCACCGTAGATCCGGTTTTTTTTTAAAAATAAACGCTAATAACTTTCGAAATACATGCAATTATCAATTTTTGTTGTTACATAATTCACTGATTTTAAATCATTTCATATCAAAAATAACAACGAAATTTTACAGGCCATTAAAAAGCCTTATGTATTCAGCTATTAAAAACACCTGAATAATCAAATTTGAACGGCCTGATATTAAATAATAACATTAAACGCCTCTTGGTAAACTCATATAAATGACTTTGTTGGGGTCACATATTTCTGGACACTCGACCCTTCCTAAAAATTGTTTCAATTATGTAAGAACATAACATATTAATTTAGTTTTATTTATCATCGTTATAGTAAACAATAATCAGTCAAACCAGACTCTCTGAAACGAAATACGCTTTAATTTTTTTCAAGACGAATTGTGAGGGACCAAAATAACGAATAAACTTCAATGACATTTAAAAAGAACAGGTTTTGGCGGCGTCAATATTTTGACTTCAATACGACAAGAAAAGCTTCAAACAATTCTTTGTTTATGCATAGTTTCTGTAATGATAGTATTGACATTGACCCTTTAATATCAAGAGAGAAAGTATATACATTGTACTGATTATGACGTTTTCTTCTTTGGACAGAACCATTAACTTAATGCAAAGATTACACTTTTGCCTTTGATGCTCTCAACACTCCCCAATTCAACCTCGGAATACCAAGAAAGACATAGGGAACATGCAATAAAAATCAGGTGTGTGTAAGCATTTCATTTGATAATTCATTTCAAATTTCCAACTCAGTTATTCAATTCAAATTTAATCAACCACGTTTGTATCTTCTATTATTTTTACCAGATGCGCCTTCCTATGATTTAATTAATTTTACCGTCCAAAAATATACAAATACGTTTATTATATACCCTCTGATCCAAGGCTGACACGAATCTTCAATCATACGGGAATGTTCTTTAACATTGTGTTTAATATGACGATTGTGGGGTGTAATTGTAGTATGGGTATTACATTTCCCATTTTTTTATGTGTTATCCTATTTTTTTTTTTGTGTCTTCTTTTAATTCTAGGTAAAACATGCTTTTTTGATAAAATCACACTTCTTTTTCTTCTTTTAGTGTTGTGAGACTGCTGCTGTATTTGGTCTACTCTATATATTTCTTATATTCATATTCGAAGTTCTGACAAATTCATGAATACTTCGTTTATAACAGTTTTATCTGTTTTTTCAAATTTTTTTTTTTTTTGGGATGCTTCGAAGTATCGATGCCAAATTCATGTTGTTTTTTTTTTTTTATTTATCAAGCAATGTAATTTGATTAATATCAAGGCTTAAATGCCAATTTATGACAAGTGAATGGTAAAGGGTAGATATTATTTGTACGTACATGTAAATTTATATAGGAAATATATTTAAACCTATTTTCAGAATGATATGCAGATCATAAATTAATAATTTAATTATATTTTATAGTTGATATTCATGTTCTAGCTGATCACAACTAAACTGCATTTTGGTTCTTTTAATAAAACCAAAGCACCACGTGCAGTTCGGGTGGCGACATACCATAATCCTTGACATATCAGTCTGAGCAAGAGACGTAAAGTTTAAACAACATGTTCCTAATGTTGTCGTGCTACGAAGAGAAACAGAAAATATTTTGGTGATATGTTATATATATCATAATTAAAGTGATGGATTTTCCACGCCAAACGTTTATAAACAAATTGTTTATCAAAAGGTTTCATGAGAAACATTTAAGTAAGAATAGTATGATCTTATTTTATTCTCCAAGTAAAACATAGGTACAAAACGAATATTTTTTTCTTTTTTAAGAATATTCAAGACCAGTACTGTAACAGTTGTATTACACTATTTTCCTTTATTCCTAAAATAAGTTCTTTGAGTGTTTTTTTTATCTTCAATAAACTCCTGGAAATCAAAACGAGGTAGTATGGTTGTTTTCTTTCATGCGCAAACAACACAAATTTTAATAAACTCAATCCAATTTCGTTAGTCAAAGGTCTGGTGTGAAGCAAATATCTTTAAATTAATTGTCAAACAAGCTAAACAGATAAATACAAGAAAGGCATGTATATGAAGATAAATAGAATAGAAAAGGAGAAAGTGTCAAAGAGACACCAAGCAAACCAAAGAGCAAACAGCGGCCAAGGCAACCAATGGTTCTTCAACGCAACCAGAAAAATCCAGCACCCGGAGGCTGGCTTCAGCTTGTCCCATCAACAATAATGTACGAAATGTATAAAAGTTATTTCATTTCTATCGAATAGGTACAAACTAATAAAAGGAGAGTTGGTATTTATTTCGATTTAATACATCATACATCATATCTATCCAGTGGAAAGTCCAATGGACAGTAAAATTATAATAAATAGGATAGGATTCAGATGATGCATTACCTTTACTTCGCAAATTAATACTGCTAATTCAAATATTTCTACGCGTTACAGTTACTTTGCAATGAAGGCATATGCAGTAACATATATTACTACTAATTGAACATAAGCATAAATTTGAAAACACACATTGTTGTTGTCTTCTAATGACATCTACAAAAGAGTTAATTAATACACATTTTAATTTTAAAAGAAGGCGAATAATACCAGATTGACATTCAAAATCATTAGTCAAAAATAAACTGACAACGCCATGGCTAACAAAAAAAAAGACCAACAAACAAAAGTACACAAACCAGAACATAGAAAAACTAAAGACCTCTTTTGTGTTAAAGTGCTATACAAAAAAAATGTGTTGAAAATTATATCACCATAATTTCGTACACTCGGCTTATCCATAGGGTTTGTTAACAGTCATGAATGGAACATTGATATATATATATATATATATATATCTGAAAAGGAGTTTGCATGATCTGTCGCGGTCTATGAAATTTTGGTCATATATTTATTCATTTATTTCGACTAAGCAAAATATATCCGATACTCGTGAATTTTTGCTATAGAATCAAGTAGCTCTCCCTGTTCCTAGAGTCAAAATTAAGTTGAGTCTTCCAGCCATATTTCATGTTTTTTGTTAATAAAACCGTCCAGGATGATAAAATCATCGTTTGATATTTTGAACACGGTCACTGTTATTTTATTTATTAAAGTATTACCGTATATCGGTTTGTTTTTTTCGCGTGTGTTTAATTTTTGCTTTGTTCGCGGCACCTACGGAAACGCGAAAATTTGACCTCGCGTAAATTTCCCTGTCTATTCCTAGATTTACAGCTGTTTAAACGTTTCATAAATAAACTACTAATTATCGAGTTTACATAAAATTGATATATTAACTCATTTCACCCTAAAGGTGAAATTACATTATATATAAAATCAGTCTTTTGTGTTGATCGGTAGATCACAAGAGTGTGTATAATAAATTAAGATATCTGTTTTTATAATAATTAAATTGGCTTATCATACTTGTCACACCTTTTAACAACACAGCAGAGAGTGACATGTTCAAAAACGTTAATTACCGACGTCTATTGATTGTTGTCAAAACCCAAACATTCTGCATTTAGTGTAAAAATTAAATTCAAATAATTCACAATTTAACGGATATTTACACATATCAAAACCTTCATTTTTTACCGTGCCGCAATGAACTTGATTTAAACGATTATTGAAAGATATTCGTATATGTGTAGTTTAGTTTGTAGTACACGTATTTATTTGTAATCGATCATCTGTCAGTCAATCAAATTTATTTTGTTTACATCTTTAACAACACAATACGGTGATTTTTTCGCGTGTATTTTCCCATTCAGCGAAAATTATACACAGCGAAAATTTAACTTGCCAATTTTGTCATCAAATCGCGAAAAAAAGCCGACGCGAAAAAAAAACCCGATATACGGTATATTTAATTTCATTATTTGGAAACGATCATACAAATACATACAAATAGATGTAACATACTTTGTTCAGTAAGAACTCTGCCTGTTCTTTTTACATGAATATACCAAATGTAATGAAAATAGTTATCTTTCGTACAATCTCAATTTCATTTCACGTCAGATTTCATCCAAATCTCGGGCTCCTATAAAGATGGATAGTACGTTTTATTTAGTGTTCACATCTGAATAATTAAGGCTGCAAAAATGAAACCTTTTAAAGGATCGGTAAACATCGCCTTCCATCAAGTTGCAATACTTCATACACCAAGTTGATACTTTTCTGACATTGACCTGATAGTGTACATGTATATGATAATATAATATACATATATTTATATGGCATTGACTTATACATATCAAAAGTATTTTGGTCTATAATGCTTTACAAAAGTTTAATAAATGTACGTGTATATAAATTGCATATGTATTACGTTAAAGGCATAATAACATAAGGCTCCGTGTTGAGAACCGTAATTTGACCTATAATTGTTTACTTTTACACATTGAGACTTAGATGGAGAGTTGTCTCATTGGCACTCATACCACATCTTCTTTTTTATATATAAGTGTCATCCTGAATCACTGTGGATTGTCATTGTCCAACAACATGAAAATGTCACGTTATCTGTATATAACCAATAAAAAATGAAATGTCCTATTTAAATAGAAAACTACTTTAATATATATTTGTTTTCCTATGTGATGTCATGAGTGAATTTTCCTGTTTAAAGAGATAGTACTTATTTAATTGTTTCCTGTATGATGTTATAAGTGTCATTTTAATTAATATTGTTTAAATTAGAAGAAATGAGAAACGTGTATGTGATGGCAAAATCACATTCTAATCGTGATAGAAATCTTTGTTCACCAAAAACAAGTATCGATGAAAACCTCACGTATGAGCCTTTAAAGCCCATTCACTTGGCAACATCGAATGGCAGTTATGATACCTTGCAAAACGTTCAAAATGCTGAAAAAAATCATCAAAACAATCTTTGTGGAAACAGAAAACAAGGGGATTGTAACAAGGAGCACAATCAAATTTATGAAAGATTTACTAATGAACGTGGTATTAATCAAAATATTTATGATTCAACACATACAGACGCAGCATATGTATCAGGGAATTTTGTGAGTTCAACGACGAAATCGGGATTATGCTATAATCAAAATACTTATTGTTATACTAACACAGCAGAAATTGAACAAGATAATTATTATAGCGAATTACAAAAACAGAATTCTCGCAGCTCTGACTTGTATGAGATTGCAGATGGAAAGCAACTGAACTTAACTCATTGCACTGTACCAGGTAAACTGTTGCTTATCAATGACAAAAAGCAAACAACATTTGTAGGTCAGCTAGGAAAGAGATGTGCGTGTTTTGTAATTGGTTTTCTTTTGGGAGGTGTCATAGCTGGTGTGTCTGTTTTTATGTTGCTGAAGACTAATTCTCAAGATCTTGAAAAGTACAACATTCAGACACAAGGTATTTAGTCTATTATTTTTATAGTCTATTTGTTTACCACTCAATATTTCTTGCAATCTAATTTTTTTTTCACATGGTAGTCTTGAATAAATACATGGTTTTACGTGAGGAAAAATAATATGCCCCAAACATATGTAAATTATCTGTCAGGTAGATGGGAGTCTGAATCAAAATCCATTTTCTTCACGCTACAAGTTGTACATAATTGTCAGATTTTGTATAGATTATGCATGGAAACCCAATTTTGTTTGATAAAGAGGAAACTACACCATTGAATTTTAAGATAAAATATGAGAAGATAGCTCTAATAATAGTACATTTATCTGAGTTATCTCCCTTTATGTGGCAAAGTTGAAAAAAATGAATCAAACAAAAATATTCTGTTTTTTTGGTTTTTTTGTTGTTGTAAAATACAACCATAAATATGATAAAACACATAATTTTTTAAGTTAACATGAAAAGTTTTGCACATGAATTACATACTACTCTCAAAATTTCCACATTTCATTAAAGATCTAGACTGATTGTTATCTGCTATTTCAAAATCCAAGATGGAGGAAGCAACCCTAGCTACCTTAATATTTGTGTATAACCCGTTGAAATCAGATTTTTATTCTGTTTCTTATTATTCTTACAAAAATGTACATGCATAATGACAATACACATATTCTACATATTTTAGGTACGTTGAATACTGGATTAATCAATCCATGACGACTAACTTTTATTTACATTTCATTCTTTTGCTCTCTCATATACATTGAAAGAACCATATGAAAACATAATATCTATCCAGTAACATTATTCAGACCTGTTTTTATTTTGACTCCTAAATGCCTTATCATTTTTGTGGGGTTTGTGTATCTCGTTGTTCAGTTTTCTATATTGTATTTGTATAGTGTTTTTCGTTTTTAGGTCGTGTTTTTTTTTTTTGGTTTTAGCCATGTCGCTGTCAGTTTTTCATGGACGTTTGAGTTTTAATATTCCCTTTGGTATCTTCCTCTTCTTCTATAAACTTGAACGACTTTTTGTCAAACTAAGTATATTATGTTGTTCTAACTGTGATGAGATAAGATTTTATTTAACGGGTTGAAATTATTGATATACAAACAGAAACATCCAAAAAAGATGTAGTACAATTTTTCAGAGACACTAAAAGATCGTCTGAGGCGAACAAAACTTGAATCAAATTCTCCTTCAATAATTTGTTCGAGTTTAAAGCATTTCTAATCTATCTACATGAATAAATAAGAGGCAAGTCGAAATGTACATGTAGGCTTGGTTTGCTCGCAGTAACTTATTATTTTCTGTGCGATGCAACATTTAGTAAACATAACAAAAACAGTTACAAACATCTCCAAACAAACACACATCTAGCTATTCTCCACATAAAGACAATATTATATAATGTAAATAATATACTATGCAGAACGTGTTGTACTTAGAAGTTACTGTGAGCACCTCGATACATACTATACAAGTAACGAACTTATATATGACTATAAAACCCACCCGTAACACCACCAAAGAAATGCCCGTGCAGTTCTACAACAAAGATCTATTATTCAAAACTAATCAAACGAGTTCTACAAACTAGTTTTACAAAATAGTTTCATTGTTTCTAAAGATAGAAATAGAAAAAGGGTCTTCCAAATTTAACGAAATAGAAATAAATTCTAATATTATTAACGGTACCAATTGCACCAGATGCGCAATTCGACAGTTAATCTATCTTTAGTGATGCGCGAGACCAAACTGTTTTTGAAAAGACAAACCTTATTAAAGAAATGAAGAACTAATGGAGCATAACGGACAAAAAGGATAACAAGAGTTTGGCAAAAAATTAGAGCTTTGCATTAGGGAGATGTATTCCTTGATTTAAAATAGATTTTGAAATTTTGTAACAGCTAACTTTGATAAAAACAATAATCGTATTTTCTTCCCAGTACCGACGTACTGGCTTCTGGGCTTGAGATTATCTCGGGGACTAACAGTTAATCAGCAGAGGTATCGACCCAGTGGAAATAATTTATTTCAAAATGATATGGAAAACTTGTTGATTTTAACACGCATATATAAAAGTATTAATAAAAGTACCAAACTCCAAAGTAAATCTTAAAATGAGGAAAGTCAATAGAACCTAACAAAAATCAAAGCTCGATTATATCGACCAACGGAACGAATGGAAAACAAATGTCATATTCCTGGCTTGGTACATGTATTTTCCGAAAAAAATAGTGAATAAACCTGGATTATAGCCAGTTAAACATCCAACTTATATAACAATTGTTCCGTTATATTGACAAAGTTGGGTGAGCAACCCAAACAGGCTTTTCCGTTAGTATTCTCGTTTGAATTGTTTTACATTTGTCATTTCGGTGACTATGCGGTATGGGTTTTACTTATTGTTGAAGACCGTATGGTGACATGTAGTTGTAAATTTCGCAGTCATTTGGTCTTTTGTGGAGAGTTGGTCTCATTGGCAATCATACCATATCTTCTTATTTTTATATTTTTATATTTTCATATAAGTTGTATGTTTTATTGATACCTACCTTTAAACAACTTAGGGAGTCGATGATGACAATCTTTCGTAGTCCGTCAAACATTTACAGCGAGTCTGGCGTACATAATTATAAGCCTTGGATCCTAGTTTAAAGTTGAGATTCCCAAAGAAAAAAAGAAAAAATATAGTGAAAAATTGCTTAGATTTACTGCTTGTAAAGGTAAAGGATTTGCCAATGACTATATGTTATTAGATCTATTATAAAATTCAATGATGAAAAAAAGTTTAAATAGCTTACTTGCAAACTTTGTTTGAATGTTTGCACATGCAATGTCATCAAGATTGACACATGCATACAATGGTTAGGAGGTATACTAGTTTGTTTCCTATATAAACAAATTTGATTAGAAAATAAATATTAACAAATTTGATTAGAAAATGAATATTATCATAATGTTTCTAGTCAGTCATTAGAATCATTCTTTAAATATGTACCATCACATTTGAACCTTCATTTATGACTGGGTTACTAAATAAGAAGCATAGGTTAAGGGGTATAATGGAAAATGAAAACTCAGCTAAGCTAGGAACAAGTTAAAGAGATAAACTCATCATATATACCTGGCTTAAAATGTTGTACGCCAGACGCGAGTTTTGTCTACAAATGACTCATCAGTGACGCTCGAATAAAAAAAGTTTAAATGCCAAATTAAGTTAAGCATTGTTTTGAGCATTTAGGACCCGAAATTTAGGAACGTTTTGCCAAATACAGCTAAAGTTATTTATTCCTGGGTAGAAAATCCTACGTATTTCGAAAAATACGATGTTTTGTAAGTAGCTGATTCATTTGTTCATTTGTTGATAAGAACCTAAAAAATCATAAATATTCAGATATCATATTACTAAAGATCAATGGCACTAATTTCCTAATGTACACGAATCAACTGATAGAACATGGACACATGGAAAATGACTGAACATGCCCACATCTACGCTATTAGTCTTTAATTTCCAATAGGGCTATGTATGTATATCCGTTTAATGGGTTTTATGGGTAATAGATTACAAAGAAAACAATGGAAACCAACTATTCAAAATCAAAACACATTCATTACAAATAGTACTTTATTCAAAGGTTTATTGTAATATTTATCGATTATATATATTAGTCTTCATTATATGAAAACATGTATACTTGTAGTGTTGAATAACATATCTGGATGTGAGTGGGACACATGGTCTTCATGGACAAAATGCAGTGTTTCATGTGGAAATGGTACACAATATAGAGAAAGACAACAAAATAGAACATTACATACATGTAATGATAAAGCTGATAATGACACTAGAACATGCACTAATAACAATTGTCAAGGTACATGTTGTTAAGTTTTTTTCAATTGACAATAATTTAAAAGGCATACATATAACTATAAAAAAAACCTGACTTAGAATTTCAAAAAAATTTGTATACAGAATCTTTTTCGAGACAAAAATGATGTTGTTGTTTGATTTACTTCAAATATCTAATTCATGCTCATTATAGAATAAATTACATAAATTGCAGATATTTTCAATGATTGCAGATGTGAAAGAGCATTAACTTTACCTCCTACACATTTCTATTGATATAAATAGTTAAAAGCGAACACATTGGAATCGTGTATATTTAATATGAGGTCAGTGGGCGTGATTTACTTTAGATGCACGGTTAGATTAAAAGTAATGTTTCTTAAAAAAAAAACGGCGTCGTTCTCAAATAAGCATACATTGTTCACAAACATAATAAAAAAGATCTTGCTTTTAGACAAAAATATGTCTTAGAGACGCTGACTTTCTTATTGTAATTTATAATTGAAAGTTATGTTTATTTTTGTGTTAGTTAATTATGGTATCAAGGTTTACTACTAAGTCTAAATCCTCCATTTCAAGATTTACATAGTGTTAGTGACCTAATACGATATATAAGGGGTCAGTAAATTCCATATTGGGCTCGACTTTTGCTCATGTTCGTCCATTATGGATTTTACTTACCCCAAATATAGTGTATAAGGTCGCAAGGACCATGTTATAGACACTATCACGAAAAGCCAGAAAGAGATATAACCTAAACAGTAATTTGAACGAACGGTTGGCGAAAAGAGCGTAGCATTTTTTAAACACTTGACCAGAATTGAAAGCCTCCATTCATTATCTACAATTAGCCTAATATAAAAAAAAAACATAAGCGATTTATTACACAAAATATTAACAAACTGTTACTCGTTATACAAACATTGTACAAAAAGACCGGTAGCAATATGACTCCTCCACATCCGTTTCATATCTCCGTTAATGTTACTAATATAGATGTTTGTTAGTGTGCTAAATAGCTTTTTGACAAGAACAATGTATGTTGAAATGCAATCATGAAACATTTGAATGTCCCTTTGGTATCTTTCGCCTCTCTTTTCCAATTCAATTTATGTATTTTCAAGCAATAACGCAATGCTATCTTTTCGAATCCTTTAGTTGCCACCTCCATCTCGTTATATATTGCTAATTCAGAGGACATGAGGTTTCATCCTCGGACGGTGGAGTCAAAGTCTACAAAATTGTCTTTTTAAGATTTTTTCTTGTATCCTTTTCATGTCAGCCAACTTTTCTCGAAGCGATCCGGACTAAACTCAGATATCAATTGGCTCTAATAATTATTTATACGTGAAGAAAGACATCTCTGACTGCTGTCTGTGTCGATGTAACCTAACATTTTAATAAACTATTTAAAAACATGAAAAGCATGTTGGCCTACTGAGAAACGATGCTTCTCTATATACATGATTATACTAGACTTTTTATTGAAACCAAATACAAGGTATACCGGTTGTTTTTTTTTTTTTTTTTTTTTTAGCGTCGATTCATTATTATCTTTTAAAGTGTGAACCTGTGGCATTTTTTTCTCTCGTTGGAATTCAGTAAAACCACACGTACAATATACAAACAGATATTATATTCATCTTCTCAATATTGTTTCTCATATTTTATATTTCTGATGTAAAACGAAATTTATAGAAGTTATTGGGAATAAACTTTCATGTCTTCATACGTTCTTATAGACGGCCTTATACTTATTGTTTAAAAGTTGAAACATAAATGTTTAAGAGAAAATAAAAACATATTTGAATGTATTATTTCTGTCCTAGGTAAAAGAGTTTTGCTGGACATGACATTCGACCCATCTTCTCTAAATGCGAACCGGTATTTATCAAGAGACAATACAATTCTGAGCAGCCAGAGGTCAAGTCAAACACCCAAAGGATCCCCTGGTAGAGGGGCACTACAGAAGTATAGTGGAGTCATTGCAGACCAGTGTTTCGGAAACAGAAGGAAAATTTATTACCGTGTTTTCTATAGCTATACTTTGAAAACTGTTCTGTCGAACACTAATCTTATTCTAGAAATAGGTCTTTCACAGAGGGATCAAATTGATCAATCTGATTTTGTTGGAAATGTACAGGAAAAGGGTTGGTCATTTGCACTTGCCAGATGTGGGTCTTCAAACAACATTTGTTTGAGAGCAAAACATCTTAGAACACTAAAGGTTAATGATTTGTTCAGTGGGAACAGTGTAGGCTTGCAGAAAAACGGTACCCTTGAATTACTTATAGACAGGCAGAACAATAAATTTTCTTTGAGAATTTCAAATACACAAAAACCTGTCATTTCATTTGAAAACGTTGCCTCGAACAAAGAATTCTGTCCCGTCTTTGGAGTTCATAATGTACAAAAAGTTAATGTTCTTCTCAGGATCTTGGAAAGTAGAGATGTAACACAAGAAAAGTTCGAATTATAAATCAGATTTTTATGTTTTTGTTGTTGTACAAAAACAAAAGAGATAAACAGATCAATAGATATATAGATATATAATTATATGTATACATAGATAGACAGATAAATTGAAAGATAGGATAGATAGAGATACTTTGTTCGCGGAAAGCGAGAATTCCATATTGATTACTATTTCAGAAAATGTACATATATTTTGATAAATATTTTTATATGTTGATGTCAAATCGTAAAATATTAAATCAATAAAGGTATCATCAAGTATATATTAAACAAGCATCCAAAAGATTCAAAATAAGATTGAATGCAGGAACAAAACACATGCATGTAAAATAAAAAGATGTGGAATGATTGTCAATGAGACAAGTCGCTTCCAAAGAACAAAATGACATAGAGGTTAACATTATAGATCACTGCAAGGAGAAAACTCACATATTCAGCTATAAAAGGCCCCGAAATGAAAAATGTAAAACAATTCAAACGTAAATACTAATAGCTTGATTTTTGTATAAAACAATACACGAAAACAAAATATGATATACAGCAATCACTTAATCATATACTCTTGTTTTGAGACAGGCACATACAGAATAACTCGTTTCAATAATTTGGTAATGTATCAAAGTCCCCAGATTTTGCCGCTTACTGATTTAGTTGTGCCGTCGTGCGCCTTTGCTGTGTATTGTAAACGTAAGCATAATATTCAAACTTCATGATCCATTTCTGTATGAACGATTTGGAAATCATACTATGGACTGGTGTCTTGTTATAATTGTCAAATAGTATCTTATGATTTTATAACTTTTGTAATTTAGCCTGAAAAACTTGGAATAATATTAACGGTGCCACTGTTGCTGCATTTGACTATAAATGTTTCTTCAGTGATGGTCGGTGTCAACATTTTTGAAAATCAAAATTCTATTAAAAAAAAGAGGTCATTAACTATAAAGGACACACACATGAAACAAAGGTCGGGCAAGGAATCTGAACTATGCATACGCGAGATATATTCCTTATTTTAGAATAATTTCAAAATATTTTGGAGCAGCAAATTTCAATTACAACATATCCATATTTTCGTGCCAGTACCAATGTGCTGGTGATATCCTTGGGGAATAGCATTGAAAGAGGGCTTTCAGAAATACTGTGATACTGATTACTCGAGTAGTGTCATTTACCATCTGTTGATTCTTTAGAACTCAAAAGAACTTTGAATTTTTAACTGGATTTAGTGTAAAGACTTCATAAACCGTCAGAGAAAAACATGACCTTGTGCAATGCCAAGATACAGGTACCGACAGATTGTAGATCCATGAATGTGAATATGTATATAACAATAATATTAGTTTGTTTTTAATTTACTGATCACAAAATCAATATTAATACCAATAAAAGAATATTCAAAGATCTAATTACAGTGTTGAATCGGTAACCTTTTAGAATAAGTTTATTTAAAGGATCGATAAGTTTACCAGGATCGTTTCTAAATTTCCGGGCACGGTAAATAACATATCCGTAAAAATGAGGATGAGCTATCCCGTTTGAAATAAGTTTTCTACAGGTACAACCAAACTTCAAAACCAAATCTTTATATCTATGGAAGAATGAAGTAAAGGTTTTAAGCAATTCGTGGTAACGAAATCCCTGACATAATAATTTACCATCATTAAAATCGAAAACGTCACAACAGACACGGGCACAGCGAACGAGTTGTGATATATAAACACTGTAAGATGGTGCAAAAGGAACATCACCATCCAAGAAAGGAAAATTAACAGTAGGGAACGAAAAAACGTCCCTTTTATCGTAAATTTTAGTGTGGAGTTTCCCGTGTAAAACTGAAATATCGAAATCTAGGAAAGGACAGTTATTACCGTTTACATTTAAGTCATTTTCAACTGATTTTTATGTTTAGTTCTTGTGTTGTGCTGATTCACCACTATTCCAGCTAAGGGGCGGGGAAGTGCCTTCAAACAAGTCTAATCATTCTATATGTGCCTGTTCCAAGTTTGAAACCTGTATAGTTCACTGATTGTCATGGGATCCAGCCTGACATATTTTTTTCTCTCGTAAATTGTTTTGTTATAAATATGGGCGTTAGTGTTTTGAATTTAATTGTTTCATATTTTCCCTGTCGGGGTCTTTTATAGCATGTTTGTTTTCCCTTTTGTAAGGCCTTACAGTTGCCTATAATTGCTTACATCCACTTCATTTGAAGTTTGGTGGATAGTTGTCTCATTAGCAATCATACCACATCTACTTATTCTTGTATTTTCCAGCCATTTTCTTTGATAAAAGTCAGGAATATGACAGTTGTTTTGTAATTGTTTCTTTTAAATAGTTCATCGTTTTATTTTGTCAGGTTTTATAGACTTCACCCTTCTTGAAATAATTTTGGAATTCGGCATTTTTGTTATACTGTTTAACATGAGTAACAAGACGGGTGACACACATGGAGCATTATTTGCTTACCCTTTCTAGGCAACTTAGATCATCCAGTTGCTGGTTTTTTTTTTGTTCCTTAAGATTCAGTTTTCTTTGTTGTGTATAAAATCGTACCTCGGCAACAAATGTATCATACCTGGCTGTTTGTTTTTCGGTTCTTTCAAATAGTTTTATGCCCGCAATAACTTGAAAAAACGTTAAATGTGTGTCTACATCTACAAATCAGTTTATTAAGGTTTTTTCGAAAAAAGGACATTTTCAATTACATTTACATACCTAATTCGTATGATAAAAATACTTGATAGCACTTTTGTGACAGTGGAAAATAAAAGTAAAATATCAAAATTACCGAACTCCAAGGAAAATCCAAAACTTAAAGTCCTTTATTAAACGGCAAAACCAAAAGCCCAAACATATCCAACGAATGGTAACCTACGGTCAAATTCCTGACCTGCTACAATCATGTATGTACAATCCTTATGTAGAAAATGGTGAATTTAACCTGGTTTTATTGCTAGCCAAACCTCTCACTTGTTTGATAGTCGCTTTACGAATTAAGCATGTTAAGCTAGATCTATATATTGATATCCAAAGTTTGTATTGCAAAATGTTTCGTTTAGAGCCGCTTTTAATGAAATGACTTCTGCTTGTTGGCAAGATGTAATATGATATTGAAATGAGCAGACACGCTATTTTATATTGACGATTGCCTTTTCGTATGATTATATTCTTTATGAAAAAATTAGACATGAGTATGTCAATGACACAGAAACCAAGCCACACTTAGTCTAATACTTAATCTACTTTTCGTTTGAGAGATTGACATTCAATCCACGATACAATAAACAAGTGTTCATTCAAATTATCAAGCTCTTAATTTCAAAATACTTTTTAAACATGTTAATCTTTAACTTTAAATATATAAAAAAGAAGATGTGGTACGAATGTTTACTGCCCAACACACACCAAATGAAATGAATGTTAGCAAATATATTTAAGTTGACGACCATTTGATATTGGGGGTTAAGAGTTTGTAGCAAGATTTTTTGGGGTTAACTATATATTTTCAGCTTTTTATCATTTTTCAAGTCTGTCTACAAATATTTGCCGCATTTAGTGTTGCACAATATTTATTTTTATCATGTCTGTAGTTATATTAATTAATTTCAGCACTTAAAAGTCCAAGATTTTAATGTTTTCTCCTTCCATCCCCTCTTATATCAAATAGAAGTCCCCTTACAGTCAATTTTCAACAAAGCTAAACCATATCGTATACGCAGTAGCCTGACATGACAAAATGTGAATCCATTCAAACCAGAAAACCAACAAAGTCACCAATCAGGACCAAATTCTATAAATAACAAAGACAATATTTGAAACCAATAGAATAATTCAAAGTTGTATCTTTGTATGATCTGTTTGATGAAGTACATTAGTTTTTTAGTAGTTTTCATGTATTTTAGATTAAATAGAGAAGTGCAGGTTGCAAGTAGGTATCTAAATCAATAAGAGCATAATTGGTTTTAAATGAAATTCAAACAATTATAAACTCAACCGCCGTTAATCGAAATTCCCATTCTAGATTTAACAATTTTTTACAATTGCATCAAAGGTGGCAATGCTGCTGCAGCCAGACCATAAAAAATGCACGTGGATATCCAAAAATAATCCCGTGCGATGTCAGAAAAAAAAACTAACCTGCTCTAGATTATTTTCTACTAATTCTGTTAGGTCAACACTGAACGGTAGAGATTTTTCGCTCTCCTTTTTCTGTGACATTACATGAAAAACTCGAAGCCTTATTTATCTGGTGACTTGAACAAAACCAAAGTGTGGTATACAATAAATAGGACAAACAGTACTGGATATTTTCACACGAAACAAACAACATCTATACCGCTTCCGAAGTGTGTATGTATAAGTACCCTGCCACGTCCACACTGTGTTTTTGTAAGATGCATTTCTATTTGCATCCATCTGATGAGTTAAGCCTTTTTCAACAGATGTTTATAGTTTGTTCTAATGTGTTCTGTTACACCTCTGTCCCATGATAGGGGAGGGTTAGCACCTTTAAACCAGTTTAATTCCGCCACTTTTTATATGTAATTTAGTGGTTGTCGTTTATTGCTGTTTTTTATATTTGTTTTTCGTTTTTTGTTTTGTATATAGATATAAGAAGATATGGCATGAGTGCCAATGAGACAACTCTCCATCAAAGCCATAATTTGTAAAAGTAAACCATTATAGGTCAAAGTACGGTCATCAACACGGAGCCTTGGCTCACACCGAACAGCAAGCTATAAAGGGTCCCAAAAATGACTAGTGTAAGACCATTCAAACGGGAAAACCAACGGTCTAATCTATATAAAAAACAAGAAACGAGAAACATTTATGAACCACATCAACAAACGACAACCATTAAACATCAGGTTCCTAACTTAGGACAGGTGCAAACAAATGCAGCGGGTTTTAACATTTTAATAGGTACCAACATTAACCCTTACCTGAAACAAAAGTGTTACATTACAATATAGAAAGACACACTATATAATATCAATTGAAATGGGTTAACTCAATCAAAAGACATATGAAAACAAACAAGTGAATATACACTGAACGAATAAATTTGTTCTTGTGTTGTTGTGCCAGTGCACCATTGTCCCAGGGTAAGGGGAGTGTTTGGCGCCAGCAAACTATTTTATTTCCACCATCATGTATGTGCCTGTCCCAAGTCAGGAGCCTGATATTCAGTGGTTGTCGTTTGTTGCCGTGTTTAACACATTTGTTTTTCGTTCATTATTTTGCTCATTGTTGAAGGCCGCACGGTAGTCTATAATTGTTAATTTATGTGTCATTTTGGTCATTTGAGAGTTGTCTCATCTGCAATCATACCACATCTTTTTTTATATCATGTACATCGGATCCGTTTGACCTCAAATTGAATTCTTTCAACATAAGTTTAAGTTTATGGTTTATTTATTGCGCCAAGATTAATAACATGTACTATGATTACCAAAGAATTAAAGCAAATGTATTTCGACGAAGTTTCTGAAATAACCATAAACAGTTTTTGAAGGTTTGAGAACATAAAAAAAATAAAGTTATGAAAAAACAGCCGAAAGGGTATCTACACATGAGGGAGCTTTTTTTGTTTGTTTTACATACGTTTTATTCTAAGATGGCGTCCTCGGGCATCAGTGAAGAGACACTTATGGTCGAAATGCGCATCTTATGCAGTAAAGTGTGTGCCACTAATGTTATATATATATATTAATTTAAAAATCAAATCAGACAAATACCGAACCTTCTTGGCGGATGGTAAACTAAAATTTCATAAGCAGTGTTTCCAACCCGTATGGTAGTAATAAAATAAAAGTATTTTGCACGTCACGCATTAAAACAAGTCTGTTCAAGTTATTGTGAGTTGATATTTTTTTAAAGAGTCAGTTTCATTATCTGACAAAGCAGTTTTTTGGTCAAAGAATGTATCTTATATATTTCTATTGAGTGATCACATAGGTGCTTTGATAATAGAGTGCGACCAACGTTATTAATTTTTTTTCTAAATCTTCTACAATTTATACAATTTATACAAAAAACTCAAATATGGATTTAAACGCCATAAAATACACCTTTGTTGTAGTCCTCCCTCTACTTGCTTTACTACATTTCTTCAGTTTTCCTCTATCAACTATTGTTTCCGAAGAAAAAGTAACAGAAAAATGGGTGCAGCTAGCCATTTTAAGCCATTGAGTCATAAACGTCAATCTTAATATATGATGATTATTGTCAATTTAGGTTTTAATTGGCCTAGCAATTTCGGATAAAATCTTTTTTTGTTAAAGTCAACGGACCTAATAAGACTACGGACGTCAAGTGATAGCAATAGCTCACGCTGATCTTTTTTTTACAGTTAAGCTAAATCAGTGTCCTACTGTGCACATCTTGAGAATATTTTATTAGTATTGATAGTTTAAATCAAAATATAAACTATAATAGACATTAATACATAAAGATATTATGAAGTAGCATCTTTGAACCGTAAATATATATATTTATGTTATAGTTATCTTTCTGTAAACAGATTATCTTCAATTTTGGATAATTTGTCTCCCTTTCGACGAAACAAGATTTATATGTCTTCTTCTTCTTCTTCTTCTTCTTCTTCTTCTTCTTCTTCTTCTTCTTCTTCTTCTTCTTCTTCTTCTTCTTCTTCTTCTTTATTTCTTCTTCTTCTATTTCTTCTCCTTCTTGTGTGATTTTCAGTTGTATATAATTCCGTTATAATGACAAATTGGGTGGCAACCCATACAGACACCTGTCCTAGTCAGGAATCTGATGTTCAGTAGTTGTCGTTTGTTGATGTAGTTCATAAGTGTTTCTCGTTTCTCGTTTTTTATATAGATTAGACCGTTGGTTTTCCCGTTTGAATGGTTTTACACAAGTAATTTTTGGGGCCCTTTATAGCTTACTGTTCGGTGTGAGCCCGTACTTTGACCTATAATGGTTTAAATTTTGACCTGGATGGAGAGTTGTCTCATTGGCACTCATACCACATCTTCTTATATCTATATAATATGATAATGTGACAATAATTCGGATTCAGAAGCCAAAACTGTGTATACATCACATTAGCCTTATATTAATTAAGTACACTGTGTGTTGAATACTTGACTCTTGTATGGATACTTTTTTTTATGTCTGCTCCATATTTCTTATACTCATATTAAGAGCCAATCCGCCAGAAAACCATGCAATATTCAGAAAATCGTCCAAATCAACAATCACAACTTGACAAATTCTTATACATCATCTTAATCCTTGACATAAAATAAAAGAATTTTACCACTCAATTTTTCCCAGAATCGTATCTATTTTTAGCAACAGCCTCATTTGCATAATTCTGTTAATTCATAATGAAACCAAGGAAAAATCCAACTTTTTTATGCCTTTTAAGAATGACCCAGAAGCATATTAAATGGGGTAGTTGAGTTTTTAGAGTAATGTCAGCTGGAATCCATCCATTTTACTATGTTATGATTAATACAAATGAAAATTTAAACGATTTGGCACACTGCCAGGAGCACGGACACAAAGGTGGGTTTTTTCATACACGAATTTACGTGGTTTTCATTCGCTTCTATCTTGCAAGACCCATTCCGGATATGTTTGCAACTTATATCGGTTTTAACTATGGGGTATGTTTTATATCAAAACAAAATATTAAGCTTGGCAAATGACAATTAAATGTTAATTTATGCCTTGGAAGAATGGTGATTTTAGTCCCAAATAGACACATTTTGATTTTGATTTTAATTAAATTCTAAACACAATTGGTAATAAAATGGCTCATAAAATCATTTGAAAAAGTAAAAATCAATTTGTCTAAAAAATGAAATAAGACGTGTTTGTACTGCAAGTGCAAAAATCAATAAAATTGTCTGAAACCAGGGAGTCCATCTTTTATGCTCTTCCATTGACTTATCTCCCTTTGGTAAGATCTCAAACATGCTCCCAGTGATGGTTTGGCAGACAAATGTCTACAGTGAAGTTTGCGACTTTAATAATCTAGGAGGAGCATGTGGGCTATCCCAGCATTATACATCTGCATATTACAAACTATTTAAAATATCTGAATGCAGTAAAGACCAACATAGCATTTCCAAAAAGAATGATTACTCCAAGAAATTTGACAATCATGACAATATTTATAATTTACCAGACAATAATTTAGTGAATAAACATGATAAATATTGATTGGAAAAATAAGGCCATTAACAGCAAAAAGTGTTTTTAGATATCAACGAGCAAAACAAAAATATTCTAAATCATTCTTAGTAAAAAACGTGAGGGAGTGGAACCACCTTGAAGACACTATTATGCATACATGTATGCTCGCACCAGAATTTGCGATTGAGAGTGTCAAAACTGCTGTGGAGCACCATCAATAAATCAACGACACTCTCTCTACCATTGTAGTGAAACCAGCATTGGTAACCAAACATTCATACAGATACAGACTACCATTCATCTCAGAAGTCTGAATAATACTGAAAACTATGGTGTTGAATTTCCAACAGGACTCCTTATTATTTTTTATAAGACAAGGAGTGGTTTACATCATCTTGTCTTGGAATATGCTCGAAGTACAGGGACTTTTATGGAATTCATTGACATAATAGTCAAGTAAGATGTCAACATCCTGTCCAACCCTCTTCCAGCAAGGACGAAGCTGACCAAGGATCTTCACCCTTTCATAACAGGCTGTATACAGGACGAGTTATTCCAGTAGGAACAGGTACAAATCTTACAATCTATTTTCATTTGTTCCTTATAGTCAATCTGAAATTAGGGGACCAACATTTGATACATTAGCTAGATTAAAAAAAAGGGGGAGGGGGGGTTGAAGGGGCATGTGAATATTCTTTTACACCTGACCTGTTTCTAAGACATCTTATTTTTATCCTACGGCAAAGTGCAAACAAATAATATATATCCTTATATACATTGTTCTGTCTTGGGTCCATTTGTTTAATTTGATTATAATAAAGCAAGGGTCCGAGGGTTAGAATGGTCAAAATATTTATGTCCTTGTCAGCTACGGACAGAATTTTAATTTTCAAGCTATTAACCAGGGTACAATATATAATTATTTTCTGCTTAAAAAAAAAATCAATTTATAGACCATAATCATGATAATAATCTAAATTTATTTCAACATGTTCAACATTTATATGTAGCAGGACAGGTTTTTATTCCCTTCCCCTAAGTTATATTTTCAGTTCTTACTGGAAGTTGTTCAGCTATTTGTCTACTAAACATGCTAAAAGAACTTTTATCTCTTGGAAAAGCCTCATACAAATACATGTTTTACATACAACATACTGTACATGTAACACTAGACAACTTTATCCAGAGAATGATATTTTTTACTGAACTAATAGGCCATGGAGACTAAAAAAATCAAAAGCATTGCAAACTTTTGTAAAGTTCTATTTTAGGACCCTACATGTACATGTATGTAGATTACTTCTATAGCCCTTTTTAAAAGAAAAAAAAATACATTTAAACTACATGCACAGTGATGCTACACTACCCTACATTTCCTGTCTGATATATTTTATTTCATGTAAAACAAAATTGAACAATTATTTTATAGTTTAACACTTTTTATTTGTAGGGCTATGCAAGCAATGCTCAATTAAGATGAGTTTTTGTAAAAGTGACAATAGCCAGGTCAAACTAAATACATGTATAGAAGAAGATATTGGTAAGATATTATTAACTAATATATCATGTATATTAATTTAACTGTTTGTATAATATGGTAATCATGCAAAGTATATGTAATCACTTATATAATAATTATACATGTACTTCATCAGTTTTATTGAACATGTCTTTGTTTACTAATTTAATTTGTAGTACTATATTTGGCGGCTCCTATAGTTTCCATTCAATAACTAACAATGACTAATGAACTGTTCATACATTCCATTTCAAATATAAAAGGGGAGATTTTATTGGTACTTTTGAAGATATTTCACCTGTTAGATTAATTGATTGGTTGTTGGTTGCTAATATCCAATGGCAAATAGTTCATGCATGTTTACACAAATGGTTTAGGACAAGAACAAATTAAAATAAATACTTTTTTGGGGATCTCAAATATTTCCTTAATCTTACCATGTATTTAAATTTAAGATGTTGCAATTGGGCCCCATTTTAAATTGGTTCACATTGATTTCAAAATGGTCCCTAATTTTTTTTTTTATTTCTACAAAAATTGAATTCTTGAGGTTCTTTGATGTACAAAATGCAAATGTTTAATATTTAGATTTTTATACGAGCGGAAAAAAATTTTGCGGTTGTATATTGGTATGTCGGCGTCGTCGTCGTCCGAAGACACGTTGGTTTTCGCACTCTAACTTTAGTTTAAGTGAATGGATCTCTATGAAATTTCACCATACGGTTCAATACCACAAAAGGAAGGTTGGGATTGATTTTGGGGGTTATGGTACCAACAGTTAAGGAATTAGGGGCCAAAAGGGCCAAAAATAAGCATTTTGTAACTTCCAGACATAACTTGTGTGTTAATGTATGGATCTCTCTGACATTGTACCACAAGGTTCCATATCACAAAGGGAATGCTGGGATTGATTTTGGGGTAAGTACTTCAAAATTTTAGGAATTAGGGCAAAAAGGGCAAAAACAAGCATTTTCTAGTTTCATGACAATAACTTGTGTGTAAGTGTATGGATCTTTCTGAAATTGTACTACGAGGTTCCATATCACAAAGGAAAAGCTGGAATTGAGTTTGGGGTAATTGCCCAAAACGTTTAGGAATAAGGGGCCAAAATAAGTATTTTCTAGTTTCCAGACAATAACTTGTGTTCAAGTGTATGGATCTCTCTGAAATTGTACTGCAAGGTACCATACCACAAAGGGAAGGCTGGGATTGATTTAGGGTAGTTGCCTCAAAATTTTAGGAATGAGGGGCCAAAAGGCAAAAACAAGCATTTTCTAGTTTCAGGACAATAACTTGTGTGTAAGTGTATGGATCTTTATGAAATTGTACCACAAGGTTCCATGTCACAAAGGGAAAGCTGGGTTTGAGTTTGGGAGGTAATTGCCCTAAACGTTTAGGAATTTGGGGCCAAAAAGTGGCCAAAAAACAAGCAGTTTTCTAGTTTCCAGACAATAACTTGTGTTCAAGTGTATGGATCTCTCTGAAATTGTACTGCAAGGTACCATACCTCAAAGGAAGGCTGGGATTGAGTTTGGGGTGATGAATCATAAGGGGTTCAAAAATTGGGGAGGATTTTTTTCCTTTTCTTCTTTAAAATTTTCTATTTTCATGATTTTAAATTGGTTATATCTGATTTATATATAAAAGCAAATAATAATGATATGGTTTGAATAGGTAAATTAAAATTTTTAAGTTCTTAGACCACATTCATTCTGTGTCAGAAACCTATGCTGTGTCAAATATTTAATCACAATCCAAATTCAGTGCTGGATCAAGCTTGAATGTTGTGTCCATACTTGCCCCAACTGTTCAGGGTTTGACCTCTGCGGTCGTATCAAGCTGCGCCCAGCGAAGCATTTTATTAACTTTGGTCCGGTTTTCAAATTTGTCCACATTTTAAAGTCCAAAGGGTCCAAATTTTTAACTTAGTTTAATTTTAACAAAATTGAACTCTAATTAGGGCAAGGTATGGTTCTTTGATATACAGAAATAATCAAATATCCTGAATATAAATATGTACTTAGATACATTTATGATTTTGGTCCCAGTTTTCAAGTTGGTTCAAACAGGGTTCACAATTTAACTGTTTGATTTCAACAATAATTTTATATATACTGAATCTAACCTGTATTTAGTTTTTGGGCCCTGTTATGAAATTGGTTTACTTTGAGGGCCAAAGGGTCCAAAATTAAACTAAATTTGAAATCTCAATTTGATATTGGGGTTCTCTGATATGCTGAATCTATTAAACTATATAAAGATATACCATATTTATTCTGTGTTAGAAACCTATTCTTTGTCAAATATTTAATCCTATTACAAATTCAGAGCTGTATCATGCTTGAATGTTCTGTCCAAACTTGCATTTTTTCTTCATCTTCAACAAAATTTGTACTTTACTGAGATAACTGGTGTTATCTTTTTAAATGAAACTTTAATGAAAAGATGAGAACAATCATGACAATATGTGGATGATTTTCTGATGTCAAACATTTTCAAGATGGCCACCAAGGATGGCAAAAAAAAAGTTGTCAATTTTAATTCCTGTCAGTGGTATCGATGTATATGAAATATAAAAATAATGTGGTAGGATTGCCAACAATGAGAACAAGTGACATAGTGGCCTTCAACAATGAGCAAGACCCATACTGCATATATATTCAGTCATAAAAGGCCCCAAAATAAGAAAAGTAAAAAAATATGAAAACTAACAGTCTGATTTATGTATGTATGTATGTATGCTTTTATGGTTTTCAGATCTAGACTCACAGCTAACCTTTCTGTCAACAATAACTGAACTCTCACAGCAGTCAGCATCAGATTGGGAGACTGATAATGCTTCTGACAGAAACAATTTCAACCAACCAAACAAGCAACAGAAACTTTCCAACTTTAAAACATCAGTTAAATCTTCCATGGGATGATGTCTCAAAAAATAGCAGTTCATCATTTATGGAGATTTTAATGTTATGGATTTTCTTTTACAAGAAAGTTAATGTACACTTGCTTTATAGTAAAACCTAGCTGTTCAAGTATAAAAAAACACATTCAACTTTATTGAAATTTGAAGATTCATATGACTTATTTTAATTCTGTTATTTCCCAGGATGTGATGTAGAGCCTTATAGGTACAGTAATCTTAACAGCTATCCAATTTCATTCAAAATTCTTTATACATTTTTCACTAGTATATATAGACTAAGTAATTTGTTTTTTGTCTAGTTATGGGAATTTTTTTTTATATGCATTTATGATTTTCATGTTTGTATTGACCACATTGCAGCAACATAGATATAGGTACCTAGCAAATCCTGCCTTGTTAGCATACTAGGCTCAAAGGATCATAAAAAAATGTCCATCACTAAGTATGCTAAGTGTCTGTTAAAATCATCTCTATATTGTAACTATTTACAGTTTTCTCTTTTAAAGCATTATCTTCATAACTTTAGAAGAAGAGCTATATATATATATTGATAAAAACTATCAACATGACAAGATCTAAATAGTTATACCCAAAATTTTTCTGAAAAATTGGACATAACATCAATGAGCTATTGTCCCTGAAATGTGTAAATTTACAAATTTTCACAGTTTTCTGCTATTATCCGACAGCTATATCAATATATTATAAGAAAAAATTGCAAAAGTGGTCAGAAGAAACTTTTTTTTTAGTCTGGACTTATTCTGAATTGTTTAACTTCTTATTGTAAATTTATTGCTGTTGAAATATGTGTTTTTTTATCGTTTTTACATGTTTTAGGTGCACGATTTGTCAATACGAGCTATTTCAGCTCCTGGGAGCCTCTAGATTTATAATGAATAATTTGTATTTATATATGATTATTTTTTTAATGTATTAAATGAAACATTAATTATTCTTTTCCATTTGTTGTTATACTTATTTATAAGTCCATATCCTATCATATGTCAGATTTTACAAATTAGATGGCAAAATTGAGAAAATTTGAATATGCAGGCTACCCCATTTTGTTGTGGCATATACCAGACACCAACATTATTTGCCGAGCTTGATATTTTTTTTGATTGGGTATATATAGTTATACTTTGTGATAAGATATGTTGTTTTACAATAATAAACGGGTCTTGGAGTATTTTGGCTCTGAAAGATGACCAAAATCAGCCATTTTGGACATGAAGCTAAATAAGACATATTGATACGGTTAGATTATACATACACTTAATAGACAGCATTGTTATTTCTTTGCATTCTTACACTTAAAGTGATGTATTATGAGGAACAACTATCAAAAAATTATTATTGTTGCCATGTTTTTTTATTTAAACCAGTGAAATATGCCAAAAAAGGCTTATTTTTGCTGTTTTCGAGCAATTTCATCTGTTAAAAGATGGCACCTAAAAAAAATCCAGATCGGTTCAATATTTTCCCAAAAACATTTGTGTGGTTATTTACATTACTAAGGTGCACCAATGTGCCAAATATGAACTCATTTGGCAAAAGTGACATTCGGACGGTTTTGCATGGTTTTCTGGCAGATTGGCTCTTAAAAGTTAAAACTATATCATAGACGAGTCGCTAAATTATGACAATTTATTCGGTTTTCACAAAGTTTTAACATTTTGGCAGAAAATTTATGTATGTACGCTCCATATTACTTATACTCATATTCAAAATTTAAACACAATCACAGACGAGTCGCTTATAATAGTTTATCTGGTTTTTACAAAGTTTTAACATTTTGGCGTTGTTTTAAAAGTATCCATACATGAGACAAGCATTTAAACACGCAGTGTGATTTACTTAGGAGAAAGGCAAACCATATTTATTTTATTGTACACACTTATGACAAGTTTAAAGGGAAGTTGATAGTTATTCTTGGTACTTAAACAGTAATTGGAAATAGTCAACCCCATTTGGACCAGGACATGTAAATCGTAAATTAATCAATAAATTGTATCTTAAAGTTAATTTTAATATTGCTAATTATAGAATCGCGTCATTATACTGTATCCCTTTTTCTTTGAATAAATGAGATCGATTGAGTCAGAGTTTTGCGTTCTGATGAATAAAAGTATGATGTACAGTTTCATTAAGGACATACCGGCATGATTCCTGTCACACCAGTTTGGTCCTAGAATGAACAGTCTTTGACAATATGCCCCCAAAAACTTTCGGGCTAAGTAGAGGACCGTGATATACTTTTTCAAAGCATTTCGATATTTAATGTTTGTCTCAATGAAAGTAATGCCTTTTTCACGAAAATTTTCATGTATAATAAGTTTATATCAAAATGTTCAATTACAATCATATAAAAAACAAAGGTTTCAACTCACCTAAGGAAAAGCTGACTTGATTGGATTTGGTTTCACTTCATGACTTTTTGGTCACATAGCTCTTCAACTGTTTCGATTACTAGTATTATACATCTTTGGCTTTCACATATTTGGCTTTAAGCGCTTTCCTTATGAAGGTAAATCAAGAAAAGCGCTTCGATCGGTTGAAATTCATAAAGATTTGTTATCATGTTTCCAACTCAATAATTTTCTCTTAATAGATGTCTTTAGCTCTTCCTAATCGATTTACGAAATTTAAACATCGGTAAACTGTTGTCGCTTTACTTTGGTAGACACCAACAAAGTGATGTGTTAATGTTATTCTTAATTTTAATTTCAACGTGATATGAATGATTAGATAGATTGTATGAACTTCATAGCAACGTTAAAACATTGCGAACCGTTAAAGCAAAATAAAACAAAGATCATCAGAACTCATTTATTAAAGTTTCTATTGTTCTGTTAACGTACCATTGACTAAGATTATATTCTTTAAAACATAATTTCTTCCGAGTTTCAAGAAATCAACTAAACTAGAGGACATGTAAACAGTCATGAATGGAAATTTGATATGTTTCTTTGACACCTGATTTGCAGGATTTCTCTAAGATGTCGCATATAATGGCTAAACACTGTTTCAAGATTTTGAGTTCTGTGTCCATTTTTGCGCACTTTCGCATGTTAACTAAATTATTTCACCCATTTGTCGTCACGTTCAAAATATCAGACTTAATGTTAAGTCTTCAAGCCATATTCCATGTTCAATTGTCGTTATATTATCAGGAATAACGGTTTTCTTTATGGGAGGTAAATCCAGAAATGAGCCTTCGACGCATACACTTTATTAAGTGTAATTATCATTTTTGAAATGTTTAATCAAAAAAGAATTAAACTTTTACTCATTGCGTAAATCACATACAGTTCTATTTATTAAACATAAGTATCTCATATTATCTATAACATGTATAACATGATTGTAAAATATAAGATCAGAGACTAAAACATAAGCATGGCAACATGTGTAGCTCCAAGGAGTTATTTACGAACAGACATGCGTTTACTGTATATGTCGATTTATTTATTGATGATCGAAACATTCGTTTATTTCTTATGCTTTCAAATCATCGTTTGGCATTTTGAAGACGTTGAATGATTGTCTAATTCGCCGTTTCAGAATCTAATGCATTCTGGGTAATGTCTTCAAATTGACACCAACAACGTCTTGATTGGTTAAAGATGTCCTAAACAATGGAAATGTAACCAATGAAGTTATTTTCATTTTGGGGTACGAACAATAAAATTACCCATAATCCTTTTGATTCTGAAACGGTCAATTAAAGCGAAGGTTTGATAACTGTTTTAATTGCCTTTTGAAAACTTTCATGAGAAGAGACAAACAGTCCACTTATATATATATATATGTATATACAGAAGCAGTGGATCAAATCCTTTCCTATTGTTTTTTTATACCAAATATAGTAAAAAGTTCAATTTAGTACAGGGTCGATTTAATTTCACGTAGCTTTTGCTCAAAATGTGGAGCTCGTTTAAGGAAGGATAAATTGCGTTGTGTACACATTCTAATTACTACATATATAGCTATGTTCAGCTTCAGTATACAACACAATATTAAATAAATGTCAGAATTTTTTTTTTTTTTTAAATCAGCACGAAACTGTAATGGCAAGGTAAACCTCGCCCTTCCTAACGTTTAAGCCTCTTCTATCAAAAAATCATATTTATCGGTTATAGACTTAATATTGTATACGTACATATATGTAAAAGATATTTTAACGTCCCATGATTCACATCAATCAAATACATGTACTTGTAGATACATTTACCAAGAAATAACGTTTAAGGAATTAATGCGTCATCTTAATCTACTCTTGATTTTCATTTTGTAATGATAAGAAAATTTCAATTCTCTGTAAATAAAGAAAGACCCAAGGAAAAACCCATTTGAAATATCCTCTTTCGAACATTTAAACTACTATATTAAAAAGAAAACTACTTTATCTGTTCCTGTGTAATGTTATTGGTGTCAACTTGAGTAAATGTTGCTTGATGTATGAAACAGTTATTCATTAATACATTGTTAACTTTGCAATTGGAAAGGAAGAGAAACATTTATATGATGGCCAAATCATATTCTAATCGTAAAGGGAATATTTCAGCAAAAACGGTTTTAAATCAAACGTATCAACCGTTGAGGCCGCAGCACTCTGAAACATCGAATTGCATGTTTGATACCTTGCAAAACATTCAAAATGCAAAACACATTTATAAAAACTCGACCAATAGAAACAGAGAACAAGAGGATTGTACGATGGAACAGAATCAAACTTATTAAAGCTTGACCATTGAACGTGGATTCACTCAGAACATATATGATTCCACATAAGTCAAGGAAACGTAAAATATGTGTTTGGAAATTGTGCGAAATCAGGGCCAACATCAAGAATCTACAATTATACTATATTGTGATACTAATCAAATTGCAGATGTTCAGCAAGATGATTATTATAGCGAATTGCAAACCCAGACTTCTTATGATTCTAAATTATATGAGGTGTAGATGGGAAGCAACTGAATCTGACTCAAAGCATTTTACACAATAAAAATGCCCCTTGCAGTTGTAAAAACATGACAATAATCGACAGTCAGCGAAATAAACGGTGGACATGTTTTTCTTTGTTCTTCTTTTAGTAGGTGCCATAGCGGGTGTAGCTGCTTTTCTGTTGACGAAGATCAATACTGAAGTTCCTTACAGGCAAAATATTACGGAGCAGGGTATTAAGTCATTTTTATAATACATTTGTTTACAACAAAAATATTGGTTTCATTCACGTTTTCGCAATTAGTTAATGCTGAATTAAATCAAGACTTGGCCGTTTCTAACATATGGTATCAAAGTCTGAACTTGATGTGTAACAGTTTGATTAAAAATTGATAAATTTCCTTTTGTATCGCGTAAAACGCGTTAAAACCAGTAAAGCATATCTGATATCAGTCGAACATAGAGAAGGTATTAAAAAATACGACATAAATTTAGGATAGGTTTCTAGACAGTTTAATCTCTATAACTCACTCGCTCTGTGCTTTACTTTTCTTCTCGTTGAACTTTTATTTCACAAGATAAAGGTCTGCAAGAACGTATGCCTCCCCACCCTGATACATTCTTCTGACTTCGACAAGGACAAATCTTTGCTTTTACTTTTTAACGCCATGGAAAATCAGCCAATTCTATTTAAATGTATTGTTTAACCCAGTCGGTGATCGAACTACAATATTCATGCCTCGCGGTTAGCACGCTGCCGCTAGTCGTCCAACAAGGAATTATAAGGATTGTTTAAAATAGACCCCCTCCCTCCCCAGATTAGCAGACATAGATAGACTTAATTTCTTAATTTCTTAGATACCTTAACGGTAGGTTAATTATGTTATTCTCTATAGTTTAAACCATACATGTATTATAATTAAATTGTCACTTATTACTGACAATATTCTACAGGAAGATATTCATGATGATTCATCGGCATGCGCATGATCCATGGTACAAAACCTGGCTGCATAATTACATTGGACCTGTAAAAAAATCAAACATCTTAATAATTAACAAGACATAGGATATACTCTGACATTAGACATAAATGAAGCGGGAAGATAAATTATGGTTTCCTTGATATTCACAAACTTGTCAATTAAAAGATCGGAAACGACTTCTTGTCAAATTTGGTAGTGAACATTTAATTGTTATATGTTTGTGTTTAGGTGAGGTAATATTTTTCCTGTTAAAAAGTTATTTACATGTTGGAGAGCAAAAAATTCAAAAGACATAGTGGTGACATTTCAAGCAAACACGTTTTAAAACTTGTGAGTACGTCAGACAAGCGTTTTTCATCAAACGACCCATCACTGACGCTAGAATCAAGCTAGATTGGCCAAATAAAGAACAAAATCGAAGAGCAAATTATACAACATGAGTTTAGAATTATGGACGATTTGTGCATTTAAACAAGCTACTCATATTTAATGGTCGGCCCCAAAAATATTTTATCGACAGTAATTATGCTGGATTATTGAATTAAGTGATTTAGAATTTCGATAATCCATGAAACAGTACGTTTGAAAAGTTACGATATGCTTAAGCGACATTATTCAAAATGTTGGGGTTTCTTGTGATTAAGGATACATTGGATATTTGTGAAAATAATAATTGATAAACTCTGGAAATATTTTTCTTGAAATTTATATTATAAAACACATGTAGTCAAATGAAGATAAAATTGAGATTCTATATATAGTAGCTATATTGACGACATAACGAATAACATAAGCAAATGTAAACCGTGACGATAATACTTATTAGAAGTGTATACTCTAAGCAAGGCTCGCGTTTCACAAGAGGTTGTATGGCTTACCACTTAACTAAAGTCTTATACCCTATCTAAGTATGAATATATTACTTGATATTCAATGTAACTCTTATGAACTTAATTGAAACTTAATTGAAACGTACGCCAAATACACTGACAGAACAATACTTTTGAATTGTGTATTAGAAGAAAACGACCATGCACATTTCAAAAAAAAATCATTGAAGTTTTTATACGTGCAAAATCTGTTCATTGAAGTAGGAAGTAAATAATGCACAAACATCAAAATCCAATATTGCAATAATCAATAGTACTAGCAATCTCCGGCGCAGACATCATATCCGTTCCGTTCAATACTACGTAACACTACACTCAAAATTAATTGTAGTATTGCGGAGCATGTATGGAACGGATATGAACTCTGCGCCGGAGATTGTAGTACTAGTAGTAAGCCCTTAGCATATATTTATTGATTGATGGACCACACTAATAATGACTTTCCTACTTCTTATTGTAGTGTTGAATAACACATCAGTATGTGAGTGGGCGACATGGTCTTCGTGGTCAGAATGCAGTGTTTCATGTGGAAATGGTACACAATATAGAGAAAGATACCAAGATGGTACAGTACAAACATGTAATGGTAAAGCTGATAATGACACAAGAACATGCGCTAATAAATTTTGCCAAGGTACATGTAGGTAAGATGGTTAAGTTGCTTAATTATGAATAATCTATTGCAATTCGTATTTAATGACAGACTGTATTGGTCGTCTTCATATATTTTCAAAGTGTTTAATTCAATCTCCCGGTTTGTTTATAAGATAAGCCACCATTTGAATTCCAAAATTTTTGAGTACTTGATTTCTTCCAACATAAACCAAATAGTCACATTTTACATCGTAGTTGGACTCTTTTGATTAGTTGTCTCCTGTTCAATCATACCACATGTACAGCTCTTTATTAGATATCAACTCATACAAACATAAAAGTATTTCTATTTGTGAGTGACTATGCCCAGTCTACTCATCAATAACCTCTGCACACATGCACTCCAAACATGGCCTGCGTTTCACGTATTCAAATATACATGTATCAAATGATGGATCACACTAATAATAACTTTCCTACTTCTTATTTTAGTGTTCAATAAACCACTAGTATGCGAGTGGGACACATGGTCTTCCTTGACAGAATGCAGTGTTTCGTGTGGAAATGGTACACAATATAGAGAAAGACAACAAAATAGAAGAATACCAACATGTAATGGTTAAGCTGATGACACAAGAACATGCACTAGTAAACGTTGCCAAGGTAATTGTAACATTCAACATGATGAAGTTGTTTAATAATAGATAACCTAAGGCGATTAGTTTGTAACGACACATGGTCGTCTGCATATATTTTGAGGATGTTTATTTCACAGTTTACCTGTCTGTCACGAAGGCAAGCCGCCATTGAATTCCGAAATTTTTGGGTATGTGATTTCCTTCAAAATAAACCAAGAAGTCATTTTTTTTTCATAAAAAAACAACTTTATATCATGTAACCAAAAATCTAAAAAATGTCTTGAGTTGCGTTTTATGCCGAGAGTGTTCGTATGACTCACAATAATTAAAGGCTAAAGTTTCGAGGATTTTTTTATTTATGCCAATTTGAAGCCAAAATAAAAATTTAAATGGAACGTTCTTCAAAGTTGCATAAGCTTCCTACTGGAGATAACCGTTTTGTATTGTAAGCTTGGCCAACGTGAAACATGGTTTTACCTTCGCAATTGCAAATAACCGTGTATCAATCGATTAACTCAATTTGCGACAGCGCTTTAAGAAGGCCGAGCTTAAAATGAAATACAGGTATCTCATAAATTAAATGGCATACATATAGGTATAGAAATAAACCTGACAAAAGAAAGTCCAAGACATCAAATATAGACCTTTTTTCGGGATAGTGATGCGAATTAAAGGGACATTTTATAAGGTAAACAGCCCTCATAATGGTTGAATGTTGATTGCTTAACGTTCAATGTCTCACTCATATTCATTATAATAGAACACACGGAATACATTGCATATATGTTTTTGTCATAAATTATGAAAAGCATATATTTGGCGAATTGGAAATTTATTCTTATAGACACTTTCATAAAAAGCTAGACAGAAAACAATCCAAAACTGTTACTTTCTGAACGGTTGTTGATCAGGATCTTTAAAACTCAAACAGAATGACATTCTTCAGACACTTGGACAGCAGTTAACGTCCATTCACTTGCAACGATCTAAACCAGTTATGCAAAACATAAGCACCTGCGCGCCGCTCTTTTACAAAATTTTTATAGATCAAAATCATTTACAGAAAAAATATTCTTTTAAACATATGTGTCCTTCAACTCATTTTAAAAGTTATGTTTGGGTCATCTTGGTTTTCATGTTTCATAAATGTTTACTTTTAAATCAATACCCAAGCATAATAGTTGATGTGTTTCCCTCGGTTTTAGTTTGCAACCCGGATTTGTTTTCTCGCAATCGATTTATGGCTTTTGAACACCGGTATACTACTGTTGCCTTTATTTATAAGTTATGTTTCATGTATCAAAAACATTTACAGAAAACATATTCTTTAAAACATATGTGTCCTTCTGCTTATGTTGAATGTCATGTTTGGATCATTTTGGTTTTCATGTTTCATAAATGTTTATTTTTAAATCAGTACCCACACATCAGTTATTTTCTTAAACGGTAAAACTGATTAATATATCAGTATGATAGAGGGACACAAGAACCGCTGGTAGATGTGGGTAATCAAGAAATAAATGTCAAGGACAGCACAAATCGGACGTATGGCAGTGGTGTTGCTCACGCGACTTGCACAAAACTGCACGATGTCAGTTGCCATCAAGGAAGATAATAGAAGTCATCTCGTCCTATTGTCCCTGAGATTTTCGTATAAAATTAATCATTTTTCTATAAATATGTATCGTTTACTGACAAAACTTACTTTCTAAAAGTATTATCAATGGTAAACCAGTTAGTAGATCACTTCTCAACATCCGTTTTAGGTTTCCTATATTGTAAAGCAGTTATAGATATTTGTGTACAGTAAATATGTAGCTTATATTAAATATACATTTAAAGTATATGATGTGCAAATATACTTACAATGTATATGATGTGCAGGTTTCCTTATAGTATGTGCAAACATATTTATATGATGTGCTTGTGTCATTATATTATGTGCATGTAACCTTATATGATGTGGTTCGGATTACTTCATTATATGATGTCAAAACGTACTTATATGATGTGCTTTCATTGTTGTTATGGTCAATAAACATGATCACGATTAGAACGATTACTCTCTACATCATAACTGATTCCGATCTGCTTCTCCGGAACTACGGCTCAAATCTGAAACTATCGTTTGGAAAATGGATAAGATTTTAAAAGAGATAAACCTTGGCACGTAGCTACCTCGTTTTAAAGATGAAAAAATCACATCTGATATTATTGGAAAATTGTCAAAATATGAATTGCAAAGTTTAGGTTTTATCGCTGGGTCTATAAAACAAATAACATACGGCTAAAGTGATTATATTATGGCAATCTAATTGAAATATAGTTCTCTGATTTCGTTATACTAGTACTCATATACTCATATGTGTACGAGCACGCGAGTTTATATAGATATGAATTTTAATTAGATTGATACTATGGGTCCTTGACTGTACCTGAAGTTCAAATATTTGATCTACCAGAGAAAATCTGCGTTTATTTTTATGACAGGTTACTGTTTCTGATCTAGCAGCTCCAGCATCGTGTCAGCTTCCGAAAGTACAAGTTATAGAAAAAATGAGACAGTGCAATTCATAGAAAAAATTACACAGTGCAATTTTACAAAGAGCTAGTTGAAAAATTTCCCTGCTGTGGCAAAAATATGATAAAAGAACTTTAGCTGTATTGCTATACCAATTAAATCAGTCATTTTAACAGTATTTTATATTATATGCTATAAACGTTTCTACGTATGCACAATTATACAGGGATGGATGAAAGGAGATATGGAATGAACTTCAACTCAATGCATTACATTTGCACTTAACATTGCACGTAAAAATCATTACATTTGCGAGCAGTTTTTTTAATTTTGTTTGATCACATTTTTATTATAGCTTCAACTCAACTAGACAGCTACCCGCAACATAAAAGGATCTTCGCACAAACATCCTGAGATCTTTGGGACTTAAATTTCGCGGAAAGCTGCTTTTACACACCTCTCCATCCTCAAGGCACCGAACTGTTAAAAAGGCTAGGGTACCGACAGTTCATCTTTCTTTATTTAGGGGGACTGTAAACAGTTGAAATGATGAGCAATACACAATCTACAGCAATGCTCTAATAGTTAGCCCATAGGCTAGCTTTTTCATATTGATTTTGGATGAAGACTCGAGTATCTTGTTATGATTTTCAACACATTTTATACAAGTTAAAAATAATGTTTCGTAAATATTTGTTCCTCCAAGCATACCAAACTTGTGAACCCTTGAAATAATTTTTATTTCTCGATAACGGTTCAGTTCGGGGAGATTCAGTTTGCGTTTATCTTGCAAACTACAATAGGCTTTTTTCCGAAAAAAGGGGGTGTTAATGAAAACAGTCTGAATATGCTCTATAGGAAAGGTCCCATTTGGGCAATTTGGGCTCTTATGAGTTTTGTTGTTTTTGTTGCCTGTTATATTGATAACTTATTTATAGAGAAACCTTCCTTGCAAAATGGTAGGCAAAAACAGATTTACAAATAAATAATTAAACATTAATGAAATTATAAATCAACTACCGAGGGACTGGTAATTTTCTTTCATTGTGGGGACCTGGGAGGAAACATTGGAATTACTCTTATTTTTTCAGATCTCTACCTTGAAGAAGGAAAATATATTCAAGATCCCCCTTTTCCAAAGACATAAAAATTTCAATACCCCACAAGCACATACATTTCTCAATACTTTCGTTATAACAAATAAAATTAATACAATTTCTTTTTTCTAATATAAGTATAAAATATTGCATCAGTAGTGGATCTAGAACTTCAAGTGTGGAAGTTGTTTGCGACTTCAAAAAAACTTTATTTGGATATGCCGTTTATGGTTTCATTGATATTTACCACACCTTCATTCAATTTTAGCTTCAGATGAAAAATACTCTCCTGGAAGAAAATGTTGAAACTAAGGATTTTTATCTTAAAAATTGAGGTGAGCGGAGCAAAGCGGAAAAAAAAATTGATGTCTTTCGAGCCAAAACATTATATTTTGTTTACAGTAGGGGAAGTGTTTTTTTTTTTTTTACTATATGGAAAGGAGTATAAAACTTCGTGAAGCTTCGAGAAAACCGGTAAAAACTAAGAGATTAAACCATTAATCTCTGATAGTGTCGTTCTTCGTGTCCAATAAACAAACAAAAGATGGTCATGATTTACATGAAACAAATATTGAAATGAAGATTGAAGCCAAAAATGACATAAGAGATACAGATATGACATCTGAATCAATTGTAAGATACTCCTGCTAAATAATCAGATACTGATTTAGTGTATTCATCGAAAAGTATGGGCAAGTATGGACACACCATTCAAGCTTGATACAGCTCTGTATTTGGATTGTGATTAAATATTTGACACAGAATAGGTTTAGGTTTCTAACACAGAATGAATGTGGCCAAAGATCTTAAAAATTTGAAATTGGACATTTACCTATTATGGTCCAATATCCAAAATCTAAATACACGGTTAGATTCAGAATATCCAAGTACATCAAGAATTCAGTTTTTGATGAAATAATAAAAAGTTTTATTTTGGACCCTTTGAATCCCGATTTGGACCAACTTGAAAACTGGGCCCAAAATAAAAAAATCTAATATACATGTTCAGATTCAGCATATCAAAGAACCCCAAGAATTCAATTTTTGTTAAAATCAAACTAAGTTTAACTTTGGACTCTTTGGACCCCAATGTGGACTAATTTGAAAACCGAGCCCAAAATCAAAAATCTAAATACACGGTTAGATTCAACATATCAAAAACCCTTAGAATTCAATTTTTGTTGAAATCAAACACAGTTTAATGTTTGACCCTTAAGACCTGAATGTAGACCAATTTGAAAACGAGGCACACAATTCAAAATCTAAATACACACGATTAGATTTAACATATGTAAGAACCCCAAGAACCAAGACTTTGAATTAAACACCATTGAAATTGGTCAAGAAATAAGGAAGTTATACAAAGTATTAACAAAATATTGTTTTAGTCCTTTTTTGGTCTATAATTCCTAAACAGTTAGGACCATAACCCCCATAATCAATCCTTCCTTTTTTGGTATGGAACCTTGTGGTACAATTTCATAACGATCCATATACTTATACACAAGTTATTGTCCTGAAACAAGAAAAATGTTTGTTTTTGGCCCCTTATTCCTAAACAGTTAAGACAATAACCCCCCAAAATCAATCCCAAACTTCTTTTTTGGTATGGAACCTTGTGGAACAACTTTGATAGAGATCCATACACTTATACGCAAGTTATTGTCTGGAAACTAATTGTATTGGACGACTTCGCCATACCATTATACGGCCGCAAATTTTTGAGTTCGTATAAAAAATTGGATACCCTTTCCATTTCCTCCTATCCCCTTTTTTAAGTTACAAATGACCGGTGCCTTGCAGGAGTTGTTACCCTTCCTATGTCCGATTTTTGTCCATTTTTGCGTCTTTTTACTAATATCTTGAGAAAAGTAACATATATAGAGAAACTTGAACAGCTATTTTAAATGATCACCAATGCAAAATTTACAAAAAAATTAACAAACTTGAAATTTGTGTATCAACTTCTTAGAGAAGAAACTACCTCTAAATAGGAAAGACATTTTCAATGGAAACAAACTATTTTGTTTGATTCCCTTGTTAAACAAATAATGTCTTTTTCAAGAAATTTGGAATCAATTTTAATGCACCGAGTTGAAGTTCATCCCATATCTCCTTTTAGTTTAAACGTATTTTATTTGCTAAATTGGAACAAAATGGATTAGACACCAGTAAATCATATTTATGAAGTCTTCTCCGTAGTACATTATAAATAAATACAATAAAAGTATAATGAGCATACATGTAAAGCAAACAGTTTATAGAATATAATACGAACTATAATAGGTAAACAAGAAGAGAGAGAGAGAGACAAAAAGAAGGAAAGATTGAAAAGTCAAATAATTTTGTGATGATGACGTGGGTGTTGATGATAAGGTCGATGATGATGATGATGTTCCGTGTCAGTATCAATAACGCTTTAAGAGGGTACAAGAAATTTTGAAAATGTTTGAAAATTCGGATATTTTGTTCGCTCGAAAGTTCCCGCAAATTAATATGTTTGTATCAACAAATTTTTCGGGAAGCCAATTAAGATTATTGAGTAAGGGTTTTCTACATGAGGTGTATTTTGGACAAACGAAGAAGTAATGATGAGCATCCTCAATATCTGGCCCACATTTGCAAGAAGGATCATTTATAATGTAAGCTCTAAAAATGTCATAGTTTATGAATGAAGCGGAGCATCGCAATTGCATTAAAATAATATTCAATTTCCTCGCGCCGTACAAATAAAACGTTTCAACTTTACTTAGGAGAATATCGTTTTTCAATTCTTTCTTAAATTAAATATAGAGTCGACGCTGCGAATTTGTGGATCAAGTTTTTTCCACTCACGTATTGTGGAGGGAATAAAAGATTCAGTAGTAAGGGAAAGTCTACAAAATGGAACAATAATATCATGACCAATTCGCAACGGATAGTTGGTTGTACTTTGTACACATGGAGGTACAAGATACATAAGTACTCTGGTGCATGTTTTTGATTCATATTATAAAACATCTGTGATTTTCTTCTTCTTCTTCTTTCAAAAAGAGATTCCCAGCCAACCTCAGAGTATAAGGTTTCAGTTTTAGTGAAAATTGGTAGACCAGTTACAATTCTTGCGGCCTCTAATTGCAAATTTTCTAATTTATGTGAATAGCATATTCCACAATTATCCCACACTTTCGTGGCATATTCAAAATTGGGTCGAATAAAAACTAGGTACAGTGTATCTAAATTGTTTCGAGATAGTCGGTATTTAAGTTTAAGCAAAACATTTAAGTGTTTCTTTACACTTGTAATTATACTTTCAATATGATTGTTCCATTTTGCGTCACTACTGAAGTTATCTCCCCGGTGCTTATGAGATGTATTTAAAGGGATAGTTTTACCATTTAAGGAAGTACATCTCATAAAGGGATATTTTTACCATTTAAGGGACCGACCGTGCAACACCCTCATGGGTAGTCAAGATCGTTAAAAACCTCCTCGTCGTCGTCATTTTAGGAAGAGCTGAGGTCTGGAATATCCATACTTGAGAAAATCATTATTTCGGTTTTATCAGGGTTAAATAACATAAGCCATTTAGTAGACCAAAAATCCAGCTCTTTCAGGTCGCGATCGATAACACATCTAATGTGTTCTCCGTCGTTACCAGAATAACTGAATGATTAATATATAAGACAAAGAGAAGAGGGTCCAGAACTGATCCCTGGGGAACACCAGCTGGAACATTACAGAAGGAAGAAGACGAATTATGCAATACTACTGTCTGTTTTCTATCATGTAGAACATTTTCAATCAAATGTAATAAGCTTCGGTAAATACCATAAGCTTTTAGTTTAAATATAAGGCCTCTGTGCCAAACTTTGTCAAAAGATTTAGAAAAGTCACAGAATACAAAACAATTTCATTCTATTTTTTTCCATATCTCCTTTCATCTATACCGAGGGGGCCGAGGTGGTCGAGTGGTCTAAGTAGTCGAACAACTGTATCACTAGCCTGTCCGCACTTAAGTTGCGAGTTCGAATCCCGCACGTGGCAGGTACGTTCGACTCCAATCTTAATTGACTAGAATTGTCAGTTTTCCTACCGAAGTACGGTGGTTCTCTATGGGCACTCTGCCTTCCTCCACCAATAAAAACTGACCGACACGAAATAGCACGATAATGCTGAAAGTGGCGTTAAACAAAAAATCAATCATTCAATCAATCATCCATACCAGTCTAATTATGCACGAGTAGAAAATTTTATAGCTATTGTTTTGAAATACTTGTTAAAATGACCGTGATTTAATTGGTATAGGAAATGAATTAAGATAAAGCGGCTATTCAAAAAGAGGGAACAATAGTATCGGTATAGCTGTCTTTTGCAATATAATTTGTTTTATCCTATAATTCTTCAACTAGCTCCTGTATTAATGGATATAAATCTTCCTCCGAAATGCTTGAAACGTTGACTTTTATTAATTTGCACTGTCTCATTTTTTTTTATAAATTGCACTTTCCGCGCCGGAAGCTGATACGAGGCTGGAGCTGCTATATCCGAAACAGTAAACTGGCTTTAAGCGCTGTTCATTTGCTTTTTGTATGTTTTTTTGTTGTGCATTTACTGATTTGTGTCATGGATGGATACACCATATCCTTTGTTTTTCTATTTTCAAAACAAAATGCAGAATATCCTCTGGTATATCAATTATTTAAACTCAAGGTTCTCAGTACACAGTCCAGAACCCATAATTTAATAACTTTAAGCGTATGTTCATTATTGTAGACCCGTCCATTAATTTTAAACTTTGCAATTCATATTTTTCCATCTTTAAAAGGAGGTACCAACGTGCCAAGATTTATCTCTTTTAAATCGCATCCATTTTCCAAATAATAGTTACAGATTTGAGCCGTAATTCCGGAGAAGCAGATCGGAATCAGTTATGACGTAGAGAGTAATCGTTCTAATCGTGATCATGTTTATTGACCATAACAACGATGAAAGCACATCATATAAGTACGTTGTGACATCATATAATGGAGTAATCCGAACCACATCATATAATGTTACATGCACACAATATAATGACATAAGCACATCATATAAAGATGTTTGCACATAATATAAGGAAAAATACACATCATATAAGGATATTTGCATATCATATAAGGATCTTTGCACATCATACAAGTACATTTGCACATCATATAAGTACATTTGCATATCATATAAGTACATTTCCACATCATATAAGTACATTTGCACATCATATAAGTATATTTGCACATCATAAAGGTATATTTGCACGTCATATAAGCATAGGCGGATCAAAGGGGGCCCTGGGGGGCCCGGGCCCCCCCCCCCTTTTGTGGGAAAAATTTGGTTGATTATATAGGGAATCACTGAAGCATGACTGGAGCGCCCCCTTCCTTTTAGGTCAGTCAGCACCCCTTATGAAAAGTTCTGGATCCGCCACTGTATAAGTATGTTTGCACATCATATAAGGATGTTTGCACATCATATAAGTATATTTGCACATCATATAAGTATATTTGCACATCATATAATGTCAACTGCACATGATATAAAGGTAAATTCACATCATATAATGAAAATGGGCATAACAAGACAGTGTTGGCGTTCCATATAATTGCATTGAACTTGAGGGTCTTTTATATCATTTTGAGAAGTTACTGAATTCTATTAAAAATTAATTACGATAAAGACACGTATCTTAAAAACGATGAAATATTTGAATTAAACACCAGTTTAAAACAAAATGAATTCACTGAGAATGAAACGCCATAATCGTAAATACAATGAATTCACTGAATTATACACTAATAGCTTAAGACGAATGGTCGACATAAGAAACACGGCCATGGCATGTAGTTTCACGACATTTATTTTCATTTTTGTCGGTAAATTATAAAATTTTTATCTTTTATAACCTCACTCGCAATAGTGTTAGAGAGTGCAAATATGCTAAATATTATATATAAATTGATTGATTTTTAATGTTTAGCACCACTTTTAGCGATTTGAATGCTATATGTAGTAAGGTTAATATTTGAATTATCTATATCAATCCAACTACACAATGATAGAATACTATAAATACGTCTTTGTAACAAGTTACTGAACGCTGACTTATAAAATTAAAAAAAATAAATCATGATAGCAGTATACTGTCGCATTGGAATGTATTCCCCCCAAACCCAACCCCCCAAATCCCCCATAATGTTACAAGAGATATCAACATGTAGCTACTTATACAACAAATGTTTATTTATATTTTGTAAACGGTTATACTAAATTCAATTTATGGTTCAATCAGGAAAATGACTGCTACCTTCCAGCACTATACATCTCATTAAACATTCTTTTCTTTGCATGTGAGTTCTATAATTTAAAAAAAAATCTTTCTGTTTGACTTTAATTACAACATGTAACTACATTATCAACAAATTTAATTGCGCTTAGGAAAGAGGCATTTTATTGAATTGAGTGTTAATTGCCCGTACTTGCCTGACGCGACAAATTTCGGCGCGGGACGTTTGCGCATTTTGATAGGACATTTGCACTTCTAAAGAAAAGGACATTTGCGCTTTGTCAACATAACATATGAGTTATCATGGTAAAAAAGTTTGAAAAATCATTTAATATCAAAAACACAAAACATTCATATTAGTATATACAGCTAAAATAATCAACCTTTGCCCATTATGCTTGTGTCAGATGAAAACGACAACACTTCAAGAGGGTGGATGAAAGTAAATTCTTTAAAACAACCATTACTCTTTCTACAGTCAACATGTACAGCAGGTGGTTTAAAAATCAAATTTTGGTCTTCACAAATTGAAAAAGCTGACATAAACTATGATGGTACAGTTCCTTGGACTATTCAAGCAACAGAAGGGACACAAGAGGAATATAGTTTCCACTTTTCAGTCCATCAATTATAAATCTTCTTGGAGAATTTAGGGCAACATTGAAAAGTCCATCCACAATAGTTTCGTTTTCTCTATCATTTACCCAGAAACATATACTATATTTTTATTATATGTCTGGTTTAACTGAATAATTTTTCTGATTTTTTTCGTTTGTTTGGAAGAACTTTCAAAGAATAAGTGAAACTTTTCCCCTGACTTCGGTAAATTTTGTTAAGTTTATAAATAAACTATCATAGGTAAAAAGCGTTATTTTTCATATGTCGTCATTATGTTTGCTGCAAAAGTTTTGGGTCAATATATAATTATATATATGTAAGGGGATATCAGGTCTCAAGTAATCAATCATTGATCATTTAAGCATTTTACCTCTTTAAAAGGGCCATACTACGTCATGATCATAATGACCCTGTCTCTCATTATTCTTTTGTCGTTTGATCTCTTTTCACAGATGATAGTTCATTGTAATAAATTTAGTCGGTGTAAATTGTATTTGTGTTCACAATACTTCTTGCAGGAAATCCAACCTTGAAATATTGTAGCGTGTAGTACAGGTAAATGTGCGTCTAGAAATGAAACCTCGAATGTTTATTTTTTTAGTAGAAAAGTATGTATACACCTTTTCGCTGTTGATAATCTTGCTATAATACCTATAGCGATTTTCACAATTCTATGGAAGAGTCTCAACTGATAAAATGAGTTTTGTTTCGGATTTTTCTGCGTAAGCCAGTTTTTAAAAAGCAGCTGTTTCTAAACCTAGAATGTTCCTTGTAGTACCGAGCACATTTCGACCATAGTTTCTACTTTATGTGCCGTCTTTTCATGATTTCAAGTAAGAGGTTGGATGATCGACTGTGTTGGTTTAGTTGTGTATTTATTTCTATGACATTCACAGATACGTATGGTCTAAAAAGATAAAGGGGAGGTCAACTATTTTTATTCTAATACGCCGTACCTCAATTTATGTAGTTCGTTTGATTATATTCTTAATCTGTTTATGTGTTCCAGTTTAGGAGGATTATTCATCTTTAACCTTATAAGAGCTTGTAAGAACTTTAAACATCATATCATCGTTACCTTTCCCTTTCTTACACGTATCTCGAACTGAATATTGCAAGGTCTTTCCAGAACTGGAGAAGTACAAACGTCATCTTGGACACAATTCGTGGCTAACCACAGAGTGAGTTACATTTATAACTTTGTATTTGATGCCTTCAAATCGTTCTTCACATAATTGAACTGTTTATCCGTGATATACTGGAAACTTCACCTTTAATAACTGCAGCTTTATTTCGCGTTCTATGGACTTTGCTATTGTCTACACTTGACATTCATACATTATAACATTAATTGAAAACATTGTAAAATTCTATTCTATTTTGTATTTTCAGCTTTTTTTTTCAGTTAGATTGGTTTGGAAATAAATTAGCACCACCTGATAGTCTTACTGCTTGAGCCCAATCGTTGGTTATGCTTAATGGTCAGGCCATTACAGTAAAAAGTCTACAACTTGCCTGTTGTGTCTCACAGATACCGCCACTCCACGTCAGTTCTACAGCTACAACCTGCCTGCAGGAACGTGTCATCCCTTGACGTACAGTAAATTGACGACAACTTGTCTTTACATATCCTGACCAGGAAATACAACGGAGCATCGTTCGTAGCTGTTACCTTGACACTACGCAACACAGCTTGTGTTTTAGCAGCAAACCAACAACGTTGAGCCATCATGGATCCCAGTCACCCGAAACAGCAAGCCGAGGTTCAGCCCCCAGAGGGAGATGTCTCTGAAGAACTAGTAAAAAATCCGTCCAATACCACACATTTGGATGAAAATCCCGAGACTAGGCGAGTACGTGAACTCACAGAAAAAGGTAAAGGAGCATACACAGAAAAACGTGACAAGTTCTACCAAGAACTCGAGGCACTCTGGTCAAGTATTGAAATCCAGTTATCGGAAGGGGCAACGCCTCCAAGCGAGCTGCAGCAATTACTAACAGCACAGGACAAAATCGTACAAGCTTGTACTAATTATCGCAAGCACATAGACGAGTACTTGATATTTCTGAAGAATACCAGAACGTTGGAAAGTCTTAAAGACATTGATATACGTAACCTTTCAACAGAAATTCGTCTGTCCAAAGTGGACCTGGCCATGGAAACATTACACGAGCATCGCCTCGCCCTCACAAGGCAAAATCAACGAAAACGAAGACATCTAAGAGTAAAAAAACCTCACACAGCGGAAGCTCCAACGTCTCTGATATGTCAAGCCTAGCACGGAGGAAGCATGCCAAAGCAGAGGCTGCTAAGTCTAAAATTGTCTTTGCCGAAAAACATACCCTGATCCTTAAACAGGAGGCCTTATTAGAAGAACAAGCTCTGTTCAGACAAACGGAAGTCAAAGCCGAAATGGAGCATCCTAGCAGAACAGGAAGCCGCCCAAAGAAAAGTTCACGAAATACGCAGGAAAGCTCAATTAGAACAAGAGGCTGCGCGTGTAAGCCGGGAAAGAGCAGAACTAAAGGCCAATTTGAATCTTCTAGAAGCACAGAGAGAAGCTGCAGCCGCATAAGCCAGGCTCGTGTCCTGGAGTACGACGACAGCCAAGCGTTGGACGATCTACCTGACGAGACAGAAGACCCGCTCCACCGGGTACAAGATTTCGTAAACAAACATCCTGTACCAACTACCGTACAGAAAGTGACAGGCCCGACAGGCCCTCTAAATAAAAAAACAAACTCCTGTTAAGCTTAGTCATGAAGCACCTGAGTTCGTACCTTCCGTGGCATTGAACTTGCCGTCACAGACACCTGCGGTCTTGCCTTCACATGCTAAGTCACCAGAAGTTAATGTATTCCCAGATCTGGGAACAATAACTGCCATAAGAAAACAGGGCGTTTCAGAAAAGATCCCTGTTACATACCAAAAACAAGGCGTTATAGAAGAGATCCCTGTTTCACACCAAAAAAAGGCGTTATAGATGATGTACCTGCTGCACACCTGCAACCAATCAATCCTACATCAGAGATAACTAGATTTCTTCTACGTAAGGACCTGCTGTTCTCCCGGTTAACAAGCTTTAACGACCGGGCAGAATCCTTCCATACATGGAAAGCAAGCTTTAAAAACGTGACAAACGAGTTACAAGTTTCTGACTCGGAACAGATTGATCTTCTGATCAATTGGCTCGGTCCAGAGTCTGCCAAACATGGCATGAGTATAAGGGCATCAAATGCCAACAACCCAACAAGAGGCCTACAGAGACTATGGGAGAGACTTGACGACCGATATGGTGCTCCAGAAATGTTGGAGGCGTCTCTCGTCAACAAACTTGTCAACTTCCAAACACTGACGAATAAGGACAACTCACTCCTTTACGATTTGTCAGATATTATCTCAGAAATAGAGTATCACAAGGAAAACCCCAAGCTTGGATGTTTGCTAGCTTATTTCGACTCTTCGTCCGGGATAAATCCAATTGTAGAAAAACTGCCATACGGACTCCAAGAAAAGTGGATAACAAGGGCTTCAAGATACAAGTCTAAACACGAAGTTTCCTTTCCGCCTTTAACAGAATTTTCTGCCTTCATCAGGGAAATTAGCAAAATAAAGAACGATCCTGGTTTCATCTTTGGGTCAAAAGTCACACCAAATACGAAAGTGCTGCGCCAAAGTTCACACCTCAGACCTACTCTAAAGTCAACGTCCATAAGATGGATGTTGAACAGCAAACTGGAGACAGCAGTCAACAACAAGATCTGTGTATCCTACACAAGACAAAGCATCCCTTGAATGAATGCAGAGCGTTCCGAGCCAAATCAATCGAGGAACGCAAAGAACTGTTAAGACAGAACAATGTGTGCTACAAGTGTTGTGAGTCAACCACACACAAAAGTCGGGACTGCAACGCAAGTATCAGTTGTAATGAGTGTGAAAGTCAACGACATATCACCGCACTTTACATCACTAGACACAGCAACCTGCAAGTTCTCAGTCTAGCTCGCCCAGACAAGCCTACGGCGGGGAGCAGACAGAGTCAGCTGAAACAAAGTTAACCTCTGTGAGTTTGACCTACACAGAAATCTACAAGGGTCATAAGAGTGAGAAATCTTATGCCAAGATATTACCTGTGGATGTGTACCACAAGGACAGGACAGACAAAATTATCAGGATGTACGCCATTATTAAACGACCAAAGCAACCGGTCTCTTGACTCACCTGAATTTTTCAGTCTGTTCAACGTTCGGGAAAAACCCGAAAACCACTCTCTTACAACATGCTCCGGCAGAGTAGCTACTTCCGGTCAAAGAGGAAAAGATTTCGTCTTAATATCTGTACATGGTGACGTACAATTTGATCTGCCTACATTAATTGAATGTAATAATATTCCCAATAATCGAGACGAAATTCCTACTCCTGAAGTCGCAATGCATCCTCATCTAAAAGAACTCAGAGGAAGCATTCCACCAATAGAGGAACATGGTCAAATTCGTCTCTTAATTGGAAGAGACCTTATAGAGGTACACCACGTCCTTGAACAACGCCTAGGACCATCCAAAACTCCATTTGTCCAAAAGTTGAAACTTGGTTGGGTCATAATTGGAAATACATACATTGACAATCAAACTGTTCCGCTTGAAGTCAACAGGAAGATAACTAACATTTCAATCACGGAACCAGAACAACGTCTTGTCTCAAGACCGGAAATAGCCTTCAAGGACGAAAATCCAATCGTTGGTCAAGATAACGACCAAAACTTTAGTTGGAATGTCAATGTTGCAAAAATGCATTCCATACAATTCTTTGAGTGTACTGGATCTGGTAAACTCACGAATTTCCCTAAAGGGACAGCACTCGTGTCACTAAAAGCAAAATCTGTGACTTCTACAGAAAATTCTATGATTAAAGAAAATTTCATTCTGAAATCAGCAAGACCTGAAGTTCACGGGGAAGAAAAAAGTTTCATTTGCAAACAACAACCTACTACGAAACAAGAACTAATCCGAGTAGGAAGCAGTTTCGTCAAGTCTGGCGCGAATTTTAGTGAGAAGGAACCAGTGATCCTATCTAGACATCATCATAAGGTAACACCCTTTGTTGGACATTACTACGACAGGATCCAAAATCGAGATCGCCACTTCACAGATCGACTGGATCCGCAGGATGGAACGTTCGGACAAAACGCTTAATTTCGTCTGATGCTCACAAAGATGTGATATTTCGCGAACTCGGACGAGGACCGGGGAGGTACTTCCTATATTTTTAGTGATACGAGTGTGCCGCAAAACAGGGTCACTTTTTCATGCCCTGCTGGTTAGGACAGGGTCCCTTTTTCATGTCCTGCTGGTTAGAACAGGGTCGCTTTTTCATGCCCTGCTGGTGAGAACAGGGTCTTTTTTTAAACAAAGTATTTGTCTAGAACAGGATCGCTTATTTAACTGTTTAAGATACCGTCTAGAACCCGGGTCTAGAACAGCGTCTATTTTATACGGTCTAGAACAGGATCATTCCCGGTGCATATTTCTGAGCGTGTCTAGAACAGGGTATGTTTTCAATATTTCTGTTTAGAACAGGGTATGTTTTTCAATGTTTTCTGGTTAGAACGGGGTATGATTTGGCAAGTGCTGTCGGTACAGTTATACCCGAAAGTATAGTCAGTAACCCCCGCCCCCGCCCCCGGGACGAGGACCAAGTACTAACTCTCGTTATACTTACCGGTGGACCATCTTCGACCGTCGTCGCTGTCTAACAACGTTGGATTTAACAGTTCCTACTATCGCAACAGCAACTATGGAACATTCTACAGATCACAGCGATCTCATTGGAGACATCCTTCATCTTAGGACAAGAAACTGTGCCGAACCCAGTTTCCGTGGAATGAACTTTATAGTAAAAAGTTCTCACACGACCAATAGTGGGCATTACATCTGTACATATATTCAATTTATGTTTGGATTTATTTATTTATCATATATTCATATGCGATTTAGTTATGGAATAGTGATATCAGATAGACATCAGACGGGGAGTATTCTGTTACCTCAATTTATATAGTTCGTTTGATTATATTCTTAATCTGTTTATATGTTCCAGTTTAGGAGGATTATTCATCTTTAACCTAATAATAGAGCTTGTAAGAACTTTAAACATCGTATCATCGTTACCTTTCCCTTTCTTACACGTATCTCGAACTGAATATTGCAAGGTCTTTCCAGAACTGGAGAAGTACAAACGTCATCTTGGACACAATTTGTGGCTAACCACAGAGTGAGTTACATTTATAACTTTGTATTTGATGCCTTCAAATCGTTCTTCACATAATTGAACTGTTTATCCGTGATATACTGGAAACTTCACCTTTAATAACTGCAGCTTTATTTCGCGTTCTATGGACTTTGCTATTGTCTACACTTGACATTCATACATTATAACAATAATTGAACACATTGTAAAATTGTATTTTATTTTGTATTTTCAGCTTTTTACCATTTGTTAGATTGGTTTGGGAATAAATTATCAGCACCTGATAGTCTTATTGCTTGAGCCCAATCGTTGGTTATGCTTAATGGTCAGGCCATTACAGTTATACCACACCACAGTTTGCTCCAGCACAAATTTATAGGTTAACAAAAATACGATCGAAAGACACAACAGTTTGCAAAACACTAAATAAACAATTTGCCAGGTAATAAACACACAAATGAATCATTATTTAAAACATAGTACAAACTGGAAGATTCGACAGAAAAAATAGGACCAGTATGTAAAAATGTATTTCTTATGGGGAGAAAAAAAAAAACACGTATAGCAACGTCTTTTTTTTTTTTTTTTTTATTAAATAAAGTAGGATGTTTAAAAGTGTACATGTCGGTAAATAGTTGGTCTTTCGGGTACCATAAACTTGCTATTGCCCTCATAGCCAGTAAATAAGTGTATAATTGCTCTTGTACAACAAGAATGTGAAATGTTTCATTTTTGTATAAAATAAGGAGATTACCTATCAGAAACTATTCACCTGAGTCCGAATGACGTGGATTTAAGCAATAATATGTCGACGTTCGGCCTTCAATAATGAGCAAAATCCATACCGTATAATTTGTTTTTAAAGACATAACATACAGCAACCAATGAAAACCACCGAATTATACAAACTGTAAAGATCAGTCGGAATTAAAGAAAGTTCTATCAGTAACTGAAAGCTAGTTCAGATCAATTTAAACTTATAGATTAATCATGTTAGTTTTAGTTTAAAGATTTCATTTTCAGTCTGAGAATTAAAACCATGACCTTGTACATGTGCAAAGACAAATAAAAAAAAGAAGGAACAAATTAAGTATAAACGTATTGACAGGAGGTAGGACCATAATTTTAAGATTTCAAAACTGTACAGCAATACATAGTAAAATGCAATGTTTTAATTTATGAAATAGAAGATATCTTTACTAGGTTTAATCTGTTGACCCTTTTGTTTACAATATGATTAACTGTTTCATACTAGTCCAAATAAGTATAACGTGTTGTAAGGCTAGTTTCTTTTTGCTGTGAGCTGGGACTAGTATACTTGTCCGAACTGTGACGCCTTCAATAACAAAACAAAAAAAATCATAAATAGAAAAATTGTAAAAGATTAAAAAAAATAGATCAAAATAGCATTACAAGACGTCATAACTTATTTAGAATATCTCATCTCCCTGCATTACATGTCTCTTTTTAAGAACCATAATGAAAAATGAGACAAGTTCTAATTTTATACCCCCTCAATAGTTGTCCTTTTAAATAAAGATTTTGTTTTAGCTATTAAGGGAAAATCCACAGGCACTTGTCTCAGAAAAAAATTTCCTACATACCTTAATATAACACAAGGTACTTAACTTGCATTTTAGAAAAATGTCAGGCGGTGACGAAATTCCGTTATATGCCGCTTTCTAGGCTGTCAACCCCACTAAAACTTGTTATATCGTAAATCTAAATTGATTTATCTTTACAATGGTGTATAACACGCCTACATTTGTTGTCGGAATCATCCGTAGCAATCCTACCCAAGTATGTCAATCGTAATAATTTTGCCAACCGCTGAAAATTTGGAAATAAACGTCTCGCAGTAAATGATTAATTATAAAAACTGTTTCAGAAAAAACTGTTATTTTTTGTCTGAATAGAACTTATCACCCAGTTAGTAAAATTGTATAAGATACCGTGAAAAAAACCTAACAAGTGTTATTTGTGGTATGTCTAATAAATTAGAGTTTCCTTTTTTAGATACAAATTTTCCCATGACGTCAATGTCATTCAGACTCTCTCTTGACTTTACGTATGAAAATGAAACAAGATCAGATAACTCCGAGAATCATTTAGACTTTCCCATAAAACTGACCAATCGGAAACCGAGATATATAAGGAGACGTGACGCGTTTATTTCCAATTCATCAGCGGTTGGCAAAATTATTACGATTGACATACTTGGGTAGGATTGCTTCGGATGATTCCGACAACTAATGTAGGCATGTTATACACCATTGTAAAGATAAATCAATTTAGATTTACGATATAACAAGTGTTAGTGGGGTTGACAGCATAGAAAGCGGCATATAACGGAATTTCGTCACCGCCTGACATTTTTCTAAAATGCAAGTTAAGTACCTTGTGTTATATTAAGGTATATAGGAAAATTTTTTCTGAGACAAGTGCCTGTGGGAAAATCGCCTAATTGCGGACAGCGCCGATATGCGGACGGAAAACGAATATCTCACTTTTCAATAAAATTATGAAAAATTGAAATAAAATAGATATAAGAAATAAGGTGTTTTGTTTACTATTGAATCTATATTTTGTTGCAATAAGGTTATCATGTCTATTGTTTACGATTTACTTTTGTGTCATGTGATTGAAATTGCATGCTATAAATAGCTTTTGTCAACAAGTTTGAAAACCGGGAAATTTTGAAAAAGGTCCAAAGTCAACGTGTCACATTCAATACACAGTTGTTCATGTAAGAATGGCAATTTATGTGTTGAAAAGCAATAGGCATTGCGTATTTTATGCAAGGAAACATTTAACTTTTAATTATTTTTACTGATTTGTCTAAATTTTGATTACAAAATAGGAATAAGCAAGTGTCCGCATTTTCACCACCGAAAATAATGATAGCCGAAATGCGGCCACAAAATATTTTGAACAACTAACACGTGCAGTGGTGCATATGTCAATACCATGATGACGGAAATAAACAAATCTCTCCTATAATCTAGCATTATTAGTTTCAATCCGATACATTTATATCAATAAAGTGTTGATTTGGGTTTATTTGTTTTGCTCTAATTTTGCATATTACGAACATAATGCGTTTACAAGGCTGATTTCTACTCCAGTTGGCAACTTGCACACATCTTCAATAGGTCAAAAACTGAAAACGTCATCCCCGGTATGGCAAGCCAATCTATTTCTCTTTCTTTACAGAATGTCTACATGTTTAGGACTTTTTGCGAAAGCAAATGGAATGAAATAAAATGTACAGAAAAGATCGCCCGAATGAAATTGCAACAATGTCTCGTAGACGAGTGGCTATTTGACAATGATGTTATTGGCTATTTATTTATGAAATAAATACGTTTATCAAAACATGAATATGTATCAACACTACTATGCGAAATTATTGAAAGTGATAAGGGAAATGAATTCAGCAGCATTGTGTTTATTGCTAGAAAATCAAGTAGAAGAGGTAAGGAGTTGGACATTCTTACTGCGGAAGAGGCAGATGAACTTATTGATATCACGAATATTCTTTTGAAAGAAATGTGTTTATAAAAGTTTTCAAAACATGATAGAAATAATGTGACTAATACATTGGTTTTAAAGACCTCTTTATACTTTTGTGAGCGTCCAACAGTAACGACTTTGTGCATCCAGTCGTATGTCTGTCTGTTTGTCCATCCGTCTGTGACAAATCGAAAAAAAAAAAAAAAACGAGGCCCCTCATGGGGAGGTACCAGTAATCGAATAATCACCAATTTTTTGCCAACATAATCACATAATCATTAAATATTTGCTTTGGTAATCAAAAACTTATTTTCTTTAGTTGTCAAATAATCATAAACTAAAAGCTTTGTAATCATATAACAATTCAAATGTAATCTATTTAATAACTAAAAAGTTTTTAATTAGCTCTTCCTCGTCCTCATCCTTCTCCTCGGGTGAAACTGTATCACCTGCATCTTCCATATTTGGTTCGGTAATTTTCTCATGTGAACGACGTATGCGTCACGTTTTTTCTTTTTGTTTTTTTTGTTTTTTTTTACCTGCATGGACGAATGAATGTTAGTAATTAATCATCTTTTGCACCTATCGTTAACCTGTTGTGTTTTAGACATTTCATCTAAGGCACAGAACTAGGTATGCATGTTCTGCACACGCTGGTATCCTTTCGCCAGTCGGATAAAATCCGATGCCATTATTGGTCAGTGAATGGGCATTATATAGAAAAAAGTATATATGTGACGAAATGCAACGAACGCCAATAGCGTATCATCATGCTTGACCACAATCTCCAACACTACACTACGTCTTTATTATGGCCTGTCGACTTTTGGCGGATGCCCTATTATAGTAATCACTCTGCCCGTCTATTTTTCCGTCCGTCTACACTTTCTATGTCGTAGGATAACTCAAATTTACTCCGACAGATTTTAAAAGAAATTTTTAGCACAACATGTAGTAACATTAGGGGAAGCTCCCTTTTTTACTTTTCATTTTCGAGGTATTGGACTTAGGCCAACAAGACCCTTCATTGAGGAGTGACATGGGTCAGTATTCATGGGAGAAAATAAAAGGATATGGAGTAAATGTACGTGGGACAAAATCGCACACAATACATAGAAAAAAATAAAAAATATCAATGAACAGGGATTTTATTTCTGTTCTTCATCTTAACAGTTGATGTAGGGTCTTCAACAATGAACGAATCATTCATATCCTACAAGGTCAAGACGGCCCCTAGCGTCGACTTAAGCGGTACTATTGATAAAAATAAACCAAAGTTCACCTTCTTGCTCCCTACCCGCCTCGGAGTGCCAACTTGTGCGATGCTTGTGTACGACGGTTCTCCAGTCGAAAGCACCAGGGATACAAGAAAAGTGCAGTAATTTTGAAAGACATCGATCGCCGCTAAAATATGCTTTGAAGTTACACATGTCGGGAGCGGTCAATGAATTACATAATTTATAACTACGGGCTAGGTTTTTCAACATATATGTGTCATACATTGCCCAACAAAAGACCAATACATTAGAAACAACAAATGATAGCCAATAGATATAGGAAGATGTGGTGTGAGTGCCAATGAGACAACTCTCCATCCAAATAACAATTTATAAAAGTAAACCATTATAAGTCAATGTACGGCCTTCAACACGGAGCCTTGGCTCACACCGAACAACAAGCTATAAAGGGCCCCAAAATTACTAGTGTAAAACAATACATATAAAACTAAACATAATACTGACTTTTCCATAATTCCCTAAAATTTTTGGTGTCCATTTTTCCATATTCTTATTTTTTTATTTACAAAATTTGCATGTTCCCTCACACCTTGCGTTTTCCCCATTTTTGATTTCCCAATTCCTAAAAAATTAAGCCCTTTTACCCATTCCATAAACTGTTTTCAGATGTGCATGGTGTTGGGTGGGCCGCAAAAAATCATGTTTGTCAAAGAATACATAGAAACCCGAGGATAAATAAAATTATCTTATAAGTATCAAAAAGTCAGAAAATGAAAAAAAAAAAAATCTCGCCTCAAGGCATCTTATGCTCTTGAGTGAGGGCTTCGGATTTTTAAGTGATTACGACATTAAAACACATTGCAATGAATGCCATACAATTTGAAATTGAAAGTTAGCACAACTATATCTCGTATATATGCATGCATGTATCTTGGAAGACAATATCCCAATGGAAGTTGTCAGTACAAAAAAGTTTCTGCATCTTATATTATTTAATAATTGGTGTGGTATAAGATATTTAATGGACTTTTTTAATCTTATTTTTCTCACTTTTCCACATGTATTACAAGTTCATGCAAGAAAACCATTCTCAAACATGCTTTAAGATGCACTGAAAGGGTATTCCTGAGGGGTATTCATGAGAGCTAATGTTATATATGCATAATACCTGCGTTTTGAATAGCAAGAACTGTTTAAAAATAAGTGTCCGCAATTTGACGACAAGGTGTGCGTATTTTCACTCCACCCCCTCCCCCGTACGCATTTACGCGACTCGGCATTTCCGCGTGTTAACAGAGTTAGCAATCTACCAATCAAGAGAGGAGACCTGAAAACGCGGGAAATAGTCCATACCCCTCTAACCTCTCCTGTCAAATGCAACCACCAGTATGTCCGCAATTGGCCTCGACGGTATCCAAACTTCCGGATTTGAAAAAAGTGTCCGCAATATTAGGCGAATTTCCCCTATGAAGATTTACAAAGTTACCGTATTTTTGTTAATTTGGCATGCGGTACATTTTCTTTCGATAAGCGGCAGATAACTCAACATGGCCGAAGGAGGTGGAGGAGGTAATTATTAAGTTTATAAATGCATACGATGATTAATCCTGTCCTTGTAGTATTATTTTTGCAGTTTTATTGTCTATTTGTTGTTAAATTGTTTTCCTCAATTTCCGAGATATAATATGTGAACTTGGACGATTTTCATTACTTTGGTTTTTTTAATTAATTTATGTATGGCATGCTGTTTTCACAATAAAAAGTAAAATCACAAAAATACTGAACTCCGAGGAAATTCAAAAAGGAAAGTCCCTAATCAAATGGCAAAATCCAAAGCTCAAACACATCAAACGAATGGATAACAACTGTCATATTCCTGACTTGGTACAGGCATTTTCTTATGTAGAAAATGGTGGATTGAACCTGGTTTTATACCTAGCTAAACCTCTCACTTGTATAGTAGTCGCATCAAATTCCATTATATTGACAATGATGCTTGAACAAAACAAACAGACACAATAGGTAAAAATGTCAAAAATAGGGGTACAGCAGGCAACATTGTGTTATCATCTTAATCACTATAAAAACAAACAAATTGAATGTAACAAAGAAGCACAAAAAGGCATATATCAAATTTAACACCCTCATTTTGCTTTTTTATTATACGATTTTATTTATCTATGTAAAATCTACCCATAAAGGATGGAAGGTTTTAAGTACTGGCGTAGAATCGCGCGTTTGACGTCACACATGTAGATATAAAATAATTTTGTCGTTCAAAGTATGATGGGATACATACATGTGACATAAGTACAGAGTCACGTCAAATGGATAGCACAAAAAAACAGACTTAATAGTAAAAGTAATATTTAGAAAATAAAATAATTTTGTCGTTCAAAGGATGACGGGATACATAAGTACAGAGTCACGTCAAATGGATATCACAAAAAATAGACTTAACAGTAAAAGTAATATTAATAATTAAAGACAAATAAAAGAATACTGTAACACGTTATTAACATGATAAACAACGTCAGTACGTAGACTCTATACTTCAAGACCATCGTGTATTACTTGTGAAGTTGATACGGAATATTTATCAACAAGCATGACAAGGTCTTGGTACCTTCCGATGAACTTTTTTAGAAAAAGGACGAGATGTTCTTTGACATACCTCTGGTTCATCAACTTTCTGCTCAGACACTGGTGAGGTTTTACAAAGTCTGAGTAGGAGCTGCAAGCTCTTGAATATCGAATAAGTTGGGAAATGTACTTATATGCAGGTGAAGTTGGTATATTGCTACTATAAAGGTGGGGGAAATTGATAATTTCATAATTTAAAATCATCTCGTTTGTCATAGATTCTGGTACTGAGATGACTGTGTACATGGTGTATGTCGAATATTTTATAGTAAAAACTGGTTGTATGATACTGTTAAATTAAGATTAACTGACCAGTTCAGACAGACATGGTATGATACTCTACAGAATTCTCCAAAAGCTCTCAATTATGAATTAGTCAAAAATAGTATAAATTTCGAAACCTACTTTGATATTTCAGATGACCAAAAAATTGCTTCTTTTTGTAGATTTAGAACTGTGAACACAATAATTCCTATCGAAATTGGTAGACGGCAAAATATTCGTATAATTTGTACTTTGTGCAATTCCGGTGATATTTGCGACGAGTCCCATTATATTCTAGAATGCTCGGTAATAGACGGAAGTAGACAAATGCTACTAAAGCATCATTTTAAAATTTCAAGGTCTAATGAATAGCAACAACCCGTCTGAACTTAAAAATCTGTGGAAGTTTATAAGAATTATTATTAAATGCCTAGAATCTCCTGGGTAACACTTTACATTTGTATTTAAAATTTATACTATGTATGTTAATTTATTTGTATATGTCTCTGTACCATGCATGTGTACCATTGTACGTTGGTTTACGAGAATAAAGATATAAAGAATTTTTCACGTGGAAAATTAACCGATCAGTCTCATTGCGTAATTTATCGTGAAAGCGATAGCTGTACTCTGCTAACATGGCTAAAGTTATTAATTATATTATTTAATAAAATCACTGAATCGCAAAAGTAAAGAACTAGGTGTGAAGAAAATAATGTCTATTTTAGCTGTTGAAAAATATATTGCAAAAAAGTGAAATTCTAACGAATTAAATGCAAACATAGTATACACAAGTGACAAGAAACATACAATGCATGACAAAAGTGTTACACAAGTCAAGTTGATATTTATATTATAAGTATTTAATTGACCAATGTGGTCCTTATTTTCTCAATTCCATTGATTGCTTTATGTATAGTCTGCAACACTAGACAAAATATCTTAAATGGGATCTAGAATAGTTTAAGTTTAGAGTTTGAGTCAAGCTGGTTAACATAAGGATAATGGGTTTGAATTGCATTTATAAGGGGATTTCTTATATAACTGTTAATTTGGCAATGAAGGAAAAAGTGTTCCTTATCATCTAAAATATTACAAACTTTACACAGTCTGTGTTCTATTTGAATTTTTATATAGACCTACATTGTATCTCAATTTCAAATTATGGTCACTAGCACGGAATTCTGTTAAAAATTGACTACTATTAAAATTGCTTAGATTGAGCAAGTATTCTTCCAATTCAATTTCATTTTTTTTAAGTGTACTATAAACACCGTGCTATAAAGGGTTGCGTTCAATATCGTAGCAGCTACATAGTGCTACGTTAATTTTTGCCTACTGAACGAGTAGCTAGCCTAGCTGCTATCAATATCTATGTAGCAGCTAGGCTAGCTACACGTCCAATAGTCATAAATCTACGTAGCCCTATGAGACCGCTACGATATTGAACGCAACCCTAGTAAAGTTTTGAACTGTTATCGATATATTTGAATGATTTTCGTCGCTAATTATTCTACAAATCAGGGATAAATAACCCCAGATAGCTGAAAAGTCAATGTTATCTATGTTACAGACTCACCAAGATGTCTTCATCTGTCGGGCGCCCGTCCTACTGGGGGTGTTTAACGACCTTGACTGGCTGTTCAGCCCTCGCACGGTCGGCTCGGTGCCCGAAGGCGTTTGGTGAGCGTTTAAATAATTTTGTGCCATCGGTCAGGAACAGGTGGAGGACGCCATTTTGGTAGGCCGCCACCTTGGTTTTGTGAGTTGTTTTGGTTTTCATTTGTTGACTATTTTGGTGTTATTTCTTTACAACTGCTGCTTTCAGGGCCAGATTGGTCAGCTTGGCAGCCCACTAACCTCGATGATGGAGTACTGGTAGATGAGTCTCGGACGTAGTATTAAAGATGACAGGAAGCATTATCAGGACCAAAGCCGTGAGGTAGTGAAATGATGGTCAATCATCTAACACCTAGAATACAGCCCTCGGACGTCAATCGGCATAACACTCCCCCACCTACAATGGGTTTTGGAGTGCATGTTAACGCGGGAATACGACAACTACAACGTTTACTGTACAGCGTTGGATTGGTTTCTGTCATCTAAAGTAGTAAGTCGTTGATCATCTAAAAGTAAACCCTCATCGAAGATAGCGGGTAAACATGGTAAAGGAGAGCTGACCCAGCACGTCCGTTCAGCTGTAATGACTGAGACGCGACTGTCGGGCGCCCGCTCGAACTCCTCGTGAATAAATAATAACAATTCCCGCTTCCCGCGGGTCAAGCTAAAAACCAAACTCCGGAACATGCTAATATACGGAACTTAACAAACTCCCCTTCTTTCTTTTGAAGGAACTGACTGTTCAACATGTTCAATAACGTAGTCAATAACAAGTAGATGTTCAATTCCTATGAACACATTAATATAATCCACATAATCTATGTACATTATTTACAAATCTGGCTTTAGAAAGTTACTCATCCAAACACCTGTTCCCCAAGACATCATCTTGAAGTGGCCTGAGCAGGTTATGGCATGAAGCTCCTTTTTTTGGTCAAGCAATCAGAAAGTTGATGTTTTGTTTCAATCCATTTGACTGATACTATTTGGTTCATTTGAATTAATTCTCGAATGCTGCTAATTTCAAGCCTAAGCCTTTTTTCGGATACTTGTTTTGTTGATTTAATGGCATCCCACAGTGAATGACAGTCCGTTAGGCAAGTTATTGGCAGTTGAGTTGGATCAGCTTTACCATACATAAGCTCTGTATACAGTGAAGCTATAAAAATACCACTGTCAATAGCATCAGCCATAGCCAGGGTTTCTGCTGCTAGCGTGCTTCTTGCTACTCTTCTTATTCTTTTTGATTGCCAAGTCATAGGCGAGAAAAGTCCATTTTCACCAACAAGCACAATGAAATGTCCTCCGTGTGTGCCTCCGTCAGATAAATTACCAAGGGAAGAATCACTAAATACTAGAAGCCTAATTGCATTATCATTTCCAAGTTTTTTGAATTTCAAAGTGACAGTTTCAGATTTAAAATTCTTGATTATTTTGTTTGCTTCATTTAAAATTTGTACGTTTGCCTTTTTAAGAGATGATGCAAGGTTTGATGCATCAAATATCACATCTGGTCGACTTTGTCTTGCAATCCAAAGTATTTGTCCAATTTTGGATTGTAAAAGTTCTCTTTCTTTTTTGGTAAGAAGTTCTTCTTTGTCTCCCATACTACTTTTTTTAATAGGAATAAACTGGAGACTATTTTGATAAGTGTTTTGCCTTAAATGCAAGTCATTTTCATGTTTTGATAGTTCTATTCCAACAAATGGGAATGACCCATTTTCCTCTAATTCTTCTTTTCCAACACAAAATGTTGATCTTATACTATTTATAACTTTCTCTTCAAATTCTTTTGATCCGCCCCATAAAAAGTCATCAACATGACAAGTGAGTACACCTTCTACGCTGCCTTTATTGTTTTTCCAGAAACAGCTGGATCAACCTTGGATACACTGACTTTGCATTGTTCAAGCACTTCTTTTACTCTATTATACCAACTAAGAGAGGCATCTGACAGACCATAAACACATTTGCGAAGTTTCCAGATAATATCTTTGCACTGAGCTTCTATTGGTGGTTCAACATATATCTTTCTTTCTATTTTAGCTCCTTGTAAAAAAGCAGTTTTAATGTCCATTGTGCGTGTTTTCCAACCTCTTTGAGCTAGAATAGCTAGGACTAATCTTAGAGAATCTGTTCCACAAGTGGGTGAATCTTTCGGTATATCATCTCTGTTAAATTCTTCAAATCCTCTAGCAACTAATCTAGCCTTATGTATTGTTCCTTCTGAGGTGTCCTTTAAACTACATATCCATCTCGCAGAAATACACTTTTGACCAGTATCTGTGCATTCTTCATAAACACTGTTGTTCTTCCATGAAACTAGTTCTTTTAGTTTAGCTTCCCTGAAAGATACATCTTCAAAAATCATAACACTATCGTCATCAGAACTAGGAAGTTCTACTTCTGTAGCAACATTTTCTAATTCCTCTAATTTACTCATATCAACTGAAATTTCTGCTCCTTTAAGCGTGTTAGGTTCCAAGTATTGCAAGTTAAACCAGTTCTTATTACTACCTGTCGCCTTTCCACCGCGTCCAGTGACCTTTGCAACACACTGTTCACCACTTTCAGCATTTCTATATTTCACTGTTTGTCCTATTTTTATGTCTGCAAGTTTAGGTCGTTCTGTTTCTGCTATTGCATTTTCAACTTGTTCTTCATTATTTGCATTAACAACTTGACCTTCATTATTTGCATTTTCGGCTTGTCCTTCATTATTATCATTTTCAATTGTTTCAACATTACTATCACTATCATTTTCATTATCAGTGTCACTGTCACAATAATTTACAAATTTGTTTTCCTGAATTGGCATTGCCTTAGAAATAATCCTCTTTGCTACTTTTTCTTGTTCAGAATTAATATCAATATTTTTGTTGTCTTCTGTTTCAGGTATTGTTGATACCTTAGTTAATCTGCACTGATGCACTCTTACAAGCATCCCACCATGTCTTACAAAAACAACAGCTCCATCCTGTCCAATCACAACGCCTGGCCCTTTCCACTCTTTGTTATCTGGTCTATTATAGTAAACCTTATCACCTGTCTGGTACGAAATACCACTCGGACGAGTTTGTTTTCTCAATGCTCTGCGAATTCTTCCAGAACATTCACTTCTGGTGAAAGCTGTTCTAGCTGAGTGCAAGGTCTCAATATGTTTTCCAACAATTTCACTCATGGTGGTACCCTCAAGGGCAGGCAGCGTATCTGCTAAAACACTAGGTAGGTTTGGATTGCGTCCATAAACTAACTGGTATGGACTATACCCATGTTCATTATCTAAAGCATTCTTTATAGCTTGTTGTTTGGTGTGAGCCAAGGCTCCGTGTTGAAGGCCGTACATTGACCTATAATGGTTTACTTTTATAAATTGTTATTTGGATGGAGAGTTGTCTTATTGGCACTCACACCACATCTTCCTACATTGTATATCTATTTGCCATGAGAGCCCAACTTAAAGCAATGTCCCAGTCACAATTATTATCTGCTTTCAATTTGGGTAAGGTGTCCGTAAGAGTTTGATTATGCCTTTCTAGAAGCCCATTATTCAAGGACTATAATCTGCAGTAGTTTTCACTTCAATGTTAAAGTTCTCTGCCATATCTCGTACTTCATCATTATTGAATTCACCGCCATTATCACTGTAAAGACGTCTTCGTGAACCATGTATTGAAATCCAAGATTCAAAGAATTTCTTTACAAATTCTGATCCTTTTTTGTTTTCATTATACTCCCTGCACTAAAGCGTGTAAATTCATCAATTATATGAAGATACCATACATTGTGTTCTAGTTCATGCAGATCAACTGCTACTATTTCGTTAAACTCTGTTGCCAATGGCAGTCCAACCACCGGTTTAGAACTTGGTCTTTTGTTGGTCATACAAATGTCACAATTTTCACAAACTGATCGTAAAAGATCTAATGAATCAGTATTGTTCATTCCAGCCTTATTTAGAAGTTTAGTTAAACGGTTAAATGTTGCATGTCCAAATTGTTTGTGTACTTTAACCAATGTCTTACGTTTCTCCGCTGTACTCATGTCATCTGTGATGTTAAGTACGTTCTCCTCTATGTTAACATGTACATTTTGTATTTCAGGTTTTGTTTTCACAATATTTACACAATAATGTCCACTAGATGTGAACTCTAATTCCACTGGTTTGTTAAACATGATTGCCCTATCATTCTTTAAGTCCAGTACAGTACCAGCCTTCTTCAATGATGCCTTACTGAGTAACAAAGGGATATCGGCTTTTACAATTTCAGTTTCAATTTTGCAATTGGTACTTCCTATCTGAGCAGGTAGAGTGGCACGCATAAAAGAGTTAACTACTTTCCCATCACCAAACTGAAATGCTCTACTACTTGTCACTGTAGAAATGTCCCCAGTTCTCTCTAAAAGCTGTTTAAACCAACTTTCCCCACACACAGTACGAGTACATGCAGTGTCTATGATTGCTGAACATGCCGATTCAAGTACAAATATTTCACTGACAGGTGGCTGCTCTTTTATGAAAAGTGTTATATTGCAATTCTCTACAATTTCACTTTCAGACTCAACAAAATTAACAGAATTTACTTTGTCAGGACAGTCCTTGGCCCAATGAAAAACACTCTGGCAGATAGCACATTTTGTTCTTTTTCCAAACTTTTTTAAAGGATTAGTGCCCCTTTCTTTTGATTTAGCCCCTTTATTTTGTTGTGTATAAAATACCGGTTCTTGTTTTATTGTTATACTTGGAACATTACCAGTAATTTCTGTAGGTCCAGACATTCGTTCACCAAGTATACGTTGCAATGCTGACTTCATAGAGGTATATTTAACATCACTAGATGCTGTTAAGGCTAGTTGTTTGTCTCTGGAAGACATGCCAGCATTATCTAACAGTTTGAAAGCAAGAACAGCTTCAGGGAGTGTCATATCATATTTTTTTAGATTTGCTATATCTTTTGTCGAATTCAATAATGTAGTCTGACATTGACAAATTTTCTGTTTAAACAAACGTATCAAAATTTTTGTAAGCTTCGTATGCTTTGTCCTTATCATCCCGTAAAAACACCTTGTCCAATTGTGTTATCAGCTTATCCATGCCGTCTTCCTTAGCCAGATCAGCAGCCGGGACTTCCATAGCAACTTCCCGTGCATTTCCCGTAAGTGTAAGTGAAACAGCAAGTGCTTGTTTGTCAACTTTCAAATCAGTCACTAATTGCCAGACTGAAATTTCATTCTTCCAGGTTTCGTAAGTCATTGACCTCGGGTTAAACGTAGGTGGATTCTTAAAACTTGTTGCCATTATGATCGCTACGCTCTGCTACCATGAAAAGTCAATGTCATCTATGTTACAGACTCACCAAGATGTCTTCATCTGTTGGGCGCCCGCTCGAACTCCTCGTGAATAAATAATAACAATTCCCCCTTCCCGCGGGTCAAGCTAAAAACCAAACTCCGGAACATGCTAATATACGGAACTTAACAATAGCTAATCAAGAAAAGCAATGGGAAAACTATTTTAGATCAAACATTTTCTTTTCTAAAAAGCTACTTGAAGTCGTTGTAATTTCTTTTTATGTATTTATTGAGAAAAACGTTTTTTTCAGCATTTCTTTTAATTTAAAATTTTAAATCTGGTAATGATAAATTGACATTACAAGAAACATTTCTGAACCGCATTTCTTTTCTAAAGTTTGCTTCTAATACACAGTGAAATTATGTGTGTCCGATTTCCCGGTCATTATTTCCTTAGAGTTGTGACTGTGGATTCACAGGTGTGCGATTACGCAATTTATTGCCCTCCAATCGCTTGAAATTTGCCGGAGGGGAAGTTCTAAATGGATTACCACTTGATGATTGTTTTTACAACTAAACAAATTGACATTTTATTTTAACCTTTTAAACAGAAGCACTAGGCAATACTATAGTATTCAATCAGGAAATAAAAATAGTCATTTAACATGTTAAGAAAAGAAATGCGACAACTTTTTCAAAGTATAAAAATATAGCCAGTATAATTTTGTTAAATGTCCGATTTTGTCTCGTGGGAAACAGATTTTATATCGGCATTTTGTATCTGTTTTAATCTATAATGTTTAATTTGTGATTGACCTATAATTAAATTATCATTTATGTGTAACATGTCTCTGTCACAATCAACATATTCTTCTTTGTCAATATACATGATATACATGTATATGCTACTTCGATTGACAAATTTTGACATTTATTTCTTTGTCACGTCCCCATAAAATTAAATGAAATTTGAGTAAAAGCTATTTTATTTTAGGTACTTGGGGACAAGACACATGTTTTTTAGCCCTCCCCTTTTTGGCCAAAATTGCTTGTGTTTTCTTAACTTAATTTCAACTATTTTCGCCTTTCCTCTGTATATGAACATGATGAACATAAATATACTAGAAATAGCTTGTATTTGCTATTTACTATGATATCATGTAACAAGAATTAATTGTACAAGCTTCTTAAATCTTCTTAAAGATAACAAACATTTTTCTCGTTTGAATTGTTTTACATTGTCATTTCTGGGCCTTTTATAGCTGACAATGCGGTATGGGCTTTGCTCATTGTTGAAGGCCTTACGGTGACATATAATTGTTAATTTCTGTGTCATTTGGTCTCTTGTGGAGAGTTGTCTCATTGGCAATCACACCACATCTTCTTTTTTTTTATACAACACAACATTATCGGTAACAGATCGGAAGCAACTGCATTAAGATTTATATATATAAATCACTAAATATTTAAACCAATCATTCCTTCCTTTATTATGATCGATCATATTCGCAACTCATCCCCGTGCGCCCCCACCCCCTAAAAAGGATCAAAAACATTCTGAATATAAGCAGTGGCGGATTCAGAAATGTTCATAAAGGGAGTATTGACTGCATATGAGGAGGCGGCGCCAGTAATGTTTCAGTCATTTCTAAAAAAAAAAACAACCATTTTTTTCCATAAAAGGTGAAAAGGGGGGTGGGGGAGCGCCTCCCCTCAATCCACCTCTGGAAAGAAAGATGAAAGTATATAGAATAACGACATATATAGGTATAAGAAGATGTTGTATGAGTGCCAATGAGACAACTCTCCATTCATGTCTGAATTTGTAAACAAAACCATTATAGGTCAAAGTACGGTCTTTAACACTATATCTATAGTGAACCATATATAGTGTTAACATATTAATTTCAACGGGAACAATGACCATTGGACACTTCATTGATAAGTTTATCCCAAAACACCTATCTAAAGATGAACTGATCTATGACGAGCGAACGGGTTAAACCCCGACCAGTCAAGTGAAATAAATCAAGTAAATTCCTTTGTGCTCTACTAAAGCTTCTTTTTGGTCCTTTGCACACAAAGGAAGTCCATTGCGGTGAATTAATAGGGACCGCTAAAATTACGCTCTTAGTGAAACTAATATTTTAATAAAATGTAAAGGGCATTGCTATCTTTAAACAACATTCTCTTAGAACTACAGCTACGTTTTGACTTTTCAGATGAACAATAATATTTTTGGTTAGCAATGCAATATTTTTAGATTATATGTAAAAATAACGTGTAAGAAATTATCTTTTACACAAAGGCGTATCGCTGCATACACTTTTTGGTTTTATTGAATTTTTAAACTCGTTGTAAAACACTTTTTTTTAAAATTATGATTCCGGTATAATGGAGTAGGATTTGAAAACTTAGATTTTGACCCTGAAACAAAAACATTGGAGAATTGATTGATTTGGATTTAAGAAATGGACACTGTTTCAATAAGAAAATTGAATGTTTGACTCTTCAATTTTAGATAATCGACTTGGGGTTGTACGAGGTACAGTATGGGTCAAAGAAGCAAGTTGCAACGGCAGTTGTTTTGGCCAGTGGGACCGAGATGGACATGGTGGCAAAAAGTTGACAGAGAGATTTCAGAAGACAATAGATCACCAACCCCATCACCAGCTCAATCACCAAGATCACCAACTCCACCACCTAGTCCTCCAACTCCACCACCTAGGTCTTCAATCAACAGACTATCTGACAAAATGCCAACCCTACGCAGACCAGCAAGGCGAAGGAATAACACCAACAAACAGCAAAAGAAGGTTAGTTTTTACTTTTACAAATGGTACTTTGTACATTTACTGAGTAATTAAAGAATGGCTGAACTGTAAAAATGATGTGTACGGCGAAACTGTCTACATATTATCAATAATGCTGGAACTTAAAAGTGGGCAACTAAAGACTTTTACAATGAGCAAAATCCTTGTCGTATAGAAACCTCAAGGTGACAAAATGTAAATCAACTGAATGGAGAAAGAATTAGTGATCAATGTGTTATAACCCTGTTACAAACCAACCCGTCATAAAGTTAGGGAGCTACCATTTGATTTTTATGGGGGCTAGGATGAAATTTGAAAAAAATAGACAGGACAGGAGTTTTGAGTAAAAAAAAAGACAGGATGAGACACTTGCAAAAAAAAAAGTCAGGATAAACTTTAAAAAAAAGGCAGGACCGAATAGAGTGAAAAAATAAAAAGGCAGGACAGACAGAGATTACAACTAAAACAAAATGCAGGACAAAATTTTTCATCCTGGCCACCCCATAAAAATCAAATGGTAGCTCCCTTACTGTAATTAGGGGGTAATGTGTAATTTTTTATGATTATGACCCCGCCGTAGCAGAGGGGACATTAAGTTTTACCCCTTTCTGTCCAAAAGTTGGTTCTATTTTCTAACATAAGTTTGCTTCAACCAAATGTTATGAAACTTATACAAAATGCTTACTATCACAAAACACAAATCAAGTTTGAATTTTGTTGTCGTGACTTTAACTGTTCTAGAGTTATGCCCCTTTACAAATAAAATAAAATTCAGAATTTTTGGTTTCCGTTCTCTAACTTTAGTTCGCCTCAACCAAATGTTTTGAAACTTATACACAATGCTTATTACAATGTATAACAAAACAGATCACGATGGAATGTTGGTGGTATCACTTTTACTGCTCTAGAGTTAGGGCCCTTTTCAAATGGAAAGATTGATGAGTTTTTGATTCTGTTCTCTTATACACCATCATGACCATACTTATTACCATAAAACTCCGATCAAGTACAAATTTAAGTAACGTCACATTAACAGTTTTGTCCCTTTAATGGCTTTATAACTTTATACGATATGCAAGCTGGGAATCAGTTGGACACATTCCCCATTTATTTATTAATAGTATACATGTAAGGTTAAATTTAACTTTTCTTGCTTTGACTGTTGTGTCATCTGTACTATTATTTGTCTGTTTGTCTTTTTATTTTTGGCCATGGCAGTGGCGTAGCTTGCATGTATGCTCAGATGCTCAAGCATCCACATCATTTTGACAAACAAACAAAAATAGAAAAGAAAAAAAATAATTGCATGTGTTCGCAGCAGATAAACTCGGAGGTCTCTGAATGTAACAAGGGTGAGGATATGAGGATGACTCCCAATCATTTCCGAAGCAGTATGCGTGGTCGTGTTTGTTCTTCATTTAGTTTATGTAAACAAAATGAATAAATAGCAGATAAGTGTTCTCGACTTTTTTCGTAAAAAGTCTACGTCGTCGGCTAAGGCAAGCGCAGAGGATGATGATACGCAGACCCGCGGACATGTTTCATCTGAATGATTATTCCTGGGCTTATAAATACCCGTGTCCATCTAGGTACACATATTAGTTTTATTTTGAATATAATATACCTCTTATATCTTAACAGAATATACATTTTGTAACATTGCATAGAATATTATTGATACTGTAAATATTTCAACATTCTGTCCTGTTTAGATTGGGTGGGAAACTTTTATACCAAATATTTATGAATTGAATGACGGTAGTTTCGAGAAAACAATAAAATTCTGCATACATGGAAAATGTCCAAAAAAATATCATTTTCTATATATAATGGTCTAAAAAATTTTCCCCTCGCTACGCTCGGCGATCGTTTGGCATCCATGGCCTATCAGTCCTAGCTATGCCACTGCATGGCGTTGTCAGTTTGTTTTCGATCTATGAGTTTGACTGTCCCTCTGGTATCTTTCGTCCCTCTTTTGATGTCCTTGTGACTTGATTTAACTTTGGACTCAACAATATTTATAGAAATATTGTTTATTTATGATTTCAAAGTTGGCCTAGTCTCTATTTACTTGCATAAGTATATATAAAGATCACAAGTTAAGGTATGTTTGCCAATGAGTCACAACCCTCCGCCAGAGATCAAATGAATAAAAGTGAAAACTAGAGGTCATCGTAAGGCCTTCTACAATGAGGAAAACCAATACTTCAAAGTAATCTGTGTATGGCACCGAATACTAGTATGTACTTTTTCAATCACATAATTATGTTCAAGGTTCAAGTCAAGATTTAACGACGTCTTAAATTCTTTTGTCATTAATATGTTTTGAAGGCTGTTAGATGGCAACTTCCATTATTTTAGTTAAAAATGATACCAGTATGTATACACGAATAAAAATTGTAACAAAGTAGAATGATACCAGCATGTATACATGAATATAAATTGTAACAAGGGAAAGGTGTCCGAATTAATCAGAGATTTTGTTCTTAGCAATACAGTATTTCTTTTAATGATTTAGTCACATATTTGATAGGACAAAAGGTAACAGGACAAAAGTCACAAATAATGTGTTGACAATTGTTTGAATATATAAGAGAAAGATCTTGAAATATTTTCTTTTATTACATATATTCATTTTAAGTAAAGAAAATTGTTCATAAGCCTTGATAAATAAAAATTTATCAAATTTTAATCATGTATAGGATATATTTCTGGTTTACTCCTGGTTTGCCCACTTTTAATTATACCAATTATCTATTAGTAAAGAAAACAAAAAGACAAAAGGTTTAATGAGCATACAATTGTATAGTCTGTTCCAACTTAGGTATATAGTTTATCAGTGTTTTCTATATATTCAGGTATTTTTTATTTTGTACTTCCATTTTCATTTGTATAGAAAAATAATAAATAAATATTTTTCTCAATAATTTAACATCAATTCAAAGGATTCATTTATCTTAAATGTATAACTAATGACAAAACAATGACATTCAGTAATAATAGTTTCTAAATGATTTTCATGATATAAATACACCAAGACAAGTTCTCTTTGATTGCAAACATAATTTATATAATATATATGAATCAAGTTTGTAAATGCATTGCATATTAAGGAAATAAATAAAGCACTATGTCAAAATAAGTAATATGGGGCACTATATGTATAATGATGGGAAATACAATCTTTTATACATTTCAAAAGTCACAAAACATTATATTCACATAGTCACAAAACATTATATTCACAAAGTCACAAAACATTATATTCACAAAGTCAAAAAACATTATATTCACAGTCACAAATTACATTATTTCACTAAGTTGTTCAGTTCAAATGGAGAAGATGGGATACTGTGTCAGAGTAGTCTATCACGCTGATGAGTCCTTGTTGGTATCTGCCTTTCAGTAGTTGGAGTCTCAGGTGTCTATTACTCTGTATCTTCATCTTTTTTGGTGGGCGGTCTCCTCCAGCTGCATACTGGATAGTATTACATTCTGTAAGTGCCTTGGTCTTCTTCAGTAACTCAATGATCTCGTAGATGTTGGGTTGGGCATTTTGGAGTCTCTACTTAATTTTGTTGTGCCATCCTTCCAGGTGATTGGTGGTGCGTGGTCCTTCTGTGTATTAGTGGTTCCATAGAAAGCGGTATCTTTCAACCCAGAACTCTGTCATGTAATCTGTAAATGATGTTGTAGCAGGTATGTTGTCAGCTTCACCTATGTCTTCTTTTTTTTTTCAGAATGTACCAATAATTAAAATTATTTGTTGATAAATTGTAAATTTAATTAACATTTTGGTACACATTTTTTTCTATTTGTTAAATTCAATATCATTTCCTGCTAAAACTGCATCAAATATAAAATATTTTGCACATTTTCCTTGATTTAACAGCAGAATATAATATCTTTCATAAAATTTTACAGGTAAAATAATAGGTAAAAAATATGACTATAATTCAGAAATAAACTATAATTGTTAAAACAACAATCCCTCTTATGTTTACATATGCATGTAATTAAAAGTGGGCAAACCAGGATGACACCATATTTCTTGTCACCATGAAGCCATTTAAGTATCATGCCACGGTGACATTTTGTTTTCATAACAATTATTTGATCATTATTTATACTTATTGAATACATTTTTATCTAAAAGGTTTCTTTATATATAATACTTCAAGAAAAAAACAAAAAATTTTTTTAAAATAAGTGTTTTAATGTTCAAAGGAAAATAACCTAAATTTAAATTGTAACTTTTTGTCTGTGACTTTCTTTGTGACTTTCTGTCCTACACTCCTGCACAGTCCTTGCAATTTTTTATTCTTTTAAAGTGTCTAGCAAAAAGAGGGAAAAAATCTAATAGCATGAATAGTCCAGAAGTCAGCTATTCTGTATTCTATTTAATATTGTTTCAAGACTTTCAATATTAACATGTACTTTGGCAAAATGTGGATGGTGGCGAAGAACGAAACAAAAATGTATGTACACCACATTCTCCCAGCCCTAGTCAAATTATCACGGTAATTTGAATTGTACAACTATTAAAAAAAATATATAAACAGTCATCTCAGTAAAACGTTTATTTCATTTTCAGAAATCAACACCTGGAAATGTTATTTTGACGGGGAGTCCTCCGTCATCAGACGAGGAACAGCCACCACCAGCCCCAGAAATATTAAACACCAGGACTTCTAGCAATTGCGACAGACGATGACAGTAAAGACGAGAACTCTATTCCGGAAGACATGACAATACCAGCAGACAGACTTTGTATTCTTAAGGAGAGAGCTCATTCGGCCGGACTTTACCTCACTGCTTTTGAAGTAGTTAATGCGCCGTCTGGTCGGACAAGAGAATTTATGCAACATGTACAACTGGAACGGGGGCGGAATAAATGCCAAAAGAGAAGTGTGCCCACAGGCAAAGTTAGCAGTTAGGCAGTACGTGGTTCACTACTACCCAGAGTGTCGGAAAGAGGATACTTTCCAAAACGTAGTGGTACACAAGATGAACGAGGCTTTAAGGCGCCCAAGTGTTAAGGCTTGTCGCCGTCGTCTTTTGGACACTCCAGCAAATTAATTTGCTACATGTTGATGAGAATAGTTTTGTTAGTTGACTTATCTGTCCGTCTCAACAATATGTGTGTATATATCTGTAGTCATTTATTTTGTTTGTTTATATATCTGTAGTCATTTATTTTGTTTGTTTATATATATGTAGTCGTCATTTGGGGAATCTCTTATTTTGTATATACAAAATAATATGAAATTCAGTGTGTAGTAACATTTGGATAATTATCTGTTATGTCTGTATATAATATTATATCTGTATTCAATTTTCAAAAGCCTTGTCTTGATTAATAAACTGTATCATTTATATAATCTTTTTCTGTCTTGAATGGCCCAGAATAGAAATGTTAGAAAAGCAGTTTTAAGTACATGTATGTACATTTTGTAGTTAACGCCGCCGAGTTGGATCGCTATCCGTATTTCTCGCTTTCTGAGACAGAGCTGTGACTATTATAATACATGTAATACTTATTATTATAAAAGTCCAAGAACAGAGGTCTCAGACTCGACAAAAACTAGGGGTTGTGGTTTGATTGTCAATGAGATAACTATCCACCAAAGTTCAAATACTATAAAGTCAGCTTTGAAATGACCTAACATAAAAAGGAACTGATTAATTCCAACGAGACTAACGTCCAAATTTATGAGTAACCAATTTACGAAAGACAAATATGACATACATGAACCAAAGACAACCACTGAACTCATAAAGAAAGTGTCATGGTTGAACATGTTTGTGAGCGCTCAACCCTAACTCAACCATGGACATATGTATATTTAAACGTTGTCACTTGAAATAAATAGAACTTAAGTTTAAGTTGAGATTGGTGGGCAAATCAGAATTTACATAAATTAATTGCCCCTATAGGATGGAAATAAAAGATTAGTTTAGTATTTAAGTTTCCGATGTTCTATTTTAAGAATAGATAATTTGATGTGTACCTTCCAATTTTCGGAACATCTCTAGACTGGTCCATACATGTATCAGCAGGTGCTTGTACTGACATAGGGTTAAGCCAAAATTAAAAGTAGAAATTACTCTGAGTAAAGAAAAACCTGTTTGTTTTTGTTTTTGGGGTTGGAGGGCAAACATGTTATGTTTTAGAAATTTAAAACTAAATTGGATTTTGCTGTGCATTTTTTAAATTACCGTCAGATCATTCAACACTCACTCGAGCTTCAATTGATTTTGTCCACTAAATATCAGTTCGAAAATACACCAGATGGTGGTCTAAACTGAATGTGGAAGAAGGGATAAAAAGTTAATTCAATAAATACCGTTTATTCAAGTATTACCAATGGGGAAGTTCTCCCAAATTTGTTATCTGGCACTTCCTACAGGAACGTAAAATAGTACACAACATATTAAAATATAAACTGAATGATTGATTGTTGTTTGCTTAAAAAAACAGTGGCCAAACTTGATTTCATGCCTGTTCTGGACAGGCTCCGTGTTGAAGGCCGTACATTGACCTATAATGGTTTACTTTTATAAATTGTTATTTGGATGGAGAGTTGTCTCATTAGCACTCACACCACATCTTCCTATATCTATGAACAAATTAACAATAAATGCGATAGGTCCTGTCTGGTTAAAAGGTCTTAAAAAAGGTTGGACTGACATGAAAATGAGGGATTATTGGATAGGAACAAAAATTTAGAATCAAACTGTTCTTTGCACGATACTTTAACTGCGTATTGCACATATCGGAGATGTGCAGAAACAGAATTTCTATCGGACTTATTTATACAACTAAATGTTATAAAAAAACAAAATGGGGAAATTAATTGCATGTAGTCTACAGCCGGTGAAAAAGATACCAAAAATCTTTAAAGTGCGGGACAACCCTCATAAGCAAAATAGTGACTTAAATATACATTGTTTTTGAATTATGCCAGTTTGCTTAAATTCTATATTTTAGAATGTTTGATAATTCTGTTAAATTTGATACATGTTTTTGCCATGATTTGCATTGAGCGCAATTTTACTTTATTCATTTTTTTTCGGAATTTGTTGGACCACTTTTTATTTGTTGGGAAAAGTACTACACCTTTGTCTTCCTCAACAAAGGAAATCACGATTCGGGGACTTTTTATTTTTATTGTTGTGGGTGTTCAGAATGAGAGTAATTAGAGTAATTAGAATAGAATAGAATGGAAATTTCTGGACTAAAGTACAATTCTGACTCTTTTTGAAAAAATTTGGTGGCCCTGAAAAGGGCCGTTTATTGATCTGCTGTTTGTGGTCAGGGTTGCGTTCAAGATGGTAGCAACTAAATAGGGCTACGTAGATCTACGTAGATTTTTGACTATTGGACGTGTAGCTAGCCTAGCTGCTATCTATATCTATGTAGCAGCTAGGCTAGCTACACGTTCAACAGTCAAAAATCTACGTAGGTCTACGCAGCCCTAATTAGCTGCTACGATATTGAACGCAACCCTGATGTCTCTTCAGCTGGCTCCAGACCATCTCTTTTGGATTCAAGTCGGCACTTTCTGAAATAGATTATCACAATTAAACTTGTTATATATTAAATGGAAATATTAAGCAGAGTAATTATTTACACTAAGGACTGCTTTAAAGGATAATTCAGGTTATCTTTTAAACTTTCTTCGAAACGCTTCAAGACCATAAATAGATTTATAACCGTATTGACATCTTAACTACCAAAATAAAATTGGGGGAACTGTCCGAAAACTTTCTCATTATATTGTCTTTACAAAATAACTTTAGTCATTATTATATAATCAGTTAATTTTGTTAACAGTAGAATTACTCTTTTTCGTTTTCTTCGCCTATAAATTTATCTACTTAGCATTAACCATCAAACGATTAGTACTTCTAACATATTTGAACATACATACCCGATGGCCACACATCCCACCAGTTAATACCGTTGGCCGTCATAAAGTTTTTGGAAACGTTGGACCTGTGTTTTGGATCATTGTCCATTTGGAATCGGTGTTGATCCGGAAACTTCCGTCTGACGTACTGCAGGAAGGTGTCCCTCAGGATGTGGTCTGTAAAGGACTGTCCATTCATAATGCCATCGAATACTAGAATGGGTGTAGCGCCTCTTTTGCTGATACCAGCCCACACATGAACCTTAAGAGAATGTTTTGGTAATGATGGTCTGACTTGGTCCAATCTTCTGTAAATGTTACGTATACTTTATTCTGATGGAGCTGAACGGTACACTCATCCGTGAATATCATGTCATTGTTCTCCACCAACATCTTGCAAAAGGCTACCCTCTTCTCTTTATTTACGTGTCGTACCATCTGGCAATACCTTGGTTTGGTACAGGTGAAGCCTGCATGGACTATGACTCTCTTTGTCGTAGACAGACTGACCTTAGACCCTTTAAGGAGAAGCCTTTTGTGAATAGTTCTACTAGATGTACACGGTTCTGAAGATAATGTTCTTTTGACAAACTGTACATCGGCTCTTGTAAGCGTCTTCAATATCTTCACTTTTCTTGGAGAAGGACAGGTCATCTCGTCTGTAAACTTCCCTTGACGATACTGTTGAACCCAGTAGTCTATTACTTGACGAGTAACTTTGATGCCTTTGGAATTAAGAGCTGCTCGGATATCTCTGGTAGTATAGCTATTCCGGTATAGGCGAACTATGTCCAGCTTGGTTAAATGACTTGTTCGTACCATCGTGTGTTGTAACAGAATAAATTGTATAACCAAGAAGTTGAGCAACGTGTTCGGCGACTGCCGTGACAACCTGCGCTATGAATGCTATTTCAAACGGTCGTGTTTTAAGTACCTGACTCACCTAATAAATTTCCACTGAAGCCAATTACCTACTTAATCAGCCGTAACTAATCCCTACTAATAGAGCTTTCTTACAAATTGACGAAAGGTACGTATGATTGACGAATCATACGTAAGACCCATTTGAGGGATCCTTTATTTTGACTTTTGACGACGATGAAAGTTTTGAACGACCTTGACTGGCTAAACAGCCCTTGAACAGTCGGCCCTGGCTTGCGCCTTGCATTTAAATGTTTATCATTAAATAATGATTGACTTTTGAAAGCTTATGACAATATTTTTACACGTGTGCAATCTCAAAATAGCCATTGGCTCCGGGCATTGGCTATAAAATGCGTTGCTTCCCAATGTATTTCTTTCAATGACAATTACACTGCATGCAACGATACATGTGAAATGTTAATTTTTATGTGATATGATAGGTTTTAAAACGTATGCGCAAACGAGGATAAAATAAAATGCTAACTAGGAAAGGGGGAGGTGGGGAAATTGAATTCATAACATAGCCCCCCCCCCCTCCAAGTACTTCTTTCCAGTTAAAAAATATACCAAGAAAATAGTATTTATTAAAGTATTTTGGCTCCCAACATCCCGAAAAAAAAATTGTAGATCTTATTTTGTCCTAAGTCAGGAATCTGATGTACAGTAGTTGTCGTCTGTTTATGTAGTTCATACGTGTTTCTCGTTTCTCGTTTGTATATAGATTAGACCGTTGGTTTTCCATTAGTAATTTTTGAGTCCTTTATAGCTTGCTGTTCGGTGGGAGCCAAGGCTCCGTATTGAAGGCCGTACCTTGACCTATAAAAGTTTACTTTTATATTGTTATTTGGATGGATAGTTGTTTCATTGGCACTCATACCACATTTTCCTATATCTAACTAATGTATCCACATTGCAGACACATTTCAAGTATCTTATTTTGATCTCCTCCCCGGTCATTTCTGTTCAACACTTAGCCAGAGAGAGACCGTTAAAATTTCTGAAACACTTTTTTTTCTCAGTATAACTGGGTGCTTGTTCGCCTTTTTGTTTTTGACCATTTGAAACTTTCTATATACATGTAGTATGGCACATATATAAAATAGTACGTTAATATTAAAGAGATTACAGCAATTATATTTTCGTTGATCTTCATTTCCATATCTTTGTTTGTTGGCTATTTGTCTCCTGGACATTTATCTTATATCTAACTACTTGTTTTAAAAAAAAAATTGCGTGTGTGTGTGTGTGTGTGAACGATACTGGGTGAAATATATCAAAGGGACATTTAAACTCACAAGTCGAAAACAAATTGACAAACACCCATGGAAAAAAACCAAAAGACAAAAAAACAGGTAAGAAAACACAAGCTAAAAACAGAGCAATACGAACCCAAACGAAAACTGGGGGTGATCGACGGTACTCCAGAGGGTAAGCAGATGATGCTTCACATGTGGCACCAGCGTCCTTGCTTGTGTTCAAACCAGGAAAAACATGTATAAACAAATCCACCACTGATCGATCAACAATAATTAGCAATTTAAAACCAATTAGTCACGTTTAAAAGAATGAGAACAAATTAGTTATGGCATTAACTGACCAATTAGATATAACTGTCAGTAAAGACAAACCGTGCAAATAATTTGGAGAATAGTTAGGAAACAGTATAATTTCATACTTATTTTGTTTTTGTCTCACTTTTTGAATTAACCTCAGTTCGGTCTTTTGTTTAATCAATGAAAAAAAATAACAAAATATTTTTTTTTCCATGACTTTTTCTTATAAAAATGGGAAACTTGCATATTATTGCTAAAAAGAAACCGATAACCACATGACCTCAAACTGAAATTGTCGTTCACAAACGGATAATAATATTTTTAATCAAACTTTTATTGCTAACTGTATTTTAATTGTTCATAAATTTGTCCATACATTGTAGCATCTTCGTTTCAAGTTCTCGCCCTCTTTCTAAGCCCGATAAATATTGTTCATACGACTCTCTTGCTAGTTCGCTGACCAATTTTCTTTTTTTCTTTGGGGGCTCTTCCTCGTCTTTCTGTTCCCCAGCTACATTGTCCTCTGCTGGTACATTGGCTACTGCTGGTACATTTGCCACTGCTGGTACATTTACCACTGCTGGTACATTTGCCGCTGCTGGTACATTTGCCACTGCTGGTATATTTACCACTGCTGGTACATTTACCACTGCTGGTTCATTTGCCGCTGCTGGTACATTTGCCACTGCTGGTATATTTACCACTGCTGGTATATTTACCACTGTTGGTACATTTGCCGCTGCTGGTACATTAACTTCTCCTAGTACAGTGTCGTGTGCTGGTATATTGTTCTCTGGTGCGACATTGTCAACGCGGATGACATCATTATCATGTGCGTCTGCCTCATCAGCGTGCAAGTCTGGCAAATCTTGATATTCGACATCCACAATCTGATGCCGGACATCAACTGCTGGAGGTATAACTGTCTTTAACTGGAATATAAATTAGCACACACATATAGTTAAAACATCTTTCTCACTATTATTTGTTATACACAAGCATGTTTTTTTCGACTCATAATTATTACAGCCTAATAACGGTAAAGTTTTCCGTTATTTCACATTTTTGCGTGTACAGAGCACCTTAAGCATTATGTATCCTTAATATTTTTAAATGCATACCATATGAACATTTTACAAATCTACAGCCTTACCGCATGATCTCTTATATTGTTATTTCTATACTTAATATATAAAGATTTCTGCATGAATCTAGAGCAATTATTCCCCTAAAACAAGTTTTAAAATAAAACATTGTAAGGTGCACTCAATTTTTGTAAACAACAAAAAAACCTAGCACAACATAAACTATTGAGTAATCTAGGATTTATTTACATTCTATAAAATCAAGTATATGGATTTATTTGTAAAATCTTTGCTTAATTTTCAATATAATTCATATTTACTATTTCCAATCAGTACGTCTCTTTTTTCTGTTTTTTTTTCTCGGTTTTTTTTTTTTGGAAAAGGCGGGGGTGCTGTTTAGACATTGAAACACTTTGGAAAATGCTTATTTTGTTCATTCACATTAAAAATGTTTGCAATTATATTATCTTAAACAAATTTCTCTTTTAATTTTTGTCTTGATTTTCACATAAAAACGTAAATGACACTAAAATATAATCAAATGCAAAACAAAAAAGGTGACCAGACCTTAAAGTATTATCACAAGGGGTCAGGTTGCCGAAACATAAACAGATAGTTCTTTCTGGGTGGCCTTTGTGACACATTTAGATAACAACACACAAGTCCAAGGACAAATCAAATGTGCAGATAACAAAATTTTGTCGTAGAATTACATGGAAAGAGTTTTTGTATGTATGTAAAATCTTTTAAATTTGATTGATAAAGCGATTTATATTGTTTCACTTAATAAATTAAATTACCGGCTGTTTCTTTTCTAAGGGGTGCCCTTTCTGCTGGTATCTGGTATTGTTTTGTTTGATTTCCTGTATCAATGTGGCTATTTCGTCGTTGGCTGGCACATAACTGTCCCTTGAAACCTTCTTTATTTGGTCGCTCATGCGTCTTTTCAGCTTTTCCATTTTGCCGTCCTTGTAAAGTTGTGCGGCTGCCATGGGTAAATTAGCGCTGTTCTTTACGTCTGCTAACACGGATCCCCAGTTGTTACCAAATTGTCTATAACCTTTAACTATTGCTGTCAACTCAATCTGAGAAATGTCTATATGTGTACGCCCTGCCATTAGTTGTAATTGAATGCTATATGATACATGTATGTGCTGACCAATCGAACACAACGTTTGCACGAAATCGTGCGCGAAACCAACATTTGATATACATATAGGTAAAAAGGTCTGTCTGATTGATAAACTTATAAGTTACATAAGCAAATACAATGAATGAACAACAACGCAGAAGTTTTATGGTAATTTTGATGACTTATATGAGATATAAATCGCTTACCGCATGTCCACCTCCACTGTTCAACGCTAATGATGATATGTACTTTCTTATTTTGTTACAAAACTTTAGGCAGTATTTGATTTCTAGAAGAAGACCACCGATTCTCTATAATTTCAGTATTAGAAGTAGAATTTTAGATAACGCTGATGGAGACGAATTTATCGTAAATGATGTTTACGCTGTTGTTATTCAGCGACCGTATGAATTTTGGATACTTACCGGAGAATCGACCACTTCTTTTCAGAACATCGTCATCGACGTTTCTCAAAACCTCAACTTGCATGGAAAAGAAATTACTTCAGTTCAAAATCGAATTTTATTGACACTTATTTGGTTGAGACAATACCCCACGTATACTCTTCTGTCTATGAGTTTTGGTATCAGTATTGCAACTGTTGGCCTAATTATTAAAAAAATGTGGATTATTTTGTGGGAGATATGTGCCCCCAACGTTCGGTGGCCAACTAGACAGGAATGGCTAAACCGCAGAGGAAAATGGCCAGAGATGCCCAATGTGGTTGGCATGATTGATGGAACATCGCACGAGATCCTGATTCCTCAACAGAACCGCAGCAGGATTTCTATAGTGGCCACAGAAAATACCACTGTATCCATACTCAGGTATGCTTGCATTACAGAAAAATCCTCATTGGCAAATGTATTGTATTCAAAAAGACACCATGATCGCGTTTTAGACGTTGATGGGGGTTATCATTTCCACCATACTATAAAAGCAAGAAGATGTGGGATAGATTGCCAATGAGACAACTCTCCACCTATGACAAAATGACCACTGGCGCTTGGGTATATGATACAGATAAAAAAAATGTTGATTAAAATATACAATTTTCTATATTTATAATACATATCTATCACTGCTGTGCATGTCTCACCTAGTTTCGAGTGATTTAAACGACCCAGAGAAAATACCCAATTTTACTATCCATACTAAGAATCAAAGCGCCTGTGGAAATGCAGGGTCGGATACAGCCATTTTATAAAGGGAGGGGGGTTCCAGCTATATGCTCCCATTCAAAGGAATTGATCGGCCAAAAAGGGGTTCCAACCCCGAACCCCCAAGGATCCGCAAATGAAATGATATATTGCCATATGTTACACAATAAATAAAAGATGACAGAATTAATATCGAAATAAATTCAATAATTGTTTTCATCACTTACCATTGATCATTCAGGTTGTAATTTGTGCGACAACGAATACTGTATATATCACTATTTCAGTAATCGAGCAGACCGTTAACCGTCAAATGCGTTCAAGCGGAAAGGAATGTCAGATCAATCAATTACAAGGTTAAGGTCATCTTCAATGTTGAATGAATAATCTTTAATGTATAACGTTTTAAATAACAATAAACATGCCATACAATAGGATTTTTTCTCCATTTTGACGAATAAATTAAAAACTACATCCATTTATTATGTTTGCAGGTTATCTGTGACAACGACAAAAACATCTGTTATATCCACTCAGGGTTTCTCGGACATGACAATGATGCTAACGCATATCATCGTATAGGCCCGATTGGACCCGGGGATGCACTTGATTTTCCACCACAGTGTTACATCTTGGCTGACAGTATTTATCCAAATGGATATCCACTAGTAACACCCTTCAAATCTGTTGAAATTATAAGACAAACAAGGGCTGAGAAAAGATTTCGAAGGAAATTTAACATTTACACAGAAACCGTAGAGTGTATGTGGAACATGTTATTAAGGACATTAAAACATTTAAAGTAATTGGCAGCCTGTTTCGTCATCCAAGATGGAAACTCAGTTCAATTGTTGAGTTGTGTGCAGGATTGGCAAAGCGACGAGCAGATTTGTTGTCAGGCGAATTAGCATAGCCTTAAACTGATAAATATTAAAATAATTGTGAATTTTGTGTTTCAATTTAAAGTAATATACTTCAAGAATTTCATTAAACAATTTGTAAATTGTATTTACGTTTTAAAATTCATGCTTGAAAATTCCAGCGCAAATGTGTGTTATCGTGATGAACATAAACAACGTATCGGACGTAAGTGTACTTTAAACATTTTCGTTTATTTCAGATACAACATGCGTTTTTATTTGTGAAATGCTTCAATTGTGTAGAATACAATTCATTAAGAAAAAATCTCATTTTTTCAGGATAAAATATAGACTCCAAATGTTATCGTGGAAATGAAATACACGCTCCCCTTACGTTCGTTCGTACCTTTCGTCAATTTGTAAGAAAGCTCTAATAAAATTATGATTGGTATCTGCTTTTATTACTTTGTTTACCTTGAATTTTAAAGTTCAAATAACAGTCTCCGGGACAAGTTTGCAATTCCGCTGAGTGCAAAAGTTGTCACCTTAATTTTTGGAGTTAAGTCAAAATGAAGTTGATAACTTGGTTGGTATTGGTTCCCTGATATTTGTCCTAAAAAATTTTGGCTCTAGCACCACTGTTGAAAAAGTTATGCCCCTTTTTTCAACAATTTCCTCAGAGGAAAAGTAGTTTTCCTCAAGGGAAATCAAATTTCCCTAAAGGAAAAAGATTTTTCCTCAAGGGAAATTGTATTTTCCTCAAGGGAAAAAGATTTCCTTAGGAATTTGCTGCATTAATATTTCCTTTGAGGAAATTCTATTTCCTCTGAGGAAATTTGTGGTTTCAAATTTTCCTTTGAGGAAATTCTATTTCCTCTGAGGAAATTTGCTGCTTCAAATTTTCCTCTGAGGAAATACTTTTTCCTCTGAGGAAATTTGCAGCTTCAAATTTTCCTTTGAGGAAATACTTTTTCCTGTGAGGAAATTATGTCAACTGCAATTTCCTTTGAGGAAATTTTGACAAACACTTTTCCTTGAGGAAAATTCAAGACCACAAATTTCCTCTAAGGAAAACATTGTTCTCCAAATTTCCTCTAAGGAAATTTCTGTACATCATCTTTCCTGTAGGAAATGTTTTCCCTATTTTTACTCATTGTAAATTTCTTCACTATACAAACAGTATGAACATAATTTTACAAGACTTAATAAATGATACAAATGATATTTAAAACTTTAATAAATTTTAACTCAAAATTATCATGACATACAAAAACAAAATAGTGAGTCTGACTGTTTAGGTCAAGGTATTGTACATACTTTATATGACTTTAACTTTGATTTATAAAATATTTTTGTAGCAAAGTATTCTGTTTTCTTGTTATTGTTTCAATGGAATACATTAATAAGCAACCAATTTGAATGTCATACCATTTGTGGTGTTCTTAAGAATGTGTTCATATTTGCAAATTTAATAATAAAATAAACACTTTTCTTGTAAATTTTAATTTTCCTCTGTTTCAGCTGCTGTGTACAGTTATTCAATCCACTACGTAAAAGTTCAATGCATAAATTATTCCATTCACTTAACATTTTCCTTCAATTCTTAGAGAAAACATTTTTGCAATTTGTTCTTTGAAGATCTTCTTCAGTATATTTGATATGAGGAACAATTGTAAATGAGTGGATAAAGCTGGTGTTCCTTTCAACAACAAAATACTATTTTTTTCTTCATTTCTCCCTTCTTTCGACGAATATATATAATATGTTGTTGCATTTTTACAATTGTGTTTTTGTGCATCTATGATAGAACTCCATTTTGTTTATAGCCATTATCATGTGATCATGATGAAATTTCCTATTTCTTTTTGCAGGAAAGCACATTCCATTTCACATTAATCCAACCAGCACACCATGTAGATAAATATCAACTTTCAGTTTCCTCTTCAGTATTGACCTATTGATCATGAAAACCAAGATGTCTGATCACCTATAAATACACAAAATAAACAAATAAAATGTTATAAATGGAGAGAGAAACAGCAATAAAAAAGCTTATTTTGTCATGTTTGTGAACATTTTAAGAATATTTCCTTTCTTACTTGTGAGTTCTCTTAATTCCGTGCTTTTTGTCTATGGGTTTTTAAATTTAGTTGATTTTGTGCATTTTATCAATCTTTCGAGTTGAGGCAATTGCAACGGTTATTTTACAGTTTGTTCTTTATATGTTGAGCTGTTAAACCACTGTCCAAAGTTAGGGTAGGGTTGAGTGCTCACAAACCTGTTTTTTTTTATTACATGTATTAGATTTTATTGATTTTAACTGGCTGTCAGTAACTGTGAGTACTAACAGATCTTTGTGTCTTTTCGATTAAGGAAAGGTATAAATTTCCTGCTTAGTCTGGACTGTGTTTTTTTTGCAGGAAATCTATGTCATTTGTTGTCTGGTGAAGTGTTGTCTTATTGGCAATCATGCCACATCTTCTTATTTTATATAACCTTGCCATACTCTTATTGTGCCTGTCCCAAGTTCGAGCCTGAAGTTTAGTCTGACACTAAAATTTAGTGGCTGTTGTTGTTTCATATCTGTCATATTTATTTTTGTAATTTGTTTTGTTATAAACTACGCAATTAGTTCTACAGTTGGGATTGTTTAAAATTTTTCATCTGAGGGCCTTTTATAGCTGACTACTTTGACAATAGGGTATGGATTTTCTCATTATTGAAGGCCGTCACTGGCCTATAATTGCTTTCTTAGAGCCATGATCAATAGTTTTCATATTTAATATACCACATCTTTTTATTTTATAATAATCATGATAATCATCTTTCAAGGGCAATAACTTTTATAAAAGTGGCCTTATGAGTCTTATCAAGCGTCACTGATGAGTGTTTTGTAGACGAAACGCGCGTCTGGCCTAAATACAAAATTAAATCCTGGTATCTATGATGAGTTTACTTACCATTTAGGTTTTGTTGACTTCTGCAAATTTTAAATTGCCTATCATTTCTGCTGTTTATAATTTCTCTGTATCTTCTATAATTCTTGTCCTACACATAAAAAGAGTAAAAATTATTATTTAATGACATCTTGCATCAATAATTATTTTGCTGTTTAATGTATATCAATGCGTGTTTAATAAAAAGCTGTACCATGAGTGCTTGATAAGCTTGTTGCCCTTTTAGCTTGGGTTTATGCTTTAAATGAATTTTAATGATCAAGTACATTATAGAATAAAATGCTTCGCTGAGTGCAGCCTGATACGACCGCAGAGGTCGAACCCTGAACAGTTTGGGTAAATTGGACACAATATTCAAGCTTGATACTGTCTGAATTTGGATTGTGATCAAATTTTTGACATAATATAGGTTTCTGACACAAAATAAATGTGGTCAAAGATCTTATTAATCCATTGCGCAATACTGTGCAATTGAAGATTTCTTCTTGAAACTTTTCAAAAATTCGAAATTTTAAAAATTTTGAAAAAAAATATGAATCCCTTAAAAACATTGGGAAAAAATTCCCTCCCAACTTTTTGAACCCCCTTGGAGCAATAACCCCAATACTCAATCCCAGCCTTTCCTTTGTAGTATGGAACCTTGTAGTACAATTTCAAAGAGATCCATACACTTACACACAAGTTATTGTCTGGAAACTAGAAAAATGCTTGTGTTTGGCCCTTTTTTGGCCCCTAATTCCTACATGTTTGGGGCAATTAACCCCAAACTCAATCCCAGCCTTCCCTTTGTTATATGGAACCTTGTGGTACAATGTCAGAGAGATCCATACAATTACACACAAGTTATTGTCTGGAAACTACAAAAATGCTTGTTTTGGCCCCTTTTTGGTCCTTAATTCCTAAACTGTTGGCCCCATAACCCCTAAAATGAATCTCAACCTTCTATTTGTGGTATTAAAGATTGTGGTACAATTTCAGAGCAATCGAAATACTTATACACAAGTTATTATCCTGAAACTAGAAAAATGCTTGTTTTGGACCCCTTTTTGGGCCCCTTATTCCTAAACGGTTGGGACCATCATCCCCAAAATCAATCCCAACCTTTCTTTTGTGGTATTGAACCTTCTTAAAAAATTTCATAGAGATCCATTCACTTAAACTAAAGTTATTGTCCGGAAACCAATGTGTCTTCAGACGACGACATCATACCATTATACGATCCCAAAAATTTGTTTGCAGTCGTATAAAAACTGTGAGCACTGCGCAAATAAGACCCCCAAAAAAAAAAAAAAAAACAAAAACAAAACTACAGGTTCTCAAGAGCCTGTGTCGCTCACCTGACTATATTTGGGTTTTTGAAATCATCAGATACTTTAATAATGATTGAGGCCATATTTGGTTAAATATTGTCCTACTCCGCTAGGGGCCATCTTGGATGATGGATCGGCTACAGAGTAACAACACTTGGTCAACACCTCATAAGGAACATTCATGCTATGTTTGGTTTCATTCCATTCAGTGGTTCTCTAAAAGAAGACATTTGTATGTATTTCCTATAGGGTCCTATGTTAAACTAAGTCCCCCGCTGCCGGCCATCTTGGATGATAGATCGGCAACAAAGTAACAACTCTTGGTCAGCACCACATAAGGAACATTCATGCCATGTTTGATTCCATTCTATTCAGTGGTTCTCTAGAAGTTCAAAATGTAAAAAGTTAACAACGGCGATGGACGACGACGGGCCAGGTGAGCTAAAAAAAGGACATGCACACAGAGTGGTATTCATTGACACAAAACATGAAAATAATTTGGCTCCATTTAGGGATATCTCAAGTGTATATAAGTTTAAGGCCGTGATTTTTGAACAAATACATTTCTTAATAGAAAATGAAAGGATATGGAGTAAATGTACATGGAACAAAATCGCACACAATACATAGAAAACATAGAAAATTATCAATGAACAGGGTTTTTATTCCTGTTCTTCATCTTGACAGTTGATGTAGGGTCTTCAACAATGAACGAATCATTCATACCCTACAACAAGGTCAAGACGGCCCCTAGCGTCGACTTAAGTGGTACTATTGATAAAATAAACCACAGTTCACCTTCTTGCTCCCCACCCGACTCGGAGTGCCAACTTGTGCGATGCTTGTGTATGACGGTTCTCCAGTCGAAAGCACCAGGGATACAAGAAAAGTAACCTTCCAAAGTGTGAAAATGGACAATTTTAAACAATTTTCCAACAACTAAAATTCCATAACTCTGCATCTTATATAAAAATAAATAGGGGATGATACTCCAGCTTGCATATCATATTAAGTTATAAAGGAAGATAACTGAAGAACGGTAAAATTTATGCTACCAAAATTTGAACTTGATCTGATTTTGTGGTAAAAAGTATTGTGTTAAAGTTTAATAAAATTTGGTTGAGGCAAACTTAAGTTAGAGGACGGAAACGAAAAATTCATCATTTTTTCCATTTGTAAAGGACATAACTCTAGAACAGTAAAAGTGACACCACCAAAATTCAAACTGTTTTTTGTGGTAATAAGCATTGTGTGCAAATTTCATAACATTTGGTTGAGGCAAATTAAAGATAAAGTTAGAGAGCGAGAAACCAAAAATTCAGCAATTTTTCCATTTGTAAAGGGCAAAACTCTAGAACGGTAACACTGACACCACCAAAATTCACACTTGATCTGAGTATTGTGGTAATAAGCTTTTGTAAAAGTTTTATAACATTTGGTTGAGGCAAACTAAATTAGAGAACAAAAACCAACTTTGGGACAGACGGAAAGACGGTCAAGGGTTAAACTTAATGCCCCCTCCACTATGGGTCATAAAAATGAAAAGGGAGTTTATGTCAATATATAAAAACAATTCACCAAAGTTTCATAAAAATTGGTGAAAGCATTCTTAAGAATATCCAAAGTCCCAATATACAACAAAAACTTAAATCAGAATTTTTTTAAATTGAAAGGGAAATTATCATATGTTAATTGGCAATATTAATAAATGCATGCAATAATTTCTGAAATTAACAGTATATAGGCTTTTAACCCTACCATATTTTTGCACCTGTCCCAAGTCAGGAGCCTATGGCATTTGTCAGTTTTGTATGATTTTTAATTTTAGTTTCTTTTATATATTTCAGAGTTTAGTACATGTAGTATGACGTCCATTATCACTGAACTAGTATACATTTTTGTTAAGGGGCCAGCTGAAGCACGCCTCAGGTTGTGGGATTTTCTCGCTGCATTGAAGACCCATTGGTGACCTTCGGCTGTTATCTGCTCTTTGGTCGGGTTGTTGTCTCTGAGACTGACACATTCCCATTTCTATTTTCAATTTTATTTTAAATTCTATTATAAATGTTAGGCTTCTTGTTGATTTGTTTTACATTTGTCATTTTGAGGCCTTTTATTATATTTACAGCTTTCTATATGGTGTGAATTTTGCTCATTGTTGATGGTCGTACGGTTATCTATAGCTCAGCGAAGTAACATCACAACTGTTTCCAAGTTTGTGGAGTCAGAGGACTATTCATCTTTCCAACTTTCGGATCATTTAAATTGTTGATTTTTCATGGACATGTGCCATTCCAATATGAAATAGCTATGTATTAATAAAACCTTTACACTAGGATACTCATTTGGGGAACTAATGATTTGGTGGGTTTTCCCTAGTCCAAATAATTATGACGTCTGGCAAGGCTATTTTAATTTTTTTTCTGGGACGCCTAAACAGCCTTACAAGGCGTCATAATTATTTTGACTAGGTTTTCCCACCATCGACATCGTTGTACTGTGGAAGAAACGAGTTTGGCGCATTAACAAAAGATCATGTCTGTGGTGACAGGTTAGTGAGTGTGCTTACCAATATTTGAATTTAATGAGCCTTCTTTTGAATATTTTTTCATTTTTGGTACAATACTGACGTCGAGTGCTGTTGTGCTGTTTATTTTTACAAAAGCGATCAAGTAATGCAGGGGAAGGAAACTTACTTAAAAGACCAAAATGAGCCGCAACTAATAGGTACATAAATATTTTACTTTACAGTCAGTATCCCGATATACATGTATATACAGTTACTCTTAGACTCATTTCACAGAAAAATCGTACAAGTGAAAATACTCGTTAGTCATGAACATTTTAGATCACTTAGAATTTAGATTTTATAACTTAAATTACGAAAGATGATAATTTGTCAAATGAGCCCTAGCTGTAACCAGGTGCTGCATTTTTTGCACGCGTCGGGATCTGACAGAGCTTTCAAGAGCTATTTCTGTTACTGTGAGTTTATTATATATTTATCACAAAAGCTAATGCTAATTTCTTTTCTTTTAATATGAAGCCCCCACCCTCCTCCAGTTTATCTGATTAACTTGCGATCACTCTGAGTAAAGAAAGTAAGTCACAATTGCTTATATCAGGTATTTTAAATTCTTGTTGATAGTTGTCTCATCACCAATCATACTACATCTCCTTATTTTTTACAATAAAGCTTTATTTAGATGCGGTATAGTTATGAATGTGTAAACATGCAGCATGCTTGTAAATAATTGTTAAAATACAGCACAAAAGATGCATAATATATCAAACTCGAGTCAACGCCATGTCAAAAACTAAAAAAAAAAAACCTGACCAAATAACAAATAGTCTATAAAAACAACTATAGCATACCAAAATATATAATTTGTAAAGACTTGCGTGCAACTAGGCCTATAGCTCTATGTTCTTATAGATCTCATAACATTACGATTAAAAGTCAGATTGTGTGTATGTAAGTTTATTAGAAAATTCAACGAGTCACGTCCTAATCAGGTAAAATCCAAAATAACAATTTACAAATTCAGATCAACTGCCTGTTGTTATTGCTTACATGATTGTATATTGCCAAACCCCAACATCGTGAATAGATATGTTTGGTACGGGATGGCGGCTTCGAAGCGGAGACAAAAAGACACAGATAAATGAAAGTGTAGAATTTTGTTGTTGAGATTTTTTTTTTTAAAGAACTAGATTCATATCTCAGAATTTGAATATAGCATCTCGTTTTCTTTAGATAAATTGTTAGCTATTACTGGCTATAATAATTACCCCATTATAAGTATTCGCAAAACATGAAGTTAATGATCAATGAATATGAAAACACTTTATAAAGTATAAATATTGGTAAACGGACAGCAAGTCATAGAACAATTATAGTTCGAATAAATTAGTTTACAATAACTGTTGAAAGATTATGAGAGAAAAATCTGGATGAATTTATTTTTATTAGAATGATTTATTTTACAGTAAAGGCTTCATATTTTTTAATCAGTTATTTGTAAAAGAAAGGTGACATGTTTAACACCATGGAGCCTGTTAATTAACAAACTACTATGGTGGATTTTTTTTTCTTTACAATCATTGATCATTATTAATATTTAAGAATAACTTTTGTTTACAAATTCGTTTTAATAAATAATGGTTCAAGAAAAAAACTTCGACGTTTTTGAAAATTAGTCTTTAGTTTCCAACGAAAAAATATCTTAAAAGCTGAACTGTGAGTTTTCAATCGTTACGTTTTGTTATACGTTTTTAGTGTTAATCTCAGCAAAGACAAATTTGGTGATAAAATCGATTTGTTGGTCTTTCGTAAAATTTAAAAAAACATACGTCACAATGAAATTTTAGTTAAATACTTATAAAAAGAGGGGGGCATGGAAGAAATTCAATATTGATCCTTCAAGGGACAAGTGAACGCGGAGATATTCATCCCTACTGTAAAATACTGAGTTTTGGTTGATTAATGTCGGTGTGTCTGACGTACCGGATTAATATCCAGTGGAAAATATTTAATGTATGTTCATGACGAAAACAAATTAACAAAATTAACAATAAATATGATAGGTAGGTCTTAGATTGAGACCGCCCGTGATACGACCGGAAAATTTCAACTGCCAATGAAAAGGAGGGACAGAAAATTGCATGGCCTAATACCAGGCTACTTACAGTCCACTCGGTGGGTACGTCTAAACACTGCTTAGGACCTCCTGAGTGCACTCAGGACATACAATGTGCACTCAGGACCCTTTATAGTCATCGTATTTGCACACAGGATGGATGAATATATTCGTTACACGCTACTTATTTAAGAGTTAAATTTTGGTAGAATTTGAAATCGAACTTAGATAGATATGTAATTTTATGAAATAATGAGGGCACGTGTCACTGATCACACAACTACTGAGCAGTGAATTATCCAATCAACAAAATTGATTGGATTATCTTTATTGTTGTTTATGAATTGTGTTGTCAGTACTGTGTTACGTTTAAAATGAATAACACGATGTTATTAAGTTTTGTGAAAGTTGCAGGTAGAGACTGAAAACATTTCCTAATGGAATGCACACTTTATGACGATATTCGATATAACCTTTTTCATGAATGTTCAAAATTTATTCAAGATTTTCACAGCCTAGATATAGATAACAAATTTATTGAAATTATGAATTAGTACTATATTTTCAATGACAATATTTAGAATTTAACCTTAATAAGACAGATCAGTATTTATTTATATGATTTGCTAAGTCTAATATCTTGGCTGCGTACATGCTGTCCTTGGTCTTTTCCTTTGGTTTGGCTTACGAGCAAGTTTCTGGGGTTTTGGTACTTCAAACTCTGTGCACGAAGACTTAGTCGTGGTTTGAACGGATTTCGTTTACTTACAAATTATTTAGAAATAATACCCAAATATGATAATTTTCAGAAAACGGAGACAAATTAATTTTTCAGAATTTATTTTCACATTGAATTCGTTCAAGGCTTGTATAACAGCTAGACAAGAACAACTTTAATGAGAAAGATAAATGTTTACTAAATGCGGATTTTAAAACATTCGTATTACTCAAGAATGAAATTACTGGACAAGAACGATAAAATGAGAAAGAACACTAAGGGACGACATCAAAAGATCAATGTAGGATAAAAACTTAAATCAAATAGTTTGGGGTGGGGGTGGGGTGGGGGTGGGGGTTAAAATTGCTGCAAGTTTTGTTTATCCAAAATCGATTTTACATGTATCCATATTGGTTAATCAATTTTCTCAAATTAAGGTAAGAGGGGTGGGGACAGTGAAAAATTATGTGAATTAAGTTTTTATCCTACATTGAACTTTTGATGTCGTCCCTAACTATATGAGATTTGATTATTTGAAAAGCGGATTTTGGCAAGTACGGCTTCTACAGTTAAGAACGGGTTCCATTTACAAAACTAAATCTTAATTCATGAAAAGTATGACAAATTTATTTCCTGTTCAAAATCGTTCAAAGGATTTATTACTGGACAAGAACGAGTTTCAATAGGGAATAAATCTAACTAAATGAAATTTTGATTGAATCGTTATGTTATACATACACAGCCTCTCATTGGTCAAAAGTGTTAATTATTTGAATGAATCTCAAAGACAAGAAAATAGAACAAAACACACACACACAATTATATAAATAAGAATTAGAACGCAATGATACCAATATTTTTTTTTAATTCAACGCTATTTTGAGTGAGTGATCAGATTAACTGTTAGCTTGAAAGTAAATTATAAATGGTGTTTCACCGATTCTTTTTTTTTTTTTTACTATGGAACAATGCAATTAAAGTCTATTGTAATATATCTAGAGATATGAAAATACGAAAGAATTATTCTTCTTGATTTTTGAACTAAGAATAAAACTAAACTTTTTATTGCATGAAATTTTAATAAAATACGAAAATCTATACAAAGAAAATAATAACGATATTTTTTTTATCTATTAACTTAATGAAATGAAATGAATTGAATGAAAATTTCCCAACTATATATGTAGATTTCTCATATTTCTCGACTGGCTTCAATTGTTACAAATACAAAGAAAAATGTTTATTTAACGGTTTTTTTTCTAAAACAATATATCTTCATTGTTCTTTATTTTTCAAAAGACATCTTGATTTTGTTTGTTTGCCAAGCTTACTTGTATGAGGTTAGAACCACCACTAATCACTCCTAATTATTAAAGATCAAACGACCTAATCAACATGATAATTGGTATTCAATATAATCCTCGGTCATGCCTGACATATTTCACAAAAATGGCGCGTGCCGATGAAAACTTCAATAACTCCTTAAATGTTAAAATTATTTTATCAAAACAAAATTATTAGATGAAGAATTAAATTATCTATCGAATGCATACCTTCACCACTCACTAAAACATATATTTCATGTCCTGAGTGCACTTTGTATGTCCTGAGTGCACTCAGGAGGTCCTGAGCGGTGTTTAGACGTACCGCCACTCGAAGAGTTGTTGCAAGGATTCAACGTCCCCATTCGGACGTGGCTGAGCACAGCCCAATGGACGTTCCACTATCATTACTGCTAAGGTTTTATTGCCGGTCAGAAGAATAATTTTAATTAATTTGGTTACACGTTCAGCAATAACTGATACAAATATGATATGTTACCAATGATAAGGCCATATATTTGAAGCTGTTCAAAATTTTGTGCATTATAGGTACGTGTATCAGATCGGACATTTTTTTTTAATTGTCCTACATTTTGTATATAAATAATATTACTATAAGTTATCTCGGTCTAAACAAAATGTTACTATGAGTGTTCTAATGAGTCTTGTTTGATAATTTTTTGTTTAATTCAGTTAAAAGTTATTATTTTTTTACACGAGAAGGTCTGCTAAAAGTCTATGATGATCTTTTTTTTCAGCATAACAAACGGATACTCCTAAATGTACACTAGGTGGACTTTCCTCTGTTCCGATAAAGGCAGTGCACGTCTTTCATTTAAAAGATTAAATCGTAGTATTGCCAAAGACGGCGGCACATCGGGCATTGACTTACCATTTTATAATTTGTAACAATTATGATTAACCATATATTTATGAGTTATAACAATTTTTTTTTTTTTTTTTGTACATCTTTATTAATGGATGAGATTTGAGAATGATATGAAAATAATAAAATATATATTACAAAAAAAAGTTATCTCAGGTCTAGTTATCTAGTATGACATATATCCACTGGAAATAAGCCCTTTAAAACACAAATCCCCGTTTTCTCATTGCGAAGTTTAATTGCTAGTGTTTTTTAATCTTTTTTAATGATTTTATTATATTATCCTTTTGTGAAAATTTTGAGTGGTTGAACATGAAACGGACACCGATGCTACAAAGAAAATTTGTTTAATGTCATCTGTTGCAATATATACTAAGTATTACACGTGGACAGGATGTTCCCAGAAAATTAAGGTATTCAAAATAAGTTATACACACCCCAAGGGTACATGTACACGTCACTGTCATATGGAAAATTACGTGTTCACCAGTAAACTGGTAATCAGATGACTGACCATGCCACTTCAATTTAAAAGTCTGTCGTTAGATCAAAATGAAATATTTATTTTAATTTAAAATTGAAGAACTAAAAGGATTTATCATAATTATGAAGGAAATGATTCAAAAAATCGGATTATTTCCCAAAAGATTATATTTTTAATCTTTTCCGGGAAAATAGAAAACTGAATATATAAGGGTCCCATCAAGGATTTTATAGAAATCCTTGGTCTCATGAAATGGATCTCACTCAGACATGCATAATTAAGATTTATACATTTATTGATTCTATGATTTCTTGAGAAATCAGGAGGGAAATATAACAAATATTTAGTTTTGATATTAAATTAAATTTACCTTTCCTCGCTATAATTCATTTGACATAACACTGAGGGATTTAAGGGTTTGTCCGTACAACGTGTTTGTCATTAGTATTTCACATGACTTATTGTTTTCGCGCTTCGCCTTGAAGCTCATTATTCAGACTGTTTCAGACAAGATGATGAAAATAACGTGCAAGGCACTTTTTTCGATCATCGTGAAGTGCACTCTCCTTATTCAAGAATTGTATATTTATAAATCCTCGTCCTTTTAATTACCACCCTCTTTGTGATTACCGTTATATATATGCTAACAGTAACCCGGGACTTGATTTACATGTAATATCAGGGGCGATTCCAGCCAGGATAAAGGGGGTCCAGATATATGTCTCCATTAAATGCATTGATCGTTCACAAAAAGGGGAGTCCAACTCCCGGATCCCATCCCCCTTCGATCCGCCACTGATTGTGAATATAAATATAATTGTTACTTAAAAGTCATAGACTAGTACTAGCTCCGAGCACCTGTTTTGGGATATATACAGCTAATTAACCGTAAATAACTGCGAGATAATGAATAACAAGTTGATAATTGTCTCTGCTCTGCTAATTAATGTACCTGCAATTCACCCTGATTCATTTGTGAGACCACCGACACTAATAATATTACCTCAAAGTTAGAGGTTCTCCGTTACTGGGAACTTCATATCGGATCCGATCAATTTATTGGTTCCATTCCCCCTAGTATTAATGATCCATTTGCAGTGACGATGACAATCTAAAAAGGTATACTCATTACTGTTGATTTTGCATGATAACATACATGTATATGTCAACTCACTTCTCCTTCCTACGGCGTCAGAGAGAAAAAAGCCTTACAATGTGTCATAATTATTTGAACTACTTCCATATGACTTTGAAACAGACAATAATTTATTTCACTGATTGAGATTGGGCTGACGGATTTTTATGGATTGGCAATTTTATATTTTTATTTTTATTTTCATTTTCGTTTATCCTTTTATCATATCTTACGCCAGGTTATTTATTTTCAGCACTAACAAATCAAATTGAAATGGTTGCCCCCTTACACCTACATGACCTAAAAACATATTCATATGAACATTTGGTATATAACACAAATGTGACAACTTTTCACAAGTGAAATGAGATAACCTAAAGCAGCAGTGGCGGATCCAGGGGGTTCCGGGGGTTGGAACCCCCTTCTCCTGGGTGATCAATACACCTTATCGCTATTTGTCCGCCATTACTGGATATCACACAGGTTCCCGTAAAATTTTGACGTCATAATACAAAATATCTGACGCCACAATGGAAAAGTGATTGTTGTATGCGTCAAAAGTTCAAGCGGCCGGGTCAGCCGGGATTAGCGATAAGGTGTATGCATTTGAATGGGGACATATGGTTGGAACCCCCCCTTTCTCCTGGGTTGGGAACACCCCCTTTTTAAAATGGCTGGATCCGCCCCTGAGCAGGCGAGACATTTCAGCATGTGAAATCTTAATTGTTGGTTCAAGTACACAGTTATCATCCATTGATTTTCATTTTCTACAAAAAGAGTCCCTAGTGTGGACCATGTATTACTTCCAAATTTATTTATTTATATTTTTTATGCATAAAAAGTAAGTAGGGGGATGAAATTATTTTATTTTAGTTTGAGAATGACTCATACTTCTTGTATGATGTCACCTTAGCCTACAAATTACCAAAAAGAAACACATTTTTATTTCCTCTAGCTTATGTGTATGCATTTTCATATATGTAAAAAATGTGTTACTGCCTCTATTGACCTTAAATGTTATTCAGTCTTGCATGGCCTAATGGGACCTTGTTCTACTCATGTGGTATGCTATAAGCAGATAAGTAACTTTCTTTCCTTTTGAAATACAAATAAATTTTAAATATACATGAAGAATTTTATATTAGCCTCCCCTTAATTAGAAATCTCTATTTTCAGGCATAGGCTCATATAAATTCGACTTTTGAAGAATTGAAATAAATCTGAGACAGCAAATGAGTATTCAACTGCTTTACATTAAAATACATCATGTACATGCATGTGACAATTATTACACAATTATATATAAAGCCATTTAAAAAGCAATTTTTTGCAATATTTAAATATGTAGACCCAAATCTTGATAGTTGAAATTGTTAGCTTTAAGCGTTAAAAATTAACACCCAAAGTTCAAACATAAGGATGAAGTTATAGTCTTTAATGTATGTATGCTATTGCCATGAAACTAGGTAAACTGTCTTATAATTCCTAATCTTAGTTCATGCCAAGTTTGATTAAAATTAGTCCAGTATTTCTAATCTATTCATTGCTATTTGGTCTCTAGTGTGGTTAGTGTATAACTTGCAAATTATTTTCATACTCCTTCCAAATTAATTGCTTTAAATATTACGGATGAACTTACATTGGAAAAAATGTGGCAATTTTTTTAGGTTAAGTAGTAATTTGGTATAGTTTGAAAAGGTCAAATATTAGTATGTCTGAAGTTGTCAAACTAAATTATAGACCCTTTAAACATAAAATTGTCCATATTTTGAGTTATAGCTTATAGATTTTTCTATTATGTTAATATGTTCTGTCCCAAAAGTAGTACACTACGCTGTAGAAATCTTTTTGGATAGAGCCAGCACAATTTTTAAATTTGCCTTTTAGCTCATCGTTCAAGAAACAGTGAGATTTTGCCATCACTTGGCGTCCGTCGTCGCCTGTCATTGTCCATCGTCAACCGTTGTCGTCCGTCGGTGTAAACTATTTCAAACATCTTCTCCTCTGAAACTATTGAACCAATTCGTACCAAACTTAAGCTGAATGATCCGTAGGGTAGCTACAATAAACTTTTGTTTTGTTTTCTGTTTCACAAAAACATGGTCGTCATGGCTAAATAAGAACATAGGGTAATGCAGTTTTGGCTTTTATTTCAAAACCCAAAGCATTTAGAGCAAATCTGACATAGAGTAAATTGTTCATTAGGTGAAGTTCTATCAGCCCTGAAATTTTCAGATGAATCTAATAACCCATTGTTGGGTTGCTGTCACTAAATTGGTAATTTCAAGAAAAATTAGCAGTTTTGGTTATTATCTTGAATATTATTAATGATAAAGATAAACTGTAAACAGCAAAATGTTCAGCAAAGTAAGATCTACAAATAAATTTTTCTAACCAAAATTGTCAATGGACCCTTAAGGAGTTATTGCACTTTAACGACAATTTTACACAATTTGTTTATCATGTTTTCTAACTTTAAAAAAACTTCTCCTCTGAAACTACTGAACCAATTCCAACCAAACTGAATGATCCTTAGGGTATTTAGAATAAAGCTTGTGTTTTATTTTCTGTTTCATCAATAAACATGGCTGCCATGTCTAAAAATAGAACATATGGGTAAAATGCAGTTTTGGCTTGTATCTCAAACACTAAAGCATTTAGAGCAAATCTGATGTGAGGTAAAATTGTTCATTATGTCAAGTTCTATCAGCCATTAGATTTTCAGATGAATCTAACAATCCATTGTTGGGTTGCTGCCACTAGATTGGTAGTTTTAAGGAAACTTTGCAGTTTTATACGACCGCAAAAAATTTTGCGGTCGATATTGGTATGACGTTGGTGTCGTCGTCGTCGTCCGAAGACACATTGGTTTTCGTGACTCTAACTTTAGTTTAAGTGAATGGATCTCTATGAAATTTTACCATAAGGTTCAATACCACAAAAGAAAGTTTGGGATTGATTTTGGGGTTATTGTACCAACAGTTAAGGAATTAGGGGCCAAAAGGGGCCAAAATAAGCATTTTGTAACTTCCAGACATAACTTGTGTGTTAATGTATGGATCTCTCTGACATTGTACCACAAGGTTCCAAATCACAAAGGGAATGCTGGGATTGATTTTGAGGGTAATTGCCCCAAATTTTAGGAATTAGGGCCAAAAAGGGCAAAACCAAGCATTTTCTAGTTTCATGACAATAACTTGTGTGTTAGTGTATGGATCTTTCTGAAATTGTACCACAAGGTTCCATATCACAAAGGAAAGCTGGAATTGAGTTTGGGGTAATTGCCCAAAACGTTTAGGAATAAGGGGCCAAAATAAGCATTTTCTAGTTTCCAGACAATAACTTGTGTTCAAGTGTATGGATCTCTATGAAATTGTACTGCAAGGTACCATACCACAAAGGGAAGGCTGGGATTGATTTTGGGGTAATTGCCTCAACATTTTAGGAATTAGGGGCAAAAAGGGCAAAAACAAGCATTTTCTAGTTTCAGGACAATAACTTGAGTGTAAGTATATGGATCTTTATGAAATTGTACTACAAGGTTCCATATCACAAAGGAAAGCTGGGTTTGATTTTGGGGTAATTGCCCTAAACGTTTAGGAATTTGGGGCCAAAAACAAGCATTTTCTAGTTTCTAGACAATAACTTGTGTTCAAGTGTACGGATCTCTGAAATTGTACTGCAAGGTACCATACCACAAAGGAAGGCTGAGATTGAGTTTGGGGATGAATCATAAGGGGTTCAAAAATTTGAGGGGATTTGTTTTTCATTTTTTTTCTTAAAAATTTTCCATTTTAAATTGGTTATTTCTGATTTATATATAAAAGCAAATAATAATGATATGGTTTGAAAAGGTAAATTAAAAATTTTTAAGTTCTTAGACCACATTCATTCTGTGTCAGAAACCTATGCTGTGTCAAATATTTAATCACAATCCAAATTCAGTGCTGTATCAAGCTTGAATGTTGTGTCCATACTTGCCCCAACTGTTCAGGGTTCGACCTCTGCGGTCGTATCAAGCTGCACCCAGTGAAGCATTTTATTGGTTATTATCTTGAATACTATTAATGATAAAGATAAACTGTAAACAGCAAATATGTTCAGCAAAGTAAGGTCTACAAATATGATAATACAACCAAAATTGTCAATTGACCCTTAAGGAGTAATTGCCCTTTAAAGACAATTTTCACAATTTGTTCATCTTGTTTGCTTACTTTAAAAATCTTCATCTTTGAAACTGCTGAATCAATTTCAGCCAAACTTTGACTGAATGAGTTTCAGAGTATCTAGTATAAATTTTGTATTTTATTTTCTTATCGTCAAGAAACATAGCCACTATGGCTAAAATGGAACATAGGGATGACATGCATTTTTTGCTTTTGAAGAAAATACAACAGATACAAAGAACATTTAAATGGAATTTTAAGCCACTTATTAATATATGTTGAAAAGCAAAATAATCATAAATGAAAGATTTAAGCAAAAATTACAGGTGAGCGATTCAGTTTCTTGAGAGCCTCTTGTTTTAATTGCTTCTGTAAGTAATATATTAATTTGAAAGTTTGACGACAAACACATACAGATTATACCGTTAACAATATTTCAGAGTTTAACGTTGTCATGGTTGTCAAGCACACAAATCATAGAAGAATAGTTAATCACGTCATTGTTGTCCAATGAAAATTAGTATGAATACGATGAAAAGTACGGAATGTTTGTTTGTTAAACTATTGACCGGGTTATGTCTTTGAAACTGTTGACTGGCAAATAGTCTGTGAAATGAAATAGCACAAATATTTCATTCTTTTTATATCATGGTATAATTAGAAAACACATACTGATGTATAATAATAGTTATAGTCATTAAATTATAGTTTTTACCTTTTTTAAGTTTAGGGCAAGAAATATAGAAGATAAAGAAAAATATAAACAGTTACAACTGTACAGTAGAAATGATCGGCAAAACAAGATAAACAGAAGACAACAAGGCCTAAATGGTAAGACCACTTCTATATAATAAAAGTGATTGCCCTTGAAAGATGACTATTATAAAAATAAGAAGATGTGGTATGGTAAATGAGTTATCTATCCACCAGAGTTTAATGAAGTGGATGCAAGCAATTAAGGACCAATGACGGCCTTCGATAATGAGAAAACCCATACCTTATAAGTCAGCCAATAAAGACCCCAACATGAAAAGATTAAAACAATCCAAATTAGTTCAAAGCCAATAACAATTAATAAAAAAATCATGTCTGTGAGCACTCAACCTAACCATAATCTAGGACAGTGGTTCAAATAGCACAACATATGAACAAAATGTAAAAACTGTTGCAAGTGGCTCAACTCAATATCACTGCAAGGCACTAAAACGACTGATATTAAGTCGTGGACACAAACCACTGAAATAAGAGAACTCATAAGCATGATAAGTAAGAATATCAAATTTAAGTTTCTCAAAATGTTCATATTAAACATGATAAAATAAGCTTATTTCATATTGCTGTTTTATTCTCAATTTATATTTTGTGTATTTATAGGTCAGACATCTTGGTTTTCATGATCATCAACAGGTCAATACCGAAGAGGAAACTTAAGGTTAATACTTTTCTACATTGTGTGCTAATTGGATTAATGTGAAATGAAATGTGTGCTTACCTGGAAAAAGAAGTAGGAAATTTCTACAAAATGGCTGTAAACAAAATGGAGTACAACCATAGATGCACAAGAACACAATTGTGTAATTGCAACAACCTACATATTCACTGAAGGATTAGGAAGAAATGTAGAAAAAAATAGTATTTTGTTGTCGAAATAAACACCTGCTTTATCCATTCATGTACATGGCTCCGACATATCAAATATACAGAGGAAGATGTTTGAATAACAAAATGCAAAAATGTATTCTCTACCAATTGAAGGAAGATGTCTGGTGGATGGAATTGTTTATGCACTGAACTGTTATGTAGGGATTGAATAATTGTACGCAGCAGCTGAAACAGAAGAAAAGTTAAATTAACAAGAAAAGTGGTTATTTTATTTAATCTGCAAATATGAGCACAATATTAATAACATCACAAATAGTATGATATTCATAGCGTTTTGCTTATTATTGTATTGTCTCAAACAGCTAGCCTATTGTTTTTGTATGTCATGTTACTCATCAGTGAACATTTTATTAAAGTTTTAATTATCTTTGTATCAATTATTCAGTCTCAGGAAAAATTATATTCATATTGTTTTACTGTTATGAAATTTCTATAGAGGAAAATACGGGAAACATTTCCTTAGGGAAAATTGATGAACAGAAATTTCCATAGAGGAAATTTGAAAACAATGTTTTCCTTAGAGGAAATTTGTGGTCTTGAATTTTCCCTCAAGGAAAAGTGTTTGTCAAAATTTTCCTCACAGGAAATTGCTGTTGACAAAATTTCCTCACAGGAAAAAGTATTTCCTCAAAGGAAAATTTGAAGCTGCAAATTTCCTCAGAGGAAAATTTGAAGCCATAAATTTCCTCAGAGGAAATAGAATTTCCTCAAAGGAAAATTTGAAGCCACAAATTTCCTCAGAGGAAATAGAATTTCCTCAAAGGAAATATTAATGCAGCAAATTCCCTAAGGGAAATCTTTTTCCCTTGAGGAAAATACAATTTCCCTTGAGGAAAAATCTTTTTCCTTTAGGGAAATTTGATTTCCTTGAGGAAAACTACTTTTCCTCTGAGGAAATTGTTGAAAAAGGGCATAACTTTTCAACAGTGGTGTTAGAGCCAAAAATTTTAGGACAAATATCAGGAACCAATACCAACCAAGTTATCAACTTCATTTTGACTTAACTCCAAAATTAAGGTGACAACTTTTGCACTCAGCGGAATTGCAAACTTGTCCCGGAGACTGTTAAATACTCGATTTAAATGTTGTTCCAATTTGTTATGACTCTAGTCACCTTACAATAAACAATTAAAGTAGCGTTGGTTATTTGTTGAATTTTTACCTTTCATTAAACAGTAATTACAAAGCTTTCGGAATTTTTGTGTGTGAAATAAAAACCGTTATTAAGATTGACGAATTATTTTTTTTCTAGAACCATATTAAATCTATTGTTCGCATCATATCTTAAACAAAACTAAATTCTAACTTATTGACACCATCAATTGAGAATAATTTAGTATTTTAATACGACGTAAATGTAAAGCCCTACATTCAAATTTTATATAATATGAATTATTTGTGTGTGTATTTTTTAAAATGGAACTTAACTTTGCAAGTCCAAAGAACTGTTGAATATTTTATGGATGCACTTAGTTGAAATTAAAAAAAATCAAGAATTTTAAATTATTTAAGTCTAAAGATAATAACTTGAGGAACAAAATAAGTTAAAAATATGGATATGTTACGGAGCTCCTTTCCGAGATATTTAAGTTTAAAAAAAATGCGAGAAAAGGCTGACTCGGTCTTTTACCTTATGTTTGCATTTTACCCTGTATCATAGCAGAAATACCCAGGAGTCCGAACATCTGACACAATTTCCAAAACCTCACCCAAACTAAAACTAGCCATTTCGTTATAAAAAAAACATATATGCATCATTTTTTTTAATTTGAAGTTTCATATGACTTTAATACTTTTGCGATTTACTGAAATTGACCATCTCGTTCTACAACTTCCGGATATAATGCATGCATTAATTGTAGATGCATGTTAGGCATTCAGATTATTTAATTTTGCATCTGTGGTATAGTCAATAAAATTAAATAAGTATCTAAACTGAAAGCTTTAAAGAGGTTAGCTTATCAAAACATGAAATTGAAATTATTTACAGTATGACATACGCATCTTAGGCATTAACATGCAAGTCGTTTGGGTTTACGTTATTTTCTCTGTTATTTATTTTTAATCTGCCATTAACTAAAATGAAGACTGTAATTTACGGAAGTCGGAACAAAGACAAAACATACTAGTAGAACAAACAAAAACACAAAAAAACCCACTCCCATTTATCCCACAAAAGCAATCAACAATAAAAAAAAAAAACTCAAATAATCAAATGCAGACACAAAAAAAAAAAAGGTGAGCAAGTTAAATGAAAATGCTTATTCGAAACAATTAGCTTTTAATTATTATCATCATTACCAACATCAGAAGTCCTTTTTAAATGGCTTGCTCTATTATTCATATCATTTTAGTTGCACACGCTTTTTTTGATAAAAGTGACTCTGTCCAACAGGTTGGAAACAACCCCCCAAATGAGGGATATCCCTTAAATGAGGGACTGTCCCTCAGACAAGGGGTCATTTTACTGTTGTAGAAAAGAAAAAAGAAAAACTTACATTTTTTAACTTAAAAGGGGAAGAATTCATTATACTTGGAACAACTTTTCTAAAAGAGGGTCCAATTATTTTTTAATAATAAAGAAGATATAAGTCCAGGAATACTACAAAATTCTTGGACATTTGACCATATAATACCAGATAGATGTATAGCTCTTTGGAAAAAGTTTATTTTACTGTTATATTTTTTTTAAATTTGCAGTATTTTAGATGGAATTAGCTTTTTGCAGTTAATGTTTGACAGACAGCCTGGTTTTAATTGTTTTGACATGATGAATTTCTTGGGTTGTTATGAAACTTGAAATAGATGCTTCAAGATTTTTGTTTTAAAATTCTTTATTTGAGTGATGATAGACTCACTTTATACTATCAGCATCTTACTCTTACACTGACAGCAGCATTCCTGGCGAGACATGGTTCCACAGAATCCCGTACGAATTTTTTAAGGGAAAAAAGGGCCATCAACAGCGAAGAATATAGCTTTAATATATGGTCAGCTCCTTCTTTGAGATAACCCTGGTTCATCAACTATCTGCTCAGACACTGGTGACGTTTTGTAAAGTCTGCGAAGTAGCTGCAAGCTCTTAAATACCGAATGAGTTGGAAAATGTATATCCCATATGCAGGTGAAGTTGGTATATTGCTGCTTATGTGGGGGTAATTCATAATTGCATAATTAAAATCGTCTTGTTTGTCATAGATTCGGGTATTGAGATGACCGATTATGTCAAATTCGAGGTATAAGTATAGAAATGAGGCGGAGGAAGCCATTTTCGTTGTTTCTTGAATTTCTAGTTCTGGAGGATATATCAATGGAAGCCAATCAGAAAAGTTTTAATTGTTAATGGAAAGAACATCAATAATATATCTGAATGTGAAATTAAATGATCTGGCTTCTTTAAACTTCTTGTTTTTGACAAGTGTCTGAATGTACTCCGACTTATATGAAAATGAGAAGAGGTCAGCAAGGAGATGTGCACAGTTCGTTTCCATAGGAATTCCGACAAATTGTTGAAAAATTCTTCCAATAACACATCTCCTTACAACTAAGACCAGTGACAAGAGTCCTGTAAAGTGTCAAATATACGACTGTTTATCTTTGTGTAACATGTAATTACATTTAAGATTATCATGTCGTTCGGTTTCTCAATAACAACATAGAAAAATTCGTTGAGACTGCTTCAGTTTATAACATTTTAAAGAAACTAAATATTTGCAGCATGTTTATAACTTCATAGATATTTAGCAAAATAAAAAAAAAATGTGAAGGTAAGAAACAAGCGGTAATTGTTGAGGGTGGCCTATAATTGCTTAAATCTACTTAATTGAACTCTGGTGTATATCCTTATTTGTATAGTATTGAAATATCTATGATGCTTAAAAAAACTGTTAATATGTTGAAATTTATTTTTTCCGATTATAAATTTACTTGGTCAACGGACAAATTTCTCATGTATCAATTCAAAATTGATAAAAAAAAAAAAAAAAAAAAAAAACTAGCCCAGAATCTTGATGAATTCAAGAACGGTTGTGGTTACCTGTATTCGTAGATTTTATTGTGGAAATGTTTGTCTTTAAAACACATCCCATCGCAGCATCACACCTGTTAAAAAAGGGGATTACTTAATATATGTACCTTAACATCTAGTAGTTATATTGAAAGATACGTTATTACATTTCAATACGTTCTGATAAAAATGAGAAATGAACAGAATGAGAGCTGCATGAAAATGCTATGGGTTAATGTTTTAGGTCCTCGTATAAGATATATTGCATAGACGTATGCGTTTTCAATAACAACGAATGTATGTATCTCAAACAAATTTTCATATTGAACACTTACAATAAATTCTGGTTAGTATTTTTAAAATATGGTAAATATGTATCCCAATCTATATTTTTCTTGGCATAAAAATGGAAAATTAACAGATTTTTGTAGAAAGATGTACTATAAGTAATGCGTTATTTTCCAATATTTTATTTTTTTTTCTGATTCTTATATTTTGAGCTCATATATTTGATTTTGTACTGGAGCAAATTAAAACAGCAATTCTACAACTGGTTTAAATGTATTCCTCAAATTGATGATAATCTATAGTTATATGTTTGTCTGCAAAGTTGGGGAAATCTTTTGTTTTTAAGTATATTGTAAACATTGACATAAACATTTCATAAACACGTTTAAATGTAACCCTTTATGTTGTATAAATAGCTCATAAATGTTTTCATTTCGATACGTCAATTTGGACGGTATCAATTACATTGTACTTGTTGCTTCCTTTGTTAACTGTGATAAACGATGAAGAGTAGATTTTGAAAAAAAATGCTGGTATCGATGAAAAGTAATAGTGGGTGACAGCACAGACGTTACAACAAAATAAGTATCATAATTAATAATTTGGTCACAATCATTTCTAGCTAGTCAATGATACGCGTAAGAGAAACTTAAATATGATAACAATAACGACTTAAACAGACATAAGAATAGTATAATATATCAAAATAAAACTCTATTTATTTCGTGTTAACAAGGTTTTTAGATAAGGGAGTTATATAGTTGTATAATTGTAGATGTATAGCTCCATTAAGTACACACTGTTCTTTTTCTATAGGTATCATTGTCATAATTATGTTAAAATATACTCCCAGCATTGTTATAACTATATTACTACATACGTCTGTGTATGCTGTAATATCGTTCATTGAAAAAGGATAATGAATTGATGTATGACTAAAACATGCAAGCTAGACCTATTCAGAGTAAGTATTTTCGATAAAAAAAAATTATTAAAGCCACGATCACTAGATTTTCTCTGTTGGTTAATACCATTTTGAAAAGAAAGGTGTACCTCTGGAAATAATTGCAGTTACATTTCTGAATACAGTGTTTTCCATATGTATCATTTTTACATGGCAGACATCGGCCTCCAGCTTCTGAAGTCTTTCCAATTTTGCATTCCAAAAGAGACGTACAGGGTAGGACTGTGTTACACAAATGTCAATATGCACATTGAATGTCCTTTAAATCTAAAAATGTTAATTTAATCATAGCAAATGCAACAGTTTTAGTTAAAACTGCAAATATAAGACCAATTCATTAATTGGTGATGGGCGTTGGGCAACCAGTCCTTTCCTGAAACATGTCCAATTATTTAAAACAATGTTTACCCAATGTACAATATTTTCAGAATCGATTTTACTGCGTAAAATGTTATCTTGGCAATGGGTTGAATTTGTTTAAAACCGGACAAAACATAAGAGGTTGTATATGTCCTTATACATGCTATATATGATTTGATCTGCAATCTTTATTTCTATGTGAAGTGTTTTTGGACTTTATTATGACATTTTTTTTTATTAAACCCGAGTCGCATTAAATTTTTGCACCCGTTTATATTGCTGCATCTTAAGTTGTTCGTGTAGTATATTGTGGATTGTTGTTTCCTTGTGGCATTTGGGTTAGGACATTGCTTATTTCATTTAGGAATACTGAATGACCTTATATTATACAATTCAGTAAATAAATAAATAGAGATATAACCTTTTGTATAAAACATGACAGGCCTATAGTTTTATGATGATCTTTTCAATCAGTAAAAACAGAGAACCTGTTCCAAAAAATGTTAAAACGTAAAATGACAAATGAACGAACTCGAAATGTCCGATTAAGTAAACAGTTCAACATAGTTTCGGATTTTTTTATAACTTCATAAAACACATTTTTGTTATGTTTATTTTCTTTCATCATTGAAACGTAATAAACATTTTAAATATATTTTTTAATCATCATAACTTTTTTTATTTATCTAGAGCATTTTTGACTCTCACGATCTTGCATATAACAATCAAAATAACGGAACATAATGCACTTAACATATATATTGTACAGGAATTAGTTAAATGGACATTAGACAATGACACAATTATTTTATGCATTGTTTTACACGAAACAGGAAACATTTTATTCAATTGAAATGAAAAAAGCCAAAACAATTCATTAGAAAAATTTCCATTCCATTTTCACAGAATATTTTCTTCCTCGAAAAACACATCGAACTTTGCATTATTTTAAAAATGTAAAAATATAGTTTGAAAAACAAGCTGCTTATGAAATAATTTAAGAGGTAATTGATAATTTTTCGGAATATCTTATAACAAGAAAATTAACAGCATAGAACCTAAATATTAAAAGTTATATTAAATCAAACAAAGACAGGGAAGATACCATTGGGGTAATCGAAGTCCAATGAGGACAGACAATATGTGACCAATGACCAAAAGACCACGAAAGAACACATAGCAGTAATAAAACAATACCTAGAAATCTAAAAACTGAGCATCACGAATCCCACCAAATCGAGGGTAACACTCGAGTGCTTTTTGCTCAACATAAGTTAAACTCCGGTAAGAATTTGCTTTCGGTCATGTTCCAATCAAGGAAAAAAAAATTATTAATAATCTTGTAACATAGTTGGTTGAAGAATAACTGTATAATATATAAATCTATTGGTGTCACTTTAAAACGAAGAACAACAGCTAAGTGCTTTTTTGTTTACTTTCGTATTAATATGTTTGTAATATATATGACGGATATGATTCATTCGTCGTAACAACAATTTCGTCCTCTTTTCACCGAGGTTGTACTTAGATGAGCAACAAGACGAATGCCACATGCGGAGCAGGATCTGCTTACCCGTCCGGATAATCTGAGATCAACCCCTGTTTTTGATGGGGTTTGCGTCGCTCAGTCTTAAGATTTTATGTTGTATTTTGTGTACAGTTGTCTGTCTTTTGGTTTGTTTCTTCTTATGGCTTTTGAGTTTGAACGTCCCATTGTTATCTTTCGCCTTTCTTATGTAGTGCTAATGTGTTATAAATTTAGACACACTATTCTTTCTTCAATAACATGGAAATCTTTATCAAATTCCCCTTTCATAACACATTCCTTCAAATAATCTTAATTTAGAGATATAACCTAAACGTCTAAGAAATATATCCAGACAACAAATACACATTAATTCTTGAAAAGACAATAAAATAATGTACTTGTTTATAATAATCATATTAATTCATATATTTTATTTGATATGCTTATTACAGTTTATATTTCATATTGTAACTCTTTAAAACAAACAAAAATATGTTTAGACAAATACAAACAATGATTTTCCTTCTTTTTTCCTTCATATTGTATCCTGTTTGTTTTGTATATCATATTGCTTAAACTGTATAATGTTATGGGCAATAAGACAAATTCAAGATGATCATGGCTGACGACATTAGTGCGTACGACAAAAATGTGTTAACCTGAACTGAATAACTTCGAGGTGACCAACTGTTCAGGTGTCAAACTATATAGATCTTGTAATAAAATGTGACTACAAGGGAAAGCAAATATTGACGCTAGTCAAAGTAGAAGATTCAATAAGGGTTGAATTGGCCCTCAGGTTTGATGTTTTTTTTTTAATCTGGTAAACATTCTACAAAGGACAAATTAAGAAGATTCTCTTTTAGCAAAAAGGAAAATAACAAAAATACAGAACTCCAAGGAAAATTCAAAACGGAAAGTCCCTTATCAAATGGCAAAATCAAAAGCTCAAACACATCAAACGAATAAAAAACAACTGTTATATTCTTGACTTGGTACAGGCATTTCCCTATGTAGAAAACGGTGGATTAAACCTGGTTTTATAGCTATAGCCTTAATTTTCAACTTTGTCATAAAATGTCCAGTTGCCACAATCTCGTTCTTAAATGGATTTAATGCAAAGTCTTAATGCTAGAGAAAACAAATATCTTTATTACAGTACATTATTAGCTCCAAAGTCATCTCATTATGGAAATATTGTCAAAATGCGAAAAGAAATAGTTGTAATATAACTAGTTATACAAAATAAATATTGTAAGGTATGTCCTATTTCAAATGATCCCTGGATGATGCAATGTTTATGTTGTATCGTCAACCTTGGTCCAATTTATCATAATTAGTAACAGTTTTTGCAAAGATAATTGTATCTCCTATTCTAGAAAAAATGTTGTGTCTATGTATTCACTATAAACATTTGCACCTTTTGTAACTGTACGAATCGGATCGTAGGTGGTGGCCCTGGTTTTTCTTAAGCTGTTAGGTCCAATTACAGAAAATCATCCTGTTTTGACAACCTATCCAAAAGATGCTTGCTTTGGATCCTATTGTGTATTCTTGTGAAGGTCTTTGTTTTACTAATCATTTTGCTCATGAATAAGACCCATTTAAGGACTAAAGGGTGGCCATTTTGATATTTCATGATTAATTTGAAATTTGAAATTAAATAATTACTACCTCACTTTTTGTATAATTTACGCAATCATATTTTTTAGTTTGGCATTATATAATATTTGTTCCACAAATGACCACCATTCCACTTGTCGTTTCCATGAACTAATTCCTACTTTCTTTGTTTAATACATCACCGAATCCAAACTTTTACATTGTTTTTTTTTTACTTGTCATGAGCTACATGATCGACGGCTAAAGTGGATTAAACTGTTTGACCTTCTTGAGTATCAAAGTGAAATACCGCTTTTAAGGTGACTCATGATTTTCACTGATCGTTATATATTTATTGTCTTGTGGTCTGCTGTTTGTCAGTTTGTCTGTTTTATTCTGTTTTTTTGTTTCTAGACTTTGTATCTACTTCCTTTTAGAAATAATGCAAACATCGAAAATGTTCAATGGCAGACATCCTTCAAACCTTTACATTACAGGAGAGGCGACTGTACTCAACTACAATGTAGCAGCAGCAACGACAGAGATTAAAAGATTGAAAGATAAAATTGCATGTTAAAGATTATATTTGTCATAGATATAAGAAGATGTGGTATGAGTGCCAATGAGACATATGTTTGCAGAAAAATAGAATAAAAGACACAATTCTAAACAGCTGAATTTTGAAATATAAAAGTTTATTTATACATATATATAACATGTTTAAAAGAACATTTCAAAACAAACATTTATAAACTGTTTTTGTAAAATGTACCTTATTTGTAAATTGCAAATAAATTATCAACTATTACATTTACTTTGAGACGTCTGATCTACATCAAATTGCACCAGTTTTTCGTTTAAATTATAGTTGACATGCTTGATTCATGCTTCAAAGCATAACAGTCGTTTTCATATATTGATTACCAAATACTGGTGATACAATTTCGATATCGGGCAAAGACTTACAGCATATCAACCGAATATAAACCTTATCAGATTTTAAATTTGTACGGAAATGTTTTTATAAAGCATATGCTGTGGGTTCATTTATATTTGTGGGTACCCATTTTCATGGATTGAGGAAACGTTATGTTTTCATGGATATTTGATTTGGTCTGCAAACTAGCTATATATATATAGCCTATAAACAATTTGTACTTCGTTGAGCTTCTAAATTAGTGATTCACCTGTAACCACGAATTAAAAAAAAAAAAAAATGGTATCCCACGAAGAATAATGAATCGGTAGCACTGCATTTTGACGTCTTTACACTCAATCTGTTAGATGTGTACTGATTGATACTTTAGTCTTGGAGAACATGATTTATTTTTAAGTTGTTATAAGCATTGATCTAGCGTTAAATAACTGCAATTACTGTTTGATCAGCACTATGCGTCTTTTGTATCTATGTTAAATGATTTTGTTCATCGTGCCGATCTGATGAGTCAGTCATGTCCAACTGACGATTATAGTCAGTTCTTATGTTGTTGTGTTTTACCATGGTTCAAGGTAAGGAGAGTTGAGCTATCACAAACATGTTTGACCCACCCATGTTCTGTTTCCGTATTTCTCAGTTCTGGAGCATGTTATTCACTGGTTGCCAATGGTTGAGGTTTTTTATATCTGTTCTCGTTTTATTGTTTTTTTTCAATGAGTATACCTGACAATATGGTATGGATTTTTCTTCCTGTTGAAGGCCTTGCGTTTACATACATGTATAGCTGTGTTAATCAACGTAATTTGGGTTCAGTTAGATTGTTGTTTTACTGGCAGTCATACAAAAACTCTTTATTATATACTGTAGGTTAAGTTTACTGTTACAGACGAGATACAAACATAGTAACATACTGTTTTATTGTTCGTAAAAACTGTAGTGCAAATATAATTTATTTTGATGTTAAAATTTGTGATAAGGAATTGGACGATAGCAATCATTTTCTATTTAGCTATTTGCCATACCAGCTGGGAGTAGAGGATAAACGAAGCGGTTTCGATAATAAAGTCAAAATCAACGTCCCTTTGTCACTTATTTACTTTTAATAATATTTTTACAAAGAATTTAAAAATAATACACAAATGAGAATATTTGGTAACTTAATTTCTTGTGACTGATACATGTAGAAAATAAATCCTCGCTATAATTTAAAAATTAAAAAAAGGTATGAAAAGTTTTAAGAATCTGAGGCTAAAATCCATCAGGTTAATTTGGCAATTCTTTAGGCCCCTTTTGGTCATATACCTCTTCATGTGTTTACGTCTTATACAACCTTGCTATTCAAATGTTCGAGCGTTCCTGATAAAGGTAAATCCAGAAAAGCGAGTCAATCGCACGAATTTAATAAAGTTTTATTTTCATCTACCAATGCATAGCTCGGATTTCTTGCCCACCTAAGGCTATACTTTTGCATTGTTTGGTTTAATCAGCTCTTCAATTTGTGAATAAGTTTTATATTTTCAAATATGCTGGCCTCATGCATCACTGAAGAGACATTTATAGTCGAAATGCGCATCTCGTGCAATGAAATTGGTACCGTTAATTCTATTACTACTACTGGGTCGATTCCTCTGCTGGGGTACTGCAAGAAGGTATCACCAGTCAAGTAGCCAGGTCTTTGGTACAGGCATGGAAATACGGTTTGTGTTATTGAAATTTGCTTTTAAAATTTTTTATTTTATTTTTAATTAAGGAATATATCCCCTCATGCACATTTCTGATTTCTTGAACAGGTTTGGCTATACTTTTTGGTTTTATCAGTTCTTCAATTTGTAAACAAGTTTTAGATTTTCAAATATTTTGGCTTCGAACATCACTGAATATACATTTATTGTTGAAATGCGCATCCTGTGCTATGAAATTGGTACCGTTCATATTATTATGTAGAAGCAACGCGCGTCTAAAGTATATAATGGTATCTTGGATGAGTTGTGTTAAAACAAATGTTCTCTGTTTTCGAGTCGGGTAATGTTGCTAAGTTTAACGCTTTAATCATTAACAATCGTTATCTGAAACGGAGATAAACTAGGCATCTAAAAGAAACCAAGCGGGACTCATTTGAAGTGAGGTTTAAGTAAATAAGTAATCAGCATTTGATTTAAGTCGCAATGAAAGTATCTGTTAGATTCCAACTTAAAATAGAAAAATATACCTCTGTGACAGATCGCAAACACACTTATTAATACACTTGTAACCAAACGTGTTATTTTTACACGATTTACATCGACCTCCAGCTGCTGTAGTCGTTCCAAGTTTGTACTCTAATCGAAAGAAAAAACACACATTTTGTCAGTCCATAAAAGTTGTACAGTTATTATGCCATAAAAACAAAGTTTACATCATGTACAATGTATATCATTTACAACATAAAGTTCGTCCACACACACATTATGGCCAACCTGTTGAAATTTTGTGATATCAAAATAAAATGTAAGAAGTTGTGCTATTTTTATGTTTTCGGTTTAATATTTTCAGGACTTTGGTTTATTTGACAAATGTCTGATTGTCTTTTTTTTATTTTAATCGACCCTTCCGGTGCACCTGAGTTCAGCCTATATTTTTTTCTTTCATACATGTTGTCTTATTGTTTACTTGTTTCTTTTTTTACATTTTTTTGTGTTTTGATTTCTCAAATTCTTCCTTAGAGACTCCTGCATGAAGTCAGCCTCATATGAATAAAGGAACAAGTCGAAAAAATTATAAGAAATAGTAAACGTGGGATTCATGCTTTTGGTGGTAATTTAGGGAGAAACTTTGATATTACATCGAGCATGAAAAAAAAAAAAAATCTTTCGACTTTTTTTCTTATTCAACTTGTTATCTCATTATATTGATATATATCCAGTACTTCTGTACTTGATACAATTTGAAATGTATTTGTGTTATTTAATGTTTACTTATTTAGTGTTATATCTCGTCTCACTATTTTTAATATTTACCACCTTTGATAAGTGTTAAGTATGACGATAAATTTTCACTTCTGTTCTCGTACTATGAACAACAAAATAATTTATTTTGTAAAAAATATTTCCGTACTCCATGTATACCTTACAACAATATTATTTTTATTTACCTTTGTACGTTATTGTATTTGGCGGCATTTTGTCCAAGGTTATAGTTGTCTTTCTGATACTGTTCTACATCTAATCCCCTTGTTTTATTAATTTTGTATTTACATTGTGTCATGGATCAAATTTAATTGTTCAGTGTATGTTCACTTGTTTTTGTTAATATGTCTTTTGATTGAGTTAAGCCATTGCAATTGATATTTTATAATGTGTCTTTCTATGTTGTGATGTTACACTATTGTTTCAGGTTAAGATGAAGGTTGCGCCTATAAAAACGTTTAAACCCGCTGCATTTGTTTGCATCTGTCCTAAGTCAGGAACCTGATGTTCACTCGTTGTCGTTTGTTGATGTGGTTCATAAGTGTTTTTCGTTTCTCGTTTTTATATAGATTAGACCGTTGGTTTTCCTGTTTGAATTGTTTTACACTAGTCACTTTTTGGAGCCCTTTATAGCTTGCTGTTCGGTGTGAGCCAAGGCTCCGTATTGAAGGCCGTACTTTGACCTATAATGGTTTACTTTTACAAATTGTGACTTGGATGGAGAGTTGTCTCATTGGCACTCATACCACATCTTCTTATATCTATTGCATGAAAATACAAACATTGTTTGATTGAATTTGCTGTTATAAAATTTAGGAAATCTTTTTTTAAATTAAGGAATATATCTTCCTCATGCAAATCTATGATTCCTTTTCTGGATTTGGCTTTACTTTAGGTCTTTTTGGTTTGATCAGCTCTTCAACGTTTGTATAAGGTTTGCTTTTTCATATATTTTAACCTCTTGCATCACTGAAGAGACAGTTATTAGTCAAATAAGCATCTGGTGCAGTAAAGAGGTAAAATTGGTACCGCTAATGTTATTATACAAAGATTATTTATAAAAAGTCGGCAAAACAGTTACCAATAAATAATTTATCTTTAACTTAAGTGCTGGCAACCTTACTGTTTGTGTATTTACTCGATCATTTTAATTATACTCTGGCATTACATGATATTTGTCTCACGAATGTCTACGAATATATATATATGTCCCCTTGTTGTATCCATAATCTCATCCTTCTTTTCTCGTTTAACCACACCAAATTCGATCTATCATAAATGTGTTTAAACTTGCCGTGAATTAAACGAAGGCTGTCACAAGTTGAAGGAACTGCTCGTCCGTCCGAATGGAGCATCCGAATATAATAGGACTCGTGTTTGCCACACTTAGTGTCATTTGAAATGTATTGTTTGTCCGTTTTTTTTTTTTTTTTTAGTTTCTGATTGTAGCCTTGGTATCTTATTCATTTTAGAAAAGTTCATTCACTGAAAAATGTCCAATAACAGGCATCCTTCACATTAAACCTTTCGAGTTCAGGAGAGCTGATGGTACTTTCGGAAACTTGCTTTCCACTAGCAGCAGCAACGACCGAGATAACAATGTAAACGTATAATATATATTATAGTTCCGAAGTAATTTATAAATTTACCTTTGCATATACCCCTGATAGCTTCGTAGTTAAAGCAGCAATATTAAAGTCTGAAAAAAGTAAAATAACAAAAATACCAAACTCCAAGGAAAAATTCAAATTGGAAAGTCCCTTATCAAATGGCAAACCAAAAGCACAAACACATCAAACGAATGGAAAACAACTGTCATCTTCCTGACTTGGTACAGGCATTTCCTCATGTAGAAAATGGTGGATTAAACCTCTCACTTGACAGTCATATAAAATTCCATTACATTGACAACAATGTGTGAACAAAACAAACAGACATAATAGGTAAAAATGTCAAAAATAGGGGTAGAGCAGTCAACATTGTGTTATAATCTTAATCACTATAAAAAAAAAAAACAAACAAATATGTCAACAAGGTAAACAAAATGGCATATAGACAAAGCACATATTAAGCAAAAATGAATGACAAAAATATAAAAATGACCATAGCATAACAACAAAATGGCGTGATGCATAAGTACCGAGCTATACCAAAAGGATATTACCAAAAATGCACTAAATAGTTAAGGTTAATAATTTGCAAAGACAAATAAAAGAACACTATAATACGTTATTAGGATGATAAACAACGTCAGTACCTAGAATCTATACTTCAAGACCATCATGTATTATTTCTGAAGTTGATACGGAATATTTGTTAACAAGGTCTTGGTATCTTCCGATGAACGTTTTTAGAAAAAGGACGAGACGCTTTATAAAGTCTGAGTAGCAACTGCTAGCTCTTGAATACCGAATGAGTTGGGAAATGTATATCCCATATGCGGGTGAAGTTGGTATATTGCTACTAAGGTGGGGGAAATTGATAATTTCAAAATTAAAATCGTCCTGTATGTCATTAGATTCTGGTACTGAGATGACCGCTTATGTGAAATTCGAGGTTTAAGTCTAAAAATGAGGCGGAGGAAGCCGTGTCTGCTGTTAATTGCTAGTTCTGGAGGATATATTAATGGAACCCATTCAGAAAAGTTTGGATTGTTAATGGAAAGAACATTATCAATATATCTGAATGTAAAATTAAATGAACTGGCTTCTTTGATCTTCTTGTTTTTGACAAGTGTCTGAAGGAACTCCGACTCATATGAAAATAAAAGGAGGTCGGCAAGGAGAGGCGCACAGTTTGTTCCCATAGGAATGTCGACAATTTGTTGAAAAAGTCTACCTCCAAATTTAACAAATATGTTGTTAATAAGAAACTCCAGCACACTGATCACTTGTTCCTCTGTGTAGAATGTTTTACGTTTTTGTTCACTATTAATAAAATATGCCGTATGGTATCCCAGAGTAATAAATTTATAGCGTATGCTACCATTTTTATATTGAAAAGCATTGTGGATTATTTCTTTAAGACGATTTTTCAATTTCACATGGGGAATGGATATGAACAAATAACATTGGGGTCCAAAACTGTAACTATGGTTAAACTAGAGCAAAACTAGAGTCAGAACTAGTATGAAAACCAATAAGTTCAATAACTGTTGACTTTGTTTCTATAGCATATAAGATGTCAGGTGATATAATGTTAAAGTTAGACTAAGTTATTGTGACGTAAAGGCGTCATTATGTTAAAACATATCATTTCTGACACAACATGAATTGAACTTGTAGATCTGGAGCAATCTATTTCAACTTGTACTTTATATTTATACCAAATATTTATAGTTAATTTTATAATATTGAGTGCTTGTTAATTCGCTGGATAACATAACAAACGATTGCGAAATAGACACAAATATAGTATTAACGTGATATTCAGTTGAAATCAGAATAAGACTAAGATATGAAGCTCTGTTGAGTGTTTTGCCCTTTTCGTGTCGACTTTTTATCATTTTATATTCTAGAAAATACAATCATATTTTTTACATATTGAAAACTTAAAATGATATTGTTATTTTTAGTTTTATTTTGTTCGGGGATATTTCTGTCTAGTCACACTTCTTTCTTGCTTTTTCGTAATGCTGTAGATAACGAATAATATATAGTCTTAAGGGCATATGATACAGTAGCAGGGGCAGATAATAACTCACTCGAGTTTAACGGGATGTTTTCACAACGTTACTAATAAAATGAATCCATCTGAATTTGCCGGAAATCAGACTGACATCATAACTCTGTTGCATGTTTGGGAATAAGTCTCAAAGGAAAACAGAGATGTTGTTTATGGAAGCACATGAAACTGGCTATGGGACATAAAGCCTGAGTTAAAGAACAATTAGTTACTTCTTCTCACCAAAATTATTCAATAAATATTAGAGATCTTCTTTTCTTGTGCAATCGTATGTGAACTGCTTCGAGAAAGTTTGTATACGTAGTAATTGCAAGAAAAAAAATCAACGATAGATTTTTTTTTGCATGTATTTGTATTTTTTGGAACACCTTCTGCGGCTTCAGTCGTAGATAATTGCATGATTTCACTGCAATTTCATTTTATTTTAATCTCAACTAGGTAACTACCTAACATATGTTAAAATTCTATTACCTAAGGAACACTTTACAAAAACTGAGGGAAAATATTTCTTTTCGTTTGAAGGGTTGCTTTTTTTCGACGAATTATGGAAACATAAAATTGCTTGTTTTACTTCAAACAGTCCAAAATCAAAACGAAATATATATGAAAGTAAGGTGTACGTTTCTTTACAAATTTCAATAGGTCCTGTAAAATTGACCCTGTGTCAAATATTTGAAGAAAATTGAACGAGGAATGTCTTCTGTATCGTATGCCCTTAAGTCGATTTTAATGCATAATGTACATTGTTGTACATGTTTTAAGGTAGCACAATACAAAAAACAACAAAATTTTATCAAAATTTCCTTTTCAGCTGTTTTTGTTACTTCTTAATATTCCAAAACTACAGAAGAAAAATATGTTTCCATATCTTACACTGTTAATGAGTTTTGATGATAATTAGTTTTGTAAACAAATGCACGTGTCTGAATATACAAAATAAGAACATGTGGGCAGTGCTTTATGGTTAATCAGTAGATTCATTTAATAGCTTTATGACCACTGAACAGCTATAAAAGAACATTTATGGAAAAAGATGTGGATTAGGGGTGTATAGAAAAAAAAGATAAATTATTCCAAATAAAATACATTTATATAGTTAGAGCTGCCAGGAGAAAAAACAAGAAAACTATTTGGAGCTAGTAGAGAAACTAAAATATAAATGTACAAGTATAAAACAAATATATTCATTGTACAACAGTTAACGATGCTGATGTTAATGTTGACTCTAATATCAGATTTTCTAGGAAGAATGTTTTAATATAAATTAATTTTAAAGATTCAAAATAAAACACATTTTTTTTTTTTTTTTTTCAAAGTACAGATAAAATAAGAAAATTCTTTCAACTTGTGTAAAACACGATATTTCATTGTATATAGTAATAATTCTAGAAACCCCTATATGAATCCTCGGACAGTGCTATTTAAAGTATACTTGATGATAAATTATGTACAATTACTCTTAAAAATTGGAACGTCATATTGAGGACCGAAAACAAAGGATGCTGCCACTTAAATATAAATTTCATAAATAGTTATTCCACTAGATCATTAAAATATCCATTTATTTTTCAACCTTCAGCTAACATTTTTAAACATTTTGATTTAAATGAGGAATGTACCAACCAATTTAAAAGTAAGAAATGATTTAACTTCTTTAATAGAATGTTTTGAAAAGGCAATGAATCACATGACAAAATACCTTAAACAAGTAAGTAATTAGGTCTTGAATTTGAGAAAGAATGGGAGAAAATGGACTGCAGCCTATGCGACGGAGTATTTTATGTTTTAAATGGATATCTTTACTTTACTTTTTTTAAAAGATAAATAGAAATTTCAATTAACTGATGTTTTCCAAACTTTAAAATGTTCTTGTTAACAATTAAATGTAAAGAAAGATGTAGGAAAAATCTCGATGGGACAAGCAAACAAAAACCAAACTAACAAATAAAGGAGATTAACAGGTGAATAAGACGACATGATCAACATGTGAATGTGCATTATGCCATGGCAAATGGTGGTTAAATCTTATAGAAATTATTACACCTTCAGCCATCAACACAATCACTTGATTCCTGATTTTATACAGGCACATGCATATATGGTGAGGTTAGATTTATTTTGTGTGCACTCCTTATCATGTTTTGATCAACTGTACATGAATGTTTGAAAAGCGAAAATCACATAAAAATTAGATTATCAAGAACATAACTCCAGTTGAATAGACAAAAGAAAAACAAAACAAAAGCAGTGAGCATAAAATTAATCTTTAAAGATAAAAATATTTAACCAAGTCATTGGGTCGGCAACCTAACAAAAGTTCATTCAGTATAGACATATCTGTGATATCACACATTCAGAGAACTACCGAAACTTAGCTCCGAATTCCGGCTATCTGAAATTGGAATAAAGTGTATACATGTATACCTCAAACATCGAACTGAATGAGCATATTTCTGACTTAAACCTTTTTGCAGCATGACAGTAAAATTGTTCATCAAAGTCAGAATCAACGTTGCTAATAATATGCATCCATCCGAATTTGCCGGAAATCAGACTGACATCATAACTCTGTTGCATGTTTGGGAATAAGTCTCAAAGGAAAACAGAGATGTTGTTTATGGAAGCACATGAAACTGGCTATGGGACATAAAGCCTGAGTTAAAGAACAATTAGTTACTTCTTCTCACCAAAATTATTCAATAAATATTAGAGATCTTCTTTCTTGTTCAATCGATTGTGAACTGCTTCGAGAACGTTTTGTATACGTAGTAATTGCAAGAAAAAAAAATCAACGATAGATTTTTTTTTGCATGTATTTGTATTTTTGAAACGCTTTCTGCGGCTTCAGTCGTAGATAATTGCATGACTTCACTGCAATTTCATTTTATTTTAGTCTCAACTAGGTAACTACCTAACATATGTTAAAATTCTATTACCTAAGGAACACTTTACAAAAAACTGAGGGAAAATATTTCTTTTCGTTTGAAAGTGTTGCTTTTTTGTCGACGAATTATGGAAACATAAAATTGCTTGTTTTACTTCAAACAGTCCAAAATCAAAACGAAATATATATGAAAGTAAGGTGTACGTTTCTTTACATATTTCAATAGGTCCTGTAAAATTGACATTGTGTCAAACATTTGAAGAAAATTGAACGAGGAATGTCTTCTGTATCGTATGCCCTTAAGTCGATTTTAATGCATAATGTACATTGTTGTACATGTTTTAAGGTAGCACAATACAAAAAACAACAAAATTTTATCAAAATTTCCTTTTCAGCTGTTTTTGTTACTTCTTAATATTCCAAAACTACAGAAGAAAAATATGTTTCCATATCTTACACTGTTACTGAGTTTTGATGATAATTAGTTTTGTAAACAAATGCACGTGTCTGAATATACAAAATAAGAACATGTGGGCAGTGCTTTATGGTTAATCAGTAGATTCATTTAATAGCTTTATGACCACTGACCAGCTATAAAAAGAACATTTATGGAAAAAGATGTGGATTAGGGGTGTATAGAAAAAAAAAAGATAAATTATTCCAAATAAAATACATTTATATAGTTAGAGTTGCCAGGAGAAAAAAACAAGAAAACTATTTGGAGCTAGTAGAGGAAACTAAAATATAAATGTACAAGTATAAAACAAATATATTCATTGTACAACAGTTAACGATGCTGATGTTAATGTTGACTCTAATATCAGATTTTCTAGGAAGTATGTTTTAATATAAATTAATTTTAAAGATTCAAAATAAAACACATTTTTTTTTTTTTTTTTTTTCAAAGTACAGATAAAATAAGAAAATTCTTTCAACTTGTGTAAAACACGATATTTCATTGTATATAGTAATAATTCTAGAAACCCCTATATGAATCCTCGGACAGTGCTATTTAAAGTATACTTGATGATAAATTATGTACAATTACTCTTAAAATTGGAACGTCATATTGAGGACCGAAAACAAAGGATGCTGCCACTTAAATATAAATTTCATAAATAGTTATTCCACTAGATCATTAAAATATCCATTTATTTTTCAACCTTCAGCTAACATTTTAAACATTTTGATTTAAATGAGGAATGTACCAACCAATTTAAAAGTAAGAAATGATTTAACTTCTTTAATAGAATGTTTTGAAAAGGCAATGAATCACATGACAAAATACCTTAAACAAGTAAGTAATTAGGTCTTGAATTTGAGACAGAATGGGAGAAAATGGACTGCAGCCTATGCGACGGAGTATTTTATGTTTTAAATGGATATCTTTACTTTACTTTTTTTAAAAGATAAATAGAAATTTCAATTAACTGATGTTTTCCAAACTTTAAAATGTTCTTGTTAACAATTAAATGTAAAGAAAGATGTAGGAAAAATCTCGATGGGACAAGCAAACAAAAACCAAACTAACAAATAAAGGAGATTAACAGGTGAATAAGACGACATGATCAACATGTGAATGTGCATTATGCCATGGCAAATGGTGGTTAAATCTTATAGAAATTATTACACCTTCAGCCATCAACACAATCACTTGATTCCTGATTTTATACAGGCACATGCATATATGGTGAGGTTAGATTTATTTGTGTGTGCACTCCCTTATCATGTTTTGATCAACTGTACATGAATGTTTGAAAAGCGAAAATCACATAAAAAATTAGATTATCAAGAACATAACTCCAGTTGAATAGACAAAAGAAAAACAAAACAAAAGCAGTGAGCATAAAATTAATCTTTTAAAGATAAAAAATATTTAACCAAGTCATTGGGTCGGCAACCTAACAAAAGTTCAATCAGTATAGACATATCTGTGATATCACAAATTCAGAGAACTACCGAAACTTGGCTCCGAATTCCGGCTATCTGAAATTGGAATAAAGTATATACATGTATACCTCAAACATCGAACTGAATGAGCATATTTCTGACTTAAACCTTTTGTGCATATGTTTTTTGCAGCATGACAGTAAAATTGTTCATCAAAGTCAGAATCAACGTTACTAATAAAATGCATCCATCTGAATTTGCCGGAAATCAGACTGACATCATAACTCTGTTGCATGTTTGGGAATAAGTCTCAAAGGAAAACAGAGATGTTGTTTATGGAAGCACATGAAACTGGCTATGGGACATAAAGCCTGAGTTAAAGAACAATTAGTTACTTCTTCTCACCAAAATTATTCAATAAATATTAGAGATCTTCTTTTCTTGTTCAATCGATTGTGAACTGCTTCGAGAACGTTTTGTATACGTAGTAATTGCAAGAAAAAAAAATCAACGATAGATTTTTTTTTGCATGTATTTGTATTTTTTTGAACGCTTTCTGCGGCTTCAGTCGTAGATAATTGCATGACTTCACTGCAATTTCATTTTATTTTATTCTCAACTAGGTAACTACCTAACATATGTTAAAATTCTATTACCTAAGGAACACTTTACAAAAAACTGAGGGAAAATATTTCTTTTCGTTTGAAAGTGTTGCTTTTTTGTCGACGAATTATGGAAACATAAAATTGCTTGTTTTACTTCAAACAGTCCAAAATCAAAACGAAATATATATGAAAGTAAGGTGTACGTTTCTTTACAAATTTCAATAGGTCCTGTAAAATTGACATTGTGTCAAACATTTGAAGAAAATTGAACGAGGAATGTCTTCTGTATCGTATGCCCTTAAGTCGATTTTAATGCATAATGTACATTGTTGTACATGTTTTAAGGTAGCACAATACAAAAACAACAAAATTTTATCAAAATTTCCTTTTCAGCTGTTTTGTTACTTAATATTCCAAAACTACAGAAGAAAAATATGTTTCCATATCTTACACTGTTAATGAGTTTTGATGATAATTAGTTTTGTAAACAAATGCACGTGTCTGAATATACAAAATAAGAACATGTGGGCAGTGCTTTATGGTTAATCAGTAGATTCATTTAATAGCTTTATGACCACTGACCAGCTATAAAAAGAACATTTATGGAAAAGATGTGGATTAGGGTGTATAGAAAAAAAAGATAAATTATTCCAAATAAAATACATTTATATATTAGAGCTGCCAGGGAAAAAACAAGAAAACTATTTGGAGCTAGTAGAGGAAACTAAAATATAAATGTACAAGTATAAAACAAATATATTCATTGTACAACAGTTAACGATGCTGATGTTAATGTTGACTCTAATATCAGATTTTCTAGGAAGAATGTTTTAATATAAATTAATTTTAAAGATTCAAAATAAAACACATTTTTTTTTTTTTTTTTTTTCAAAGTACAGATAAAATAAGAAAATTCTTTCAACTTGTGTAAAACACGATATTTCATTGTATATAGTAATAATTCTAGAAACCCCTATATGAATTCTCTAGACCGATCATTTTATATACTCATGCATAACTTACTTTTTGGGGAAAATGTTAAAAACAAAATGTATTGCATTTTGTATTAAATTAATAAAATAAAAAAAAAAAAGCAAATGTAATGTGTAATTAAACTTCTGAGATCATTAATAGTTGAAGTTCATCTAGGTGGGAGGAGTTTTGACCAAATCAGTAGTAACTGACTTAGATTAAAGTCAATTATGACATAACTTCTCCCGCCAGATCTGATTTAAGATAAGTTGGGTGTGCATTTTATTTATATATTTAGTATTGCTGAGATGGAATGCTCTCTTACTGGTCAAAACCTAATTGCTTTATAATCAAAGACCAATCTTCAAGTATACCCAAGATACATGTGTGAATTATATTGAAGGTAATGAGGTTGAAGTAGGAAAATCCTTATTTATTCGATTGTGACAAAGACATTTTTTGCATAAAAATGTAGTTATAAATAATTTGTTCCTAGATGGGTTCCCCTATATGTCTGATTTTAGCACATGTTGTTCTTTGACCAGTTATCGTCAAAATGGTGTCTCAGATTCCCAATAACAACAATAGAACAAATGTAACACCCAATTAGATTACGTGATTTCTTATGAAGAAAGATTGCAAACATAATTGAAGGTTTATGAGAGAATGAAATACAATAGGAAAAATCTAAGACACCATTTTGGAGGTCAAACTGTGTTGCACAAGAATCTTTCAATTTTTTTTGGATGCAATGAATAACAAAGAAGCTTATTTCATTCAAACGTGGACATTACAATCTAGCAACAAATTACATAATAATCAATTGATTAATCTTTTTTCTTTCTATTGGTTCCTCATTTATAAATTTTAGAGCTATGTGAAAGTTCTTATATCAGTTTAAAGTTGTCTGAAAGGGAGTGAAAAAAAACTTTGTATTGTGCTACCTTAAGCAGGGAAATTGTTCCATCGCTCACTGCCTCGTATAATCTTAACAGGATTTCCAAAAGGTCATTTAAAGTCGTCATCAATAATATTTGCGCCCCTTACTAAATAGTACGACACGGCTAATTATTCTATATATACGTACAGAAAGTATGGTAGAGTAACTTTTAGCCCCATTGAATTTGAAAACTAAAACAGCTCTTCAGAATTAGTATAAGATTTTGGATTTTTCAAAACTTTTGCCCCGAGCATCACCCAAAGCAGTTAAATATGAACTTTTTATGCTATTAAACTGTATAATAAATAAATGTATTTGTTATATACCGAAGCAATTGTGTTTTTATATCTTCCATTTTGAATTTATTGAGACATTATTAAACAAGTGCATATGTGTACTTACAGTACTAAGTGGATGTCGAATGAAAATGCCGCTTGATATTAAAACACTCACCCTGTACTTTTATTAGAACAAATATTATCATCTGATTGAGAGTAATTCCTTATTACACAACAAATTAAAAAGATCACTTGATACTTCATTTTAATCGAATTGAGAAACATTGAATTCCGGGATTGCATTTCGACAAATGTTTATAACAGGTGAGGAAGAATTCTTCGGACAGTGCTATTTAAAGTATACTTGATGATAAATTATGTACAATTACTCTTAAAAATTGGAACGTCATAATGAGGACCGAAAACAAAGGATGCTGCCACTTAAATATAAATTTCATAAATAGTTATTCCACTAGATCATTAAAATATCCATTTATTTGTCAACCTTCAGCTAACATTTTTAAACATTTTGATTTAAATGAGGAATGTACCATCCAATTTAAAAGTAAGAAATGATTTAACTTCTTTAATAGAATGTTTTGAAAAGGCAATGAATCACATGACAAAATACCTTAAACAAGTAAGTAATTAGGTCTTGAATTTGAGAAAGAATGGGAGAAAATGGACTGCAGCCTATGCGACGGAGTATTTTATGTTTTAAATGGATATCTTTACTTTACTTTTTTTAAAAGATAAATAGAAATTTCAATTAACTGATGTTTTCCAAACTTTAAAATGTTCTTGTTAACAATTAAATGTAAAGAAAGATGTAGGAAAAATCTCGATGGGACAAGCAAACAAAAACCAAACTAACAAATAAAGGAGATTAACAGGTGAATAAGACGACATGGTCAACATGTGAATGTGCATTATGCCATGGCAAATGGTGGTTAAATCTAATAGAAATTATTACACCTTCAGCCATCAACACAATCACTTGATTCCTGATTTTATACAGGCACATGCATATATGGTGAGGTTAGATTTATTTGTGTGTGCACTCCCTTATCATGTTTTGATCAACTGTACATGAATGTTTGAAAAGCGAAAATCACATAAAAAATTAGATTATCAAGAACATAACTCCAGTTGAATAGACAAAAGAAAAACAAAACAAAAGCAGTGAGCATAAAATTAATCTTTTAAAGATAAAAAATATTTGAAACAAGTCATTGGGTCGGCAACCTAACAAAAGTTCATTCAGTATAGACATATCTGTGATATCACAAATTCAGAGAACTACCGAAACTTGGCTCCGAATTCCGGCTATCTGAAATTGGAATAAAGTATATACATGTATACCTCAAACATCGAACTGAATGAGCATATTTCTGACTTAAACCTTTTGTGTATATGTTTTTTGCAGCATGACAGTAAAATTGTTCATCAAAGTCAGATTCGGAAATGAAATTCAGGCGAAAGACTAAAATTAATCAGTGTTTTTCTTTGTTTTAATTGAGATTTTTTTCACAAATATCAGCTGTAACATTTTTTTTTATGTTTAAACATTTAACGTCACGTGACCTGCAAACTTCCCCTTACAGAATTTTCATACTTGTGCCAATACAGAGCGTTGTAAAAAAAAGGTTCATGCAACAGGTATTAATAAATAATAACTAGTATGTTTAACTAGAATAGTCTTGCCTCGAAACAATTTATGAAACAATACATAACAGATAGCAACTTAGGTCTGCACTGAGCATTAAAATCCTAAATAGACAAACACACTAATATAGAAACGGAAATAAATACAGGCAATATTCCTGACTAATGTCATGGCTATAACAGTTTTGATAAAAGTAATTGTGTGTTTATCTCAATCAATAAAAAGATATACACAAAATTGGATAATTTGAAACAAGAAATGTTTTCTCTAAAATATTGGCATAACAGATGACAGAAACACAGTTGCAATAAAAACAGAAGTACAGTATATGTGTTGTATACAAAAGTAATTAAATATTTTTTTTTTTTTTTTTTTAAGTCTAAATAACCTTGCACGACACTTTCGAAAGTCGAAAATTGAGAAATAGTCCATGCAGTGCATTTTCCAATTACTGATTTGTTTCCAATTCAATATTTTTGCAAGAGGAAACAAGTCGTAGGTAGAACACCCTGTACCCCTTCATATACAAAGCAAATGGAACTAGCATGGTCTATTTTGCAGGATGTGGCCATGATTTTGGATGCGAAATTACATTATATTTGTACATATGTGTTGCGGACTTGCAACGTACTTTAGACACAACGAAGGCTGGGGGAGGTATGGGATTATAAACCAAAAATGACCTTTGTCATGGTATGTTAAAAATATAATGATATATAAAAAAACAATTTTGTATTGACTATACAGAGAAGAGTAGCATTAGGTGAAAAGACGGTAAACTAAATGACAGAATTTTGAAATAAAGTATGAGAAGATAGCTCGTATAAAATACTATATAAGTAATATTTAATATTTGTGGAAAAGAAAATTCTCCTAACTAAGTAGAGAGATTTACCGAGGATTAGTATTTATAAGTTTCTATAATTCAAAAGATACATAAAATACAATTACATCTCTCATGATAGATGTGTGGCGTCACTTATATGTAAACAAATATATACTTCATATACCATTGGTATTCCATACAATTTGTTTTACTTGAGCAACCACTTTATCTTAACCTTCATCTTCTTCTTTGTTCAAAACTACGTTTATCTGTGTACTAATGTTGCTTATACATAAGAATACGTAAAGAAAAAGAGTTTTCTTTCTTCTAATAAAGACATCAGGTAATAATGTTGTCAAATCAGTTACAATTTTTATTTATAACAGCTTTTTTTTTACATTAGGAATGTGATATATTGATATTCTTTTCATAAGGTATTGACATTTTTATTTTATTGCAATATGTTGTTTTGTTATACAGCATATACATCGGTAATCACTCATAGTATACATTTGTTAGAACTATTAAATAAAAAATTGAAATAGATTGATTCTCATCCAGTTCCAGTTGTTATAGGGGAGATGGATAACATATTTTTGCCTTTATTTTAACGCTAAAACGGGTGTTAAACTAAATACAAATGGAAGAGGAAGATACTAATGAGACAAATATACAAAATATACAACGCAACATATTTTGTTTATAGTATTTTTCATGAAAGGTTTGAAATTGCCTTTACTATGACTACACTATTGTGTACAATTGATATTTTTTCCAACTTTTTAGATTTGTTGTTTGCTGCTATAACTACGAAGACATCGATGGCATATACACAGTGAAGTTTTATAAATTACGTCAGAAATGAAATCAATACTATACACTTACATTAATTCCGCTCGGACAATGCTGATGTTAGGGTAAAGCCAGTCCTAATGTAACATATCTGTACATGAGAGATTTTCATTAAAATATTGAAATGTTCCGTGTAAAAGTTGTACAAGAAAAAGAAACTACATAGGTTACAACCAAAACCAAAAAGATAGAAAGAAAACAGACAATACTAAGGCAAAAGAAAAAAAACAAAACTGTGACAAGTGTTCTGTTAAAGTATTATGTTCTTCATTTTCGATGGATGATAAAAAAAAATTCCCAATGTCTTGATAAATATGCAATGTAGCGTTATCAAAACTTTACTTATTTAAGTAACATGAACATATATTGCACACAGTCAAATATATATCTGTAATACAAAAAAGTTATAATGATAAAACTACATGTAATCATTCAAATGAAATTACTTTAATTTCGGTCTCAAGTTTTGGTTATGATTTCGGTTTTGGTTTGGGTTTATGATGAGGATGTATAAAAAAAAAAAAACCTAGATCTTGTTCCTTACGTATTCTTATGTCACTATATATATATTGTTATGATTGTTAATAAATTCTGGACTGCAAAAACACATCATGATCAACGACTGGCATACGTTTTGAAAACGTAATCGCCCATTCAAGCGGAAATGCGACGTCTAAGCCTTAATGTTTATTACCACGTATTACAATCTTTTTGCTCCAGTGAATAAGTGAACACCAGTTCAAATCTTTCAAAAGTGTCCTTCGGCATGTTGAATATTGAAAAGAGACTACTTAGCCAGAAATGAATCTACATGTTTTTTTGAATAATGCTTTATATTATTATATAATGCTTTCATTGCATGCATTCTACCGCACTTTGATATTTTTGGTACCTTGCTCACCTAAAGGTCGACAAATCCTTGGTTCGAAACACGACAGGGTCAAACTTAAGAATTGAACATTTCATTCTGTTGCTTTCTCGTTATGCATGCACATTTAGAAGTTACATAAAAGACTGATTGGCTCGGAGTCAGAATGATCTGTCAAAGTAGGGTGATATGTTTTCCTGTGGACCACATTCAATTACTATTTTCATATTCCTGACATTATAAGCATGAACTATTTGCCACTGGACATTAACCACTAATTCATAATCGTATTATCCACATAATCCTGTAAGGCGAAAATGCAAAAAATGTCAAATAATTCCTCTTTTGATATTATTTCGTTGGCAATTAGGTATACGCAACAGTAGTACACATATTGAAGTAGTCTTGAACAAAGATGATGATTAAGATGGTGTTGTTGCTCATGTTTAATTTACAACAAATTGCATGGAATAGCTATATTTTGATATGTAAGTGACGTCCCTGACCCATCGTGAATGCAAATTCCAAACTTTAGTTTTAATGCATTAAATGGTCAGCGCAATTTTCCTGACCCACCAAAATGACTGCAGTATACAATTTTATGCTGCTTCTAACCATTTTTCTATAAAATAAATGTAAAAGTGTACAAACATGTATGCTAAACAATATCGCCATGCAAACAATTTCTTGATTCCTTAATTAGTGGATGGAACTATTCAAGGTTCTTTTCGAATACCAATTGAATCCACACATGAACTGTCGATTTCTCTTTTCATGCAACACCATGGAAATAAATGTTCCAATGTTCAGTTTGCATTTACAAATAATGAATACGGTAAAAGCCAACATATAATGTATTGAGATTTTTTTTCTCGTCATTGTCATACAAAAAATCATTTCCAGTAACATAACTGATCCGGATCTAACTTTTTCTTCACTTTATATTTTTGGTTTTTTGTTTTGCTAAATGAAATTTTGTAAAAGATGTTTTAGTCAATTGATAATTTTATTCTGCTCTTGAGCTGTTAACATCAATTACTTCCTGTCAATATCTAATTTTCCCAGTATTTGACAAGTATTAATAGATACATACATCGTTTAAAGATGTTATCGTACTTTATGGATGAATTAAATTATAAGATTTCACTTGAAATCTATAAATACTAGCATATGCTTTTATTACAAACCTTTTCACTTAATTGAGAATTTTTTTCTTTCATTACGCAGATAATTGAAATTATTGCTAACATGTCTAAGCCTTGATACTTCATTTTGAATTGAAACTAAAATACATGATTTACGGTAAGACAAATGTTTAAACCAATTGACGAAAAATTCTTCGAACAATACCATTTGGAGTATACATTGTACTTTTCGTAGAGATACACATTACAATCAGTGCAGAAACACTGAGGACGGACACATCGGATGCTCTCAATTAAATCATATGCATATCAAAAGAATTGTCTAATTAAAATATGTATTCTCCTTTTGTTTGTTTAGATTTATCGAGCTAAACATTTTTATATATCAATAGAGCAAAATATATATAAGATCTATGAGATTGCATGGCTATAGTTACTAATGTTTTCTATGTTGTGTTTTGTGTACTATTTTTTGTGTGCTGGTCTTTTTCTTTTTTATCCATGTCGTTGTCAGTTTTTTTTTTTTTTCGACTTATGCCTTTGAATGTCCCTTTGGTATCTTTTGCCTCTCTTTTACTAACATATGCATAGCCTCTGCTAAGTGTTATTTTTCCCAGTGAACCGTACCCCTTTTAAGGCCTTTCTGTGCTTGTGAGATTGCGAAAATTAAAATACTTTTATTGGCATGTATAGATTTACCATAAATCCTTCTTTATAATACGCGCAAAAATCATTCGACGTACAGGTGCTAATCAACTTAATTTTCTCTATCGTATTTCCCTGAATTTGAAGAACATTTAAAATCATTTCATATTAAAACAAAACTACACTTCACAGGCCATAATAAGGTCACATACAGTCAGTGATGAACAACGTCTAGATAATCAAATCATGCAAATGTGAAACAATAAAAAAGAGAGAAGTAATGGCCTGATTTGAAATAATTACATTCATTACTGGTTTTTGGATAAACATATATTGACTTTGGTGGGATTATACCTGTTTCTGAGCAAAACCTGCTATAACTGTGTAAGAACAAAACATAATGCTTATTAATATTTATCATCGTTACAATCAAACAAAATCAGTCAAGCCGGACTCGATAAACAGAAATTTACTTTAACATTGTTAGGTATGAAAAGCGAGAAATGAAGAAAACGAAGAAGAAGAATTGGAATTGGAGTTGTATTACCAATACAAAAATGACACAGAAATACCTTAATATAAAACAAAATGTTAAAGAACATCATTGTTTCGTGGAAGATTCATGTTGACCTCGGATCAGAAGGTATATACCAAAGTGTTGTTACCTACAGGCATCACGCGTTGACCCTACGTTGAAACAATGTTATTTATATTTGATTTTGAAAATTTGAATCTACGTTCAAATTTCATCATCCATTCAATGTTGAAGTTTCAACATCTATTTACTGTTGAATCAAGGTTGAATAGAAGTTGAAAGTACATTGATAAGATATATTACACATTTTGGCCGGCATCCCAAATTTATGCTGTTGTCCATTGATGGTAGGCAGACAGGCAGACAGGCAGATTGACTGTGCAGCATTTTACTTTCTCAGTAAAGTTAGTGGTTGGTGTGCTGTCCAGCATATTTTTGAGTTCCTATTAAATGTATTGAATCATGGGTATTAAACTATTGAGAACAAGACAAACGAATAGCTGAAATGATGTCGCGTGTCCAATTGTATAAAACTAACTATATGTAATCATGGGAGACAAACACCATCATTTCACCTATTCCTACTTGTAGTTTTTCTTGTTCTCAATAGGTAGAAAAAAAAACACACGAACCAATGAATTTGAATTCACAGTTTGCATACAAAATTATGACGTTGACACTTTATTCCCTTTATTTTTTTACATATTACCATAATGTACAACTTTAATAAAAAAAACAATACGATCTCCTCAAGAATTTAAAGATTATATTGAAAACTTCAAAATATCACTAAACAGAAAGAATTTGTTGAATAATTTTAAGCCATTCTCACAAGTTACATCTCGTCCTTGTGAAGCGACTGACCAAATATTAAGGCATTCTTATAAGTATTATATCCCAAGAAAATTGAAGACAATATAAAATTCAACGAGTGCATAAGGTGATCGCAATATACATGAAAATAAGAAGATGCGGCATGACTGCTAATGAGACAACTCTCCAGAAGAAACCAAATGTCCTGAATTTTATATACTTTACCCTCACCCCTATAGTTGGTATAATCTATAACACGAATACAAATTTACTGAAGACCAATATTAACTAAGTAATACCATTATATTTCTTTTGATTCACGATTTATTTTATTAATTAATTTGTTATTTTTGTCTCTTTTTTCCTTTTTGTCTGTAGATTTTCTTCCACCACCTTCAGTTCTTTCTTTGACAGACTTCAAGTAGGATGTTTACTTTTGGTGGATTTTGATAATGAAGGAGCTTCTATCGAGATTTGTAAAATTGCAGGTTTAGTTTTGTAATTGATACCTTTACCTTACACTGTTTCGTATTGATAACTGCACAAATTCATTAATATTGAAAAAAATAAGAAAATGAAAACAAGGGTAAAACAACTTTGCCCTGGATACCATCTTTTGATCATAAAACATTTTTTTTTTCTCTCCTTTTGTTTTTAATAGTTCTATTAAAGCGTATGGTCATGTAGATTCTAAAATAGTGCATAATTGATTGGGAGCACCTGCGATATTAACTTCATTTATCGTATCACACAGGAATAACCTGAAAATAAGAAAAGGGTCAGACTGACTTGTTTTGAAAATAGAATGACTTGTGTAAAGAGGTTTAAACAAAATTGTTTTGTTTATCATGTTTATGAATATTTGAGAATTGGATGAGTTTTATTTTCAAATATTTTTATTGGATATAAAAGCATTTATACTAAAAATATAAAAAAAAATCCCCGCTTTCAATTACACTACAACACATTTCATTTTCCCCGTCTACCTCTTTTTGGGTTTTAATGAATTCATGTAGGCATTTTACACCAACAATTGAATGCTAAAATCATTTCATATTAAGACATTTCTACGCATTGAAGTTACGTAGAAACGAAGGGCTATGCAGTCATGCATACTATGTTTAATCGAACATAAATCATCACATTGAAACAGCACGTTGCTGCTGTCTGACGAAGACATCTATGAAAAGTTTTTTAATATACATCTTTGATTTGGAGTTTCCCTTTTTATGTTAACGTGTCATCAAAATGAAAAAAAAAATATTTTGTGGAATAAAAAAGTATGACAAAAAAAACGAACTCAAATTTTATCACCTGAGTTTCGTATACTTCGCTAATCCAGAGGGTTAATTTACAGTCATGAATGGAATTTTGATATAATTATCTGAAAATGAATTTTCTACATGTGATATACATATTTATACATGTTATAGTGCAGCTAGAATTCTCCCTGTTGTCTTTATATACCAAATTCAATGAAAAGTGTTATATTTCGTGCAATGTCGATTTCATTTCACGTCTCATTTGATCACAATTTCGGGCTCGTTTATGGATGGACAATAAGTTTTCATTATTTTAATCGTAGCTGCAATATTAAAACAAAATTAGATCAATGTCAGAAAAATACCAACTTTTTACTTGGAATGAAACTGTTGAAAGGCTCGATGAACCTTGCCTTCAGTTTCCATAACCCAAACAAAAAGCAAAATGTTGAAATTTTTGTGACATTGACTTAATATGGTACATGTATATGATGATAATGTGTACATATATATATATATATATATGTTCACATTATCATATGGCATTGACTTATATATATTCCAAAAGTGTTTCAGTTTATAATGATTCACAACATATGAATACATGCACGTGAATATCAATTGCATATAAATCATTAAATGCATGTATATGTCATCTTGACTCACTCTGGATTTCCATTGAAATAAGAACAATAAGAAAATTTACGATATCTATATATAACCCATGGAATTTGAACATTCCTTTTTAAAGAGAAAGCTATTGTCTATTTGTTTTCCTGTGTGATGTCATGAGTGAATTTCCTGTTTAAAGAAAAAATATTTAATTTGATTGTTTCTTGTATGAAGTTATAAGTGTCACTTGAATTATTGTTTCAAATGTCAAAATGTAATTTATCAAAACAAAGTTAAATTTTAGATTGGAAGGAATGAGAAACGTGGATGTGATGGCAAAACACATTCTAACCGTGATGGAAATCCTTGTTTACCAAAAACAGTTTCCGATGAGTACCAAACGTACGAGCCCTTAAAGCCAATTTACTTGGCAAGATCAAACGGCAGTTATGATACCCTGCAAAACGTTCAAAATGCTAATAAAAATCTTAAAAACAAGCTCAGTAGAAACAGAGAACAAGGGGATTTTAACATGGAGCTCAAAGAAATTTATGAAAGATTTACTAGTGAACGTTGTCTTAATCAAAACATTTATGATTCAACACATAAAGACGCAAATTATTCTTATTGTTATACTAACACATCAGAAGTTGAACAAGAAAATCATTACAGCGAATTACAAACAGACAATTCTGGCAGCTCTGACTTATATAAGATTACCGATGGAAAGCAACTGAACTTAACTCATTGCACTATACCAAGAAAACATTTGACTAGCAATGATGAAAAGCAGACAACTATCGTAGGTCAGCGAGGAAAACGATGTGTGTGTTTTGTAATTGGTTTTCTTTTGGGAGGTGTCATAGCAGGTGTAGCTGTTTTTCTGTTGCTGGATTATAATTCTCAAGATCTCGAAAAGTACAACATTCAGGCACAGGGTATTTAGTCATTTTTTATAGTATATGTATATGTGTTCTTCCTCTCCTATGTCAATTCTATGAACAGAATCAACTTTGTGTCAAACTTAATGCATCCTGTGTTTAAATGTGTTCAGATAAGATTTAATTATAAGGTTAAAATTATTGATATACAAAAAATAAACATCCATAAAGATGTAATAGAATTTTGAAAAAAAAAAACAACTAAAGATCGTCTGAGTTGAAAACAAACTAAGAAATGAAAGCAAACTATTGCAAAATGACTTTTAAAATTATGGAAAACCTGTCGATTAGAGCAAGCACGTACAAATGTATTAAAAACACCGCACTCCAACGAAAATTATAAAATTAAGGAAGTCCACAAATCTTAAATCCTGACAAAATCAAACGCTTGACTTTATTGACTAACGGAACTAATGGAAAACAACTGTCATATGCCTGACTTTGTACAAACATTTTCCGAAAAAATGATGGGTTTAACCTGGTTTTACAACTATTTAAACATTTCACTACAGTACCCCAATTTTTAACGTTTTTACCTATTATGTCTGTTTGTATTGCTCACACATTGTTGTCGATATAATGGAATCCAATGTGTAAAGGATTTGCTAAAGACTGTAAAATATTAGAGCTATAATAAAATTTCATGTTAACCAAAATTTTAAATAGCTTGTTTGCAAACTTTGTTCGGATGTTTGCGCATGCAAAGGTTTTGAGATTGACAACTGCATACAATTGTTAGGAGGTGTAATAATTTCAAAATTTCAATAGAATTTAAAAGAACAGGTCAAAAACTCATCATATGTATACAAGGCTTAAAATTTTGTACGAGAGACGCGCGTTTTGTCTAACAAAGACTCATTAGTGACGCTCGAATGAAAAAATGTTTAAAATGCTTGATAAAGTACGAAGTTGAAGAGCATTGATGACTCAAAATTCCGATAGGTTTTGCCAAATACAGCTAAGATTACCTATTCCAGGGTAGAAAAATTATATATATTTCGACAAATATAAAGTTTTGTAAACAGTTAATTTATAAGTTCGTTTGATGGTAGGAACTACAAAATTTACAAACATTCAAATTTATATTACTGAAGATCAATGGCACTAAACACCCAACATGCATATGTAAAGTATTTGCTAAATGATTGAACACATTGATAATGACTGTGCATTATTAGTCTTTATATTCAAAACTTGCATGTATGTATATCCGTCTAATAAACTCATCATAGATACCAGGATTGAAATTTTGTATTTGCGCCAGACGAGCGTTTCGTCTACAAAAGACTTATCAGTGACGCTCGAATCAAAAAAGTTAAAAAGGCCAAATAAAGTACGAAGTTGAAGAGCATTGATGACCAAAAATTCCTAAAAGCTTTGCCAAATACAGCTAAGGTAATCTAATAGGTTTTACGGGTGAAAGGTTAGAAAGAAAAGAAAGAACATTTCAAAATTAAAACATATTCATCATAAATACTTGTTTAAAATGTTCATTGTAATATAAATCGAAAATCCATCATAGTCTTTTATTATGAGAAACATGTATCATTGTAGTCTCAAATACCATATCGATATGTGAATGGGACACATGGTCTTCTTGGACAGATTGCAGTGTTTCGTGTGGAAACGGTATACAATATAGAGAACGACAACAAAATGGAACATTACAGAGATGTAACCATAACGCTGATAATGATACAAGAACATGTACAAATCATTGCCAAGGTACATGTCGTTAGAATTTTTTTATTGATTTTAATTCAAGATACACATAACCAGCTTTTAAAAAAAACTCGACAAAGCAGTTCACGAACTTTTGTATACAAACTCTGTTCGAACATTTGATCAGAATTGACTTGCTACAATTAACATAATTTTAAAAAGCAATAGCAATGTATTACACAAAATATGAACGAACTGTTACTAGTTATAAAAACATTACACAAATAATACCGATAGTAATATCACTTCCTAACATCAGTTTCATATCTAATAATGTTACTGATAAAAATGATTATGAGTATGCTAAATAGTTTTTTGACAAAATAATGTATATTTTAATACTATCACGAAACAGTTCCAATCACGTTTATACATTTTAAAGCAATTACGCAATGTTAACTTTTCGAATCCTTCAGTTGGCACTTCGAGCTCGTTATAGCTTGCTCATTTCGAGAGACAGAGGTTTGATTATCGGACTGTGAAGTCAAAGTCTATACAATTGTCATTTGAATATTTTTCTTTCATTTCCTTCTCCGGTCAGTTTCCAACTTTTCTAGAAGCGTTCAGAATTAAACGCAGATACTAATTGGCTCTAAAGAAATATTTATACAAGGAGGGAGACATTTTTGACTGCTGACTGTGTCGATTTAAGCCAACATTTTAATACAACTATATAAAACGAATGTTGAACTACTGAAAAACTATGCTTCGTTATATCCATAATTTCTAGATTTTTTATATAAACCAAATGCAGGGTATACTGATTGTTTTTCAGAGTCCATTCATTATTAATTTAAAGTGTGGACCTGTGACATTAGATTTAAAAAAAACAACAATGTTAGTTATTCAATTTTTATTTTTCAAATTACTTGAAACCACGCGTACAATATGCAAACTGTAGTTATATACATGTTTATAATATTATTTCTGATAGGAAACTAAATTGATAGAAGTTGTAGGGAATAAGCGTTTCATGTTTTCATACTTTTTTATTGAACTAATGCCTTATATCAAGTATATAAAGATGAAAAATAAATGCTTAAGAGATAATTTAACAAATTTGAATGTATCATTTCTGTCCTAGGTAAAAGAGAATTGTTAGACATGAGATTCGACCCATCTACTCTTAATGCTAACCGGTATTTATCAAGAGACAATTCAATTCTGAGCAGCCAGAGGTCCAATCAAACAGCCAAAGGATCCCCTGGTAGTGGATCACTGCAAAAGTATAGTGGAGTCATCGCTGACCAGTGTTTCGGAAACAGAAGGAAAATATATTACCGTGTTTTCTATAGCTATACTTTGAAAACTGTTTTGTCTTACACTAATCTTATTTTAGAAGTAGGTCTTTCGCAGCGTGACGAAATTGATCAGTCTGATTTTGTTGGAAATGTACAGAAAAAGGGTTGGTCATTTGCTCTTGCCAGATGCGGATCTTCAAACAATATTTGTTTGAGGGCAAAACATCTAAGAACATTAAAAATTAACGATTTGTTTAGTGGCAACAGTGTAGGTTTGCAGAAAAATGGTACATTTGAGTTACTTTTAGACAGACAGAACAAGAAGTTTTCGTTGAGAATTTCAAATACACAAAAACCTGTTATTTCATTTGAAAAAGTTGCTTCGAGCAAGGAACTTTGTCCCGTATTCGGAGTTCATAACATACAAAAAGTTAATGTTCAACTGAAGATCTTGGAGAGTAGAGATGTTACACAAGAACCGTTTGAATTATAAAAAAAAAAACAATTTTTTATCTGTTTGTTGTTGTAGAGAATGAAATAAAAAATAAAGAACCATTAAAGATAAATGAAAAGATCAATAGACAGATAATTATATATTTATATATATAGACATACATGTATATAGATGAATATATTAATAAATAACTAAATAAATATAAAATCCATTGATATTTCGTTGAAATGGTAGTTCCTTATTGAGCACTATTCCAGACAACGTACATGTATTTGGTTTGGTATTTTCTATATTTTAAAGTCATGTTGCAGAATAGAAAATCAATGAAGGTGTCATCCAGAATCTATTAAATCCCCGTCTTCAAGGTTTCAATTTGAAGTGAGATATTTCGTACCTCAAAATTAAAAAATGATTGTGAGAACTAAACAAAAAAAGACTGTATATAAAATAAGATATGGAATGATTGTCATTTAGACAACTCTTCACCAGAGACCATATTACATAGAAGTTAACAACTATAGTGCACCGTCAGGCTTTTAGCAAAAAGCAAAACTCAAACCGCATAATAAGCTTCGGAGTGACAAATGTACAACAATTCAAATGTGAAAACGTACGGCCCGATTTATATAGAAAACAATACATGAAAGAATATTATATACAGCAACAAACGACAAGCAATTAATCATATGCTTCTGTCTTGAGACAGGCACATACAGAATGACCCGTTTTGATCATTTGTTTAAATTTATGAAAGTCCCTTAATGTTGCTGCTTCAGTTTTAGATGTGCTGTCTGTGGCTTTAGTGTATATTGCTAAAGTAAGCATGAAAGGTTTAAAAATTTAAACTTCATTATCCATTTCTGTATGAACGCTTTGGAAATCATAATATGGTATGGATTCTTGTCAATATTGTCAAATAGTATCTTATGTTTTTAGAACTTTTGAAAATTAGCCCTAAAAACTTGTGACCTTGGAATAACATTAACGGTGCAAAATTTGCTGCCCAAGATGCGCATTTCAACAATAAATTTCTTTTCAGTGATGCTCGAGGTCAAAATTTAAAAAATCCAAATTCTATGAAGAAATGAAGTGCTTAAAAACGATAAAGGACAAAATATACTGGCAAGGAATATGAAATTTGCATGAACGAGATATATTCTTTATTTTAAAACAATTTAAAATATTTTGTAACAACAAATTTTTAATAACACAATATCAAATTTTCATGCCAGTACCGGAGAACTGACTACTGGGCTCGTGATATCCTCGGGGCTAGCACGAAAGATGGATAACAGAAATACTGTGATACTGATTACTCGCGTAAAAGTACTAAAAGAGAGGCGAAAGATACCAAAGGGACATTCAAACTCTCAGGTCGAAAATAAACTGACAACGCCATGGCTAAAAAGAAAATAACAAACAAACAAAGTACATAAAACACAATATAGAAAACCAAATACTGAGCAACACGAACCCCACCTAAACTTGGGGGTGATCTCAGGTGCTCCGAAAGGGTAAACCGATCCTGCTCTAAATGTTTCATCCTACATGTTGCTCATGTTAGTACAAAACCGGTGATAAGTCTAATTCTGTAGGTCACATTCGGGGAAAAGGGGACGGGATTGTAGTGACGACAATTGGAACATATCTGTTGTCATCTGTGAAACGTATATTCCATTACGGTCAACCAACTCGTGATCATATGGCGTCCATAAAATTTACGAAGGGACGATTTCAACTTCACCACTTGGAACTCTTGGTTTAATAGCTTACTTGTGAGCAGCAAACCTCTATCAAGGAAATCATGATAGGAAATACAAGCCCTGGCATATCGTATCAACTAGGAGATATTTACTCCGTTTGCAGGTGCTGCTGGAATGTTGCTACATAGAAATAGGAAGTTCACAGTTGGGAAGCTGAAATCATCTGTTGTGTCGTAAAGTTTTGTTTTCAACCGACCCTCATTGTCTATTTCTAGATGTAAGGCAAGATATGAGCCCACGTTTAATGGTATAGATGCGTTCAACATAGTCACAAAATTTTGAATTATTTAGTAAGAGGACATCATATATATAGCGGAAAGGGAGTTTAAAGAATAAAATAAAATTCTTTTCTTTCTTCTTAAGAAGTTGCTGCATGAAGTCAGCCCCATATGAATAAAGGAACAAGTCGACAAGAAGAGGAGCACAGTTGGTTCCCATTTGAATACCGATTCTTTGTTGAAAAAAACGTTCTCCAAACGTTACAAATATGTTGTCAATCAACAAATCCAGCATCTTGATAATGTCAGTTTCAGAGAATTTTTTGTTTGAATCAGAGTGATTTTTTAAAAAGTACGATTTATCCCTCCCTAAGACAAGAAACTTGTATCTATGTAGGCCATTCTTTTTTATGAAACAAAGCATGACCAACTCTTTCAACTTGTCTTTTAGTTTGAAATAGGGAATACTTGTGTAAAGATGGTTTAAATATTTTTCAAGAGGAAAGAGTCTTAGATTGTATGTACTCTCAAAGATCTTTGGAATTTTTAAATATCCACATCTGATTCACGCCACCTCTTAACTAGGTAGTTGCACAATAACTTTGAAGCTCGGATTTGATTGCTGATTAAAATTATGTTAATAATTTAGAAAGCGGTTTCGTAGAGCACTTGGAAGAACCAGCAATATAACGTTGTTTGTAAGGACACTTATGTAGTTTAGATATCCAATACAGTAAAAGAAGATCCAGTTCTTCATCTTTGGTTGAAATTCCAACGTAACATAGAACTTGTAAAATTTAACGGACTAAAATAGACGACAGACGTCAGTTGATAGCAAAAACTCAAACGGATAATTTTTCACCGTTGAGGTAAACCAGTGTCCTAATGTGCACAACCTGCAAGTTTTTCTTATTAGTATTGATAGTTTAAATCCAAATATCAACTTTAATAGTCATTACTACATAAATATGTTGTGAAGTAACATCTTAGAACCGTATATATTCATGTTATGGTTATTTTATCCAAACAGATTATCTACAATTTTGTTTCGATTTGTCTCCCTTTTGACGAAGAGAGATATTACATGTATCACGCTTCGTCTTCTCCTCCTCCTCTTCTTCTTCTTCTTCTTCTTCTTCTTCTTCTTCTTCTTCTTCTTCTTATTATTATTATTATTATAAGGACTGTGCTGAATTGACTGCAAGCGAATTGTCTGACCAGTACTGAATTTATCGCCGTGGAATTGACTGAAAGACTGACCACTACTAAATTATTTATTATTCAGACTTGTCAGATGATGTTAAAATCATAATGATCGTTTCAGGCTAAAATTCATTTACTAGTGGTAGAGCAGTTGAATCTTGTTCTTAGGAAAACCAGTCAGGATCAGTTTACGGCTAACATGTCCAATTAATTGTCAGGAACAGTTCATGGGTAAAATGGTTCAAAAGGGCGTAAGTTAGAACAGCTCTTTGATTGTGATTTAGAACAGGACCCTTTAGTCGTATTCTAACTAATTATGTATCAAATAGGGGATTTAATTACAGTGTCAGATGTATGTTCTTGTTTTGTTTTTTTAATTGTTTATAATCACCTTTATATCAAAATTGTTTTTTTTATCTATATATAATAATGATTAAGCAGTGGGAAAATTTACTTCTATTTTTCTGAAATTATAAAAAAGTACTATTAATATGTTATCTTCATTAGAAAGACAATAACATAGGTCGCGGCGTTGTTTATTACAAGTAAAATATCTAGATTACACAGTGTTCATACCACATACTCGGAGATAAGTTGTATACCCGAGTTTATCTGACATTATACAGATTATACATTATACAATTCAACATGAAACAAGTTTAACTAATTAATCATGAAGCCTTAATGTCGAAAAGATATGAATAAAATAGCCAAACTAAAGATAAATATACTAACAAAGGAAGACAGAAAAAAGAAGAAAATAAACAAATAAATAAATAGATAAAAAATTGAAATACATTAATTAATTTTAATAATATAACAGCTCTTCTAATTAAACAGTTCTCAGGTAGAACAGCTTCTGTCGGATATCATGAGAACTGTTTAATAAACTTTTTAAGAACAGTTCTCCTCAAAGTTCCTGTCAGATTGTACTAGAGGTTATGACTTCTTCAAACTGTATTTGTATTTACATGTTTATGCAGTGACCGATATTTATTAAAAAAAATCAACCAATCTGCTGAAATAAAAAACTAAAGTTTGTTTTATGGTTATATATGTCTTTTCTATAAAACTCATTAGCTCAGCAAATGACCTTTAAATGATTCTTTTTTTGTTTAGCAATCTGATTGTGATTACGGTAATTATCATATACTGTTGATAGTCGATCATTTCATCTGTTATATGTGGGATTAAATATCAATTTGCTTATTCATAGTTTGTTACAATTGAAATATATGCTTTCGACATGTTCGAATTGTAAACAAATATAAAATATAAGGGTATAAACCTATTGTAGGCAAAAGCAATAAGACGTTGAACGTGATGCCGTGCCAAGGATAGAGATTATACTCCCATTCTTAATTCAAAGTATTGAAAAACATGAAGAAACTGTCCAACAGATATGAAAAGCTTTTACATGATACTGCTCATCATTGTCGACTTGCCGACAAAATATAAATTAAATATGTTCAGTTCTTCATAAAAGCTGAAGTGTTTGTCTGACTATCGAATTAATAAATATAATGACTAAAGAACAAACGGATTGACAAGTTGATTGCAATATAGCATGTATAGACTCCAGTTTTTAGTGGTTGTTTAAAAGAGATTGTGTTTTTTCCTGAACTGTTTACTAAGAAGTACAAAAAGTTCAGTCACCGATATTATGAGTATAATTACTATGAAGAGTCTATGTGTACTTTTGCTATAGTTACCAGTAAGATAAAGCTACATGACAGTTGTTTTCCATTCGTTTGATGTATTTGAGCTTTTAATTTTGCCATTTTATAAGGGACTTTCCGATTTGAATATTCCTTGTAGTTCGGTATTTTTGTTATTTTACTTTTTACTAACTATACACATGATACAGTAGGGGTTATCCGCATTGTTGAAGGTCTACGGTGACCTGTAATTGTTCTCATCTTGTTACTTTTGAATTGTACATGGATAGTTGTCTAATCGGCAATTATGTTGCTTATCCTTATTTAAATTTACCTTGCTTTTCCTGTACAGATGCTTTAAGTTTTATTTTTTTTTTAAATATTTTTTATATATACCCGCGACTCTTTGTCGGAGGGTGGCATGTAAATATTTTAGGATTAAACACATTTTTTCTAGAGCTTATTGATGCGTAAACTGAGGCGATTAACTAAAAAACTGAATAAAAGTCCAAAGGAATTTTATGTAAAGTTTGTGAGTTAATCGCCCCAGTTTGCATATAAATAAACTCTAGAAAAAATGTGTTTAATCCGAAAATGAAACAACCCCTACCTCAAAAACTCAATTTTAATGAGATAATATCCGAATTTGAAGCGTACAAGTAACGGCATAACCATCAGCTTGAGAGTTCTCATTAACATGACGTCATGTTTTGCCTTGACATTATATTGCCAAGATCATTCATGAAATTTCGCGGAATTTTATTTAATCATGAATTCATACGTTTTTCCAACCCCTTCTGCATTATTTCTATTTGTGATGGATTCGAACAGAAATAACAGTTCTGTAGTGTTATTGTTTCAATATTTCAATTTCTTAGAATTCCAGGATCCAATGCATTTGTATTTCGCATGATGGGTTACGAAAGTGGTTTCGGCAAGATCGTCTATCGAATTGTAAACCAAGAGAAAAAAATTCCAACGGACCAATGCTATTTAAGTATTTGAAGATATGCAAATCATATAAGAATTATACAACTGTAATTTCGTTCATTTGAATTCGTTAGTCCTTTCACTTAGCCTATATGGTAAAGAAATAAAGACAATTCTATAGGTACTACCACTAAATACAAAAGATAATAATATCTGAACAAATCCACAAAATAATAATAGGAACAAGGTAAATATGCTGATCTAAAATGTTGACGTTACGGGTCACTGTCAAAGGTTGTTGAAAACAGTTTAAATGTCCGATTGAAAAAAGGACAACGTGACACCTAAGAATCACCTGTCAAACTCTTCTCGCAGTTCACAAGATAGATCCATTCTAATTTTAGAGGGACAAATTATAAAAAAAGATTTGAATTTAGTTTGAGTTTCGACTTTTTTCAAAATATTGATTCATGAAATTACTAGTTGTTTTCCGTGTAAAACTTAAATAATTCCACAAAAGGGTATAATGTGTCTGTTAGAACCTTTGCCGGACGATTAGTTTTTTTTGCACCTGGCAATTTTAATTTGGGTTTACAATAAGATTTCACAAAATTTCTAATTAATTGTTCAATTTTGGCATGTTGTATTTGGATATTTCAGTCAACTAATTTGGGAATCAAATGAATTAGTCAAGATTAAAAGCAAGTTCATTCCCCCCTTCCAAAAAACAAATATCTAACACTCCGCCATACGTCACATACTTGTGCCTATCCAAATCCAAGAGCATCGTCAGCTGTTGTCTATTTTTTTTTTTTTTTTTGTGTGTCGTATATTAATCTTTTTACGGAAATATATAAGTTATAATGACAGATTTTGTCAGTTTTTTTTTGTGTAATTTGACTTTTTTTTTACTGGTAGAGACTGTGTGTTTTCCAGGTTATTTATAGTTCCGTTATAATATCAAAATTGGGTGAGAAACCCACACAGGCATAATAGGGTAATGTGACATAATTAGGATTTAGCAGCAAAAACTGTGTAAACATACATCACACTAGCCTTTATATTAAAAAAACAGTGTGTGTTAAATACTTGACTTATTTATGTCTGCTCTATACTTTTTATACTCATATTTAAAGTTAAAATCAATCACAGACAAGTCGCTACATTATAATAATTTATCTGGTTTTCACAAAGTTTTAACTTTTTTGCAGAAATTTTAATTATGTACGCTCCATATTTCTTATACTCATATTCAAAATTTAAACACAATCACAGACGAGTCGCTTATTATAGTTTATCTTGTTTTCACAAAGTTTTAACATTTTGGCTATGTTTTAAAAGTATACATACAAGAGACAAATATTCAAATATCTATTTTGTTGTACACACTTATTACAAGTTTAATGGGAAGTGGATAGTTATTCCTAGTACTAAAACAGTAATTGGAAATACTCAACACAATTTGGACCATGACGTGTAAATCGTAAATTAATCATTAAATTGTATTTGAAAGTTGATTTTGATATTGATAATTATAGCTTCGCGTCATTATAACGTATCTTTGTTTCTTTGAATAAATGAGATCGAAATTTGAGTCAGAGTTTTGCGTTCTGACTAATTAAAGTACGATGTGCAGTTCGGTTAAGGACATATCGTCATAATTCCTGACACACCACTTTGATCCAGAGAAGAACGGTCTTTGACGATATGTCCTAAAATTTCGTGCGAAGTAGCTAGAGAAGCTAGATATATTTAATGTTTCTCTCAATGAAAGTAATGACCTTTTCACAACTTTGTTTTATACAATAAGTTTTATATTAGACTTTTCAATGACAATCATATAAAAGACTAAGGTTTCAACTCACCCCAGGTAAAGTTGACTTTGAATGAATTTGGTATCATTTTATGTGCTTTTGGTCACAAAGCTCTTCAACTGTTTCGATTATTATACATCCTTGGCTTTCAAATATTCGGCTTTAAGCTTTCCTGATGAAGGTAAATCAACACAAGCACTTCGAACGCTGAAATTTATAAAGAGTTGGTTTCATTTTTTCAACTCAACCATTTTTCTCTCAAGAGTTGTCTTTGCTCCTCCCAATCGGTTTACGAAATTTAAACATCGGTAAACTTGTGTCGCCTTACTTTGGTAGACAACAACAAAGTGGTGTTTTAATGTGATGCTTTATATGCATTTCAACGTGATATGAATGATTAGATATGTACTTTAAGAACTGATAAGTCAAAATAAAAAACAGGAGAATTTCCCTTGTTCTGTTGACATACCATGTAATCTGAGATAATATTCTGTAAAATATAATGTCACCTGCGTCTCACGAAATCGGCTTATCAAGAGGTAATGTTAATAGTCATGAATGGCAATTTTATATATTTCTTTGACACTTCATTTGCAGTATCTGTCTAGAATATCACATATTATGGATAAAACACTGTTTCAAGTATTGTTGAGTCAGCAATGTCCATTTTTTCGTACTTTCGCTTGTTAAATAAAGTATCTTTTCCGTTTGTCGTCACGTTCCATATGTCAAAATTAATGTTTATTCTGCAAGCCATATTCCTTGTTCCTTGTCAATCAAACTATCCAGCTTCTTGTTCATCTTCAATTGTCGTTATATTAGCAGGAGTTCTTGATGAAGGTAAACCCAGAAATGCACCTGGGACGTATACAATTGATTATGTGTTATTTATATTTTAAAAATGTTTAATCAAAAACGAATGTCAACTTTTACTCATTGCTAAAATCATATCCAGTTCTATTTATTTAACGTAAGTACCATGTATATCATATTATCTATAGAATGATTGTATATTACAAAATCAGAGCCTAAAACATAAGCATGGCAAAATGTGTAGCTCCAAGGAGTTCTTTACGGACAGACATGAATTTACTGCAGATGTCAATTAATTTATTGATGATCGAAATATTTATGAATTTTGTATGCTTTCAAATCATCGTTTGGTAATTTGAAGACGTTAACTGTTTCATTAAAGCAAAGATTCGATAACTGTTTTAATTGCCTTTTGGAAACTTTCATGCGAAGAGAAATATAATCAACTTTCATATATATGTATATATAGGAGCAGGGGATCGAATCCTTTCCTATTGTCTTTTTTATACCAAATATAGTTAAAATTTCTATTTTGTGCAGGGTCCATTTAATTTCACCTAGCTTTTCCTCAAAATGTGGGGCTCGTTTAGGGTTGGAAAAAATTTGCTTTGTGTACACATTTAATAACTACATTTGTAGCTATCTTTAGCTGCAGTATAAAACACAATATTCAATCAATGCCAGAAAAAAACAAACTGTTTGTAATTAACCCGAAACTGTCATGGCATTGTAAAGCTCGCCCTTCCTAAAGCTTAAGCCTCATATGAAACAAATCATATTTTTTCTGTCATAGACTTGATATTGTATATCTACAGATATGTAAAGTTATTTTAACGTCCCACAATTCACAACAATTAAATGCATGTACTTGTAGATACATTTACCAAGAATTACGTTTTATGGGAAATGCGTCATCTTGATCCACTCTTGATTTTCATAGTGTAACTATTAAAACAGTTCACGATCTCTGTATGTAAAGAAAAACCCCAAGGAAAATACCAATTGAAATATCCTATTTAAAACATTTAGAAGAAAAACTACTTTGTTTAAAAGAAAGCTACTTTATCTGTTCCTGTGTAATGTTATAGGTGTCAGTTTGAGTAAATGTTGGTTGATGTATCAAACAGTTATTTATTAAAACTTAAATTTGCGATTGGAAGGGAAGAGAAACATTGATATGATGGCCAAATCATATTCTAATCGTGATTGGAATACTTCAACAAAAACCGGTTTTGATGAAAATCAAACGTATGAACCGTTGAAGCCGCAGCACTTTGAAACATCGAATTGCAGGTATGATACCTTGCAAAACATTCAAAATGCAGAACAAATTTATAAAAACGCGACCAATAGAAAGAGAGAACAAGATGATTGTAAGATGGAGCAGGATCAAACTTATCAAAGCTTAACCATTGAACGTGGACTCACTCAGAACATATATGATTCCACACAGTGTCAGGGCGACGCAGAATACATGTATGTGTCAGAAAATTGTGTGAATTCAGGGCCAACATCAAGAAGCTACAATCATAAAACTTATTGTGATGCTTATCATATTGCAGATGTTAAGCAAGATGATTATTATAGCGAATTGCAAACCCAGACTTCTTGTGATTCTAAATTATATGAGAGTGTAGATGGGAAGCAACTGAATCTCACTCAAAGCATTTTAACCCGTAAAAATGCCACTAGCAGTTGCAAAAATCAGACAATTTTCGATAGTCAGCGAGGAAAATGGTTGGCATGTTTTTTCTTTGTTCTTCTTCTGGTAGGTGCCATAATGGGCGCAGCTGCTTTTTTGTTGACGAAGATCAATACTGAGGATCCCGACAGGCAAAACATTACGAAGCAGGGTATTTAGTCATTTTTATAATATATCTGTTTTCCACTAAAATATTAGTTGCATACTCGTTTTTTAATTAGTTCATACTGAATTGAATCAGGATTTGGTAAGTTTCTAACATATGGTATCATAGTTTGAACTTGATGTGGAACAGTTTGCTTAAAAATTTGTAATTTCCCTTTCATATCGCGTAAAACGCGTTAAAATCAGTAACGCATAAAATATATCAGTCGAACATAGAAAATTTATTAAAAAATAACACATAAATTTAGGATAGGTTACTACATGCACTAGATAGTTTAATCTCTATGACTCGCTTTCTTTGTGCTTTACTTTTCTACTCTTCAACGTGTTATTTTGCAAGGTAAAAGTCCGCAAGAACGTACGTCTCCCTACCCGGACACATAATTCTGTCTTCGACAAGGACAAGTCTTTGTTTTTACTCTTAAATTCCACGGAGAAGCAGCCAATACTATTTGAAGTATATTGTTTAACTTAGTCGGTGATCGAACCAAGACGTTCAGGCCTCGCAGTGAGCACGCTACCGTTAGTCACCCAACCAGGGATTATAAGGATTGTTTAAAATAGATTTATTCCCCAGAATAGCAGCTGTAGATAGACTTCATTTCTAGGATACCTTAACGTTAGGTTAATTCTGTTATTCTCTATTGTTTGAAGCAAACATGTATGATTAAATGGTCACTTATTACTATCAGTATTCTACTAGTAGATATGCATGATGAATTGTCATGTGCATGATCGATGGTACATAACCTGGCTGCATTATTACATGGGATCTGTAGAAAAGTCAAGAATCTTAATGATTAACAAGATATAGGATATACCCTGACACTAGACATAAATGAGGCAGGAAGATAAATTGAGATTTCCTTGACATTCATAAACTTGTCAATTATATGATCGGAAACGACTTTGTGTCAAACTTAGTTATGAACATTTAAATGTTCTATTTGTGTGTTCGGGTGAGGCAATATTTTTCCAGTTAAAGCAAGTGACATGCTAAAGAGCAAAAATTGAAAAAGACATAGTAGTGTTATTTTAAAGATATTTCAAGATCTGAATCGATCAAACATAGAAGAAATGAATCTAAATAAACTCAAATATACAAATTTTAAAAGTGTGTAAAACAGACGCGCGTTTCAAAAGGCCCATCAGTGACGCTAGAATCAAGTTAAACAGGCCAAAATAACGAACAAAATCAAAGAGCAAATTATGACAACATGAGTTAGGAATATTTATTGGTCGGCTCTAAAAATGTTTTATCAACAGTCGACAGTAATTATGCTGTATTATTGAAACTTTGAATAAGTGATTTAGAATGTTGCTTATCAATGAAACAGTACGTTTAAAAAAGTACGATATTATAAATCGACATTATTCAAAAGGAGTTTTTTTTTTTTTGTGATTAAGGACACATTGGATATTTGTGAAAATAATAATTGATATTCTCTGGAAATATATTTTATGAAATTTATATTATAAAACAAATACATATGTAGTCGGGTGACGAAAAAGTTGGAATTCGATATACATGATATATATAGGAGCTATATTGACGACATTTAAAATAACATAAGCACATGTAAAACATGACGATAATACCTATCAGAATCGTATGCACTCTAAGCAAGTTTCGCGTTTCACAAAAGGTTGTATGACTTGTCACTACACTAACGTCTTATACCCTATCCAACTATAAACATATTACTGTTCATTCAATGTAACTCGTATGAACTTAATTGAAACGTACGCCAGATACACTGACAGTACAATACTTTTGTATTTTGTATTAGACAGAAACGAGCATGCACATCGCAAAAAATTCAATGACGTTATTATACGTCAGTATTCTTTTTTTTGCAATTTCTGTTCATTTGAAGTCGAGAGTAAATAACGCACAAACATCAAAAATCAATAGCACTAATAGTAAGCCCTAAATATATATGTATTTAATGATGAACCACACTTGTAATGACTTTCTTACTTCTAATTGTAGTTTTAAATAACACATCAGTATGTGAGTGGGTCACATGGTCGTCTTGGACAGAATGCAGTGTTTCATGTGGAAATGGTACACAATATAGAGAAAGACACCAAGATGGAACATTACAAACATGTAATGGTAAAGCTGATAATGACACAAGAACATGCACTAATAAATTTTGCCAAGGTACATGTAGTTAACATGATTATTTCCAACTTAAACCAAATAGTCACATTTTACGTCTTATTTAGATTCTGTTGGTTAGTTGTCTCCTGTTCAATCATACCACATGAACATCTCCTTATTAGATATCAACATACAAAAAAATAAAAGTCCTTCTGTTTGTGAATGCATTGGCAAAGTTTACTCATCAATAACCTCTAGACAAAATGTGGTTATACTTAACGTTGGAACTATATATATAAGAACTATATATATAAGAACTATATTGACGACATTTAAAACAATATAAGTCCATTGAAAACATGACGATAATACCTATCACATACATGCACTCCAAACATGGCCTGCGTTTCACATATGTAAATATACATGTATCAAATGATGGATCACACTTTTAATGACTTTCCTTCTCCTTATTTTAGTGTTCAATAAGCCACTAGTATGCCAGTGGGACACATGGTCTTCCTGGACAGAATGCAGTGTTTCATGTGGAATTGGTACACAATATAGAGTAAGACAACAAAATAGAAGAATACAAACATGTTATGGTAAAGCTGATAATGACACAAGAACATGCACTAGTAAACATTGCCAAGGTACATGTAACATTCAACATGCTTAAGTTGTTTCATTATAAATAGTCTAAGGCGATTAGTTTGTAACGATACATGTTATTGATCGTCTACCTATATTTTGAGGGTGTTTAGTTTACAGTTTGTGTACAGTCTTGTCTGTCACGAAGGCAAGCCGCCATTTGAATTCTGAAATTTTTGGTATGTGATTTCCTTCAAAATAAACCAAGATGTCACTTTTTACATAAAAAACAACTTTTGTCACTATTTATATCATGTAGCCCAAAATCTAAAAATGTCTGGAGTTTACGTTTTATACCGAGAGTGTTACTATGACGTCACAATAATTCGACCAAAGTCTGGAGGATTTTTTTATTTATGACAATTTGAAGCCAAAAAATAAATAAATGGAACGCTTCGTCGAAGTTGCATTAGCTCAGTTACTGGAGATAATCGTTTTGTATTGTAAGCTTGGCCTACGTAAAACATGGTTTTACTGTCGTAAATAACAGTTTATCCATCTCCGCTACGTGTCGTTAGGTTAACTCAATTTGCGACAGAACTTTACGAAAGCCAAGATTAAAATAAAATACAGGTATCTCATAAATTAAAAGGCATACATATAAATAAACCTGACAAAAGGATTTCCATACTATCATATACAACTTTTTTCGAGATAGTGATGTGAATTAAAGGGACATTTTGAAAGTTAAACAGCCTGCATGATGGTTGAATGTTGATTGCATTGTTAACATTCAATATCTCACTCATATTCATTATAATAGAACACACGGAATAAATTGCAGATATGTTTGTTGTCATTAAATATGAAAAGCATATATTTGGCAAATTGGAAACCAATTCTTATAGACACTTTTATTAAAAGGTAGATAGGAAATATATCCTGAACTGTTACTTTTCGAACGGTTGTTAATCAGGATCGTTAAGATGTAAAGAACATGACATTCTTCAAACACTTGGACGGTACTTAACGTTTATTCACTTGCAACAATCTAAACCAGTTATGCAAAAACATAAGCACTTGCGCACCACTCTTTTACGATTTGGCTATACTGAATGTTCTTTTTTGGTTTGATCAGCTCCTTGACGTGTGTATATTTTAAAATTTTGAACATGTTGGCCTCTTGTATCACTGAAGAGACATTAATTGTCGAAATACAAATCTGGTGCAGTAAAATTGGTATTGTTTATGTTTTTACCAAAACTTGGTCAATACCTCTACTGTTAGTCCCAAAGGTTATCACTAGCCAGCTAGCAAGTACTGCAGTATTCGTATTAGAAAACGGATACAGTTTGATTGAAATTACCGTTATAAATTTTGGAAACTACCTTAAGAATAATATTTTCTTTATTCAAAGCTCTGATTTCTTGTTAAAAATTAGCTATACTGCAGTCCTTTTGTTTTTGTTTGATCAGCTCTTCAACAATTGTATTAGGTTTTGGAATTTTTAAAATATTTTAGCCTCCAGCATCACTGAATATTCATTACTTGTTAAAATACGCATCTGCTGCAATAAAACTGGTACAGTAAATGCTAATTCTACCACTGGATCGATACTTTTGCTAATGGACTGTTAGTTCCCGATTGTATAACCATCCCAATAGCAAGTACCTCGGTACTGACAAGAAATTATGGATGTAGTTTGATTAAAATTTCCTGTTTTAGAATTTTATTAAGTTATATTAAATTAATTCAGACATATGTGTCCTTCGACTAATTTTGAAAGTCATGTTTGGGTCGTTTTGGTTTTTCATGTTTCGCAAATGTTTATTTTGTAAATTAATACCCACACATTAGATATTTTCTTAAACTGTAAAAATCAATAATCTATCAGTATGTGAGAGTGACACAAGAACCGTTGCTAGATATGGTTAATCAAGAAATGCATGTCAAGGGCAGCACAAATTGGACGTCTGGGTTAGGGTTAGGTTGCTCACGCAATTTGCACAAAACTGTACGCTGTAAGTTGCCATCAAGGAAGATAATATACGTCATCTCGTCCTAATGGCCCTGAGCATTTCGTACTTATAAAATTGATCATTTTTCTATGAATATTAATCGTTTACTGATTAACCTTATTTTCTAAAAGTATTATCAATGGAAAACCGGTTAGTAGATCACTTCTCAACATCCGGTTTATGTTTCCTTATATTGTTATTTTTGTTTATAGTAAATGTATAGGTTAATTTTAATGTCTAAAAATAGCAAAATAACATTCAAACTATCTAGGCGTTGATCAGTTTGAAAATAAACTGATGCAATTACTAAATTAAATTATATAAATGCCTAAGAATGTAACTTTAGCACGCTAATGAGTGTTATGAAAATAGTTGTATCTGATTTTACCTGGATGGCTGCACGCGCGTGATGACGCTAATTTGTTTAGCGAAATATTGCGTGAATATATAAAATATAACAACTATTAGCGTGTTAAAGTTACTTTCTTAGGCATTTATATATAACCACGAAAAGATAACAATTCAATTTATGCATGTTCAAGAAATTGCGTAACATAATTTTTCCAATGCCTCACTCATGTCACTTAGGCGTCTCATTACTTTTGTAAAGTTCTCAAATTAGTACCCACACTTTAAAGTCGATCTCGATTAATATCATATATTGGTCGGCTTTGAAAAAAAGTAAAATAACAAAAATACCGAACTCCAAGGATAACTCAAATCGGAAAGTCCTATATCAAATGGCACAATCAAAAGCTCAAACACATCAAAGGAATCGAAAATAACTGTCATAGTCCTGACTTGGTACAAAATGATGATTCCGAGAAGTAATACATTGCTGACTGTTGACTGTGATGATAAAACGCTAATATCCAAAATCAGCATGTTGGTCTCTTGTAAAGCAATGCTTTGTCCCAGACATAAGTTTTTGCAATTGTTATCCAAATGTAATTACTGCCGATTGGTGTTCTGTATCTATCCAAAAATAATTTACAGTTTCGTAAACAGTGGTTTAAGAGTTGAGAACAAAAAGTGTTTCTTATCTAAATATTTACATTACAAAATCAAAGTATTTTTTTCGTCCATTTGAGTTCCATAAAACTACTCGTACACAGTGCAAAATGTAGTAATATATATAATAATAAGGAGATGTGGTATGATTGCCAATGAGACAACTATCCACCACAGTTCAAATAAAGTAGATGTAAGCAATTATAGGCAATAAAATGCATATTTTCAATATTTTCAATATTTTGTTTTATTTTATAATTTCTCATTCTTATATAGATTTATTGAAGTTGTAGGGGAATAAAACTTTTAACGTATCAATACATAATGATTCTGATTAAATTATGGCCTTGCATTAAATGTATTACTATAAAACACTATACATAAATGTTTACGATATATTTGAATCATTTTGAATGTACTATTTCTGTCCTAGATAGTGGAAGACCGTTGGACATAAGATTCGACCCATCTACTCTAAATGCGAACCGGTATTTATCAAGAGACAACAGAATTCTGAGCAACCAGTGGTCCAGGCAAACACAAAAAGGTTCTCCTGATGGAGGGGCACTACAAAAGTATAGTGGAGTCATTGCAGACCAGTGTTTTAGAAACGGAAAGAAAATATATTACCGTGTTTTCTATAACTATAATTTGAAAACTGTTCTGTCGGGCACTAATCTTATTTTAGAAGTAGGTCTTTCACAGCGTGACGAAATTGATCATGATGATTTTGTTGGACAGAAACAGAGATATGGTTGGTCATTTGCTCTTGCTAAATGCGGGCCTAAATACAATGGTATTTGTTTCAGGGCAAAACATCTGGGAAATTTAACAACTAATGAATTTTTCAGTGGGAACAGTGTAGGCTTGCAGAAAAATGGTACATTTGAATTACTTATAGACAGACAGCACAATAAGTTTTCATTGAAAAATTCAAATACACAAAAACCTGCTATTTCATTTGAAAATGTTGCCTCGAACAAAAATCTTTGTCCCGTATTCGGAGTTCATAATATACGAAAAGTTAATGTTCAACTCATGATCTTAGAAAGTAGAGATGTAACACAAGAACAGTTCGAATTATAAATCAGAGAGAGGGAGATAGAATGGAGGGGAGAAGAGAGAGGGAGAGGGAGAGAGAGAGAGAAAATGTTCTTGCGTATTTTAAACCGAGTGAAGGACCTTTCAAACTTGAATCTCACTTTTAGTGGAAACGTTGTTAGTGATGCTGAGTGCGTTAAAAACCTAGGCATTTATTTTGAGAAAACTTTGACAATGGACAAACAAATTAGTGCTGTTTCAAAATCAGGTTTTAATCAGATCAGAAACATTGGACGAATTCGTCCATTTATTACCAAAGAAGCATGCAAAACGTTAATATGCTCTCTTGTTACCTCTCGTTTGGACTATGGGAACGCATTACTGTATGGACTTCCAGCAACATCTATTCAAAGATTACAGCGAGTCCAAAACACAGCAGCCAGGGTCATTACAAGGAAGAGGAAGTATGACCACATCACACCAATCCTGAAGTCTCTCCATTGGCTGCCCGTAACGTATCGATGCCAGTATAAACTTCTTGTGTATGTGTTCAAGGCTTTACACGAGGAGGCACCGGTCTACCTACAAGAACTCGTTTATATATACAAACCAATGCGAGCACTTAAATCTGAAAATGCCATGATCTTAACAACGCCACGTGTAAGAACTAAAACATATGGGGAAAGAAGATTCGACAAAGCGGCAGCCGTTCTGTGGAATGATTTGCCAAGTGATCTGCGAAACATCCATTCTGTGAACGTTTTCAAGAAAAACCTGAAAACTCATTTATTCAGACATGCTTTCATAGTTCTTAAAATATTTCTATATCATTGTAATTTATGAATTTTTAAGCAATTATTTTTTGAATTTTTAACTTACTTTTATTGGTAATTTTTGAATTTTATTGCAAATATTTTTGAAGTTTTAACTTACTTTTATTGGTACGGTTTTAATATCTCCTTAATTTTACCATGCCCAATTTATATAAATTTTATTGTTTATCAGTTAATTTAATAGTATAGTTTTATATGCAATATTTTCAAAATCTGTTTGTTTTAGGATTTTATAACATGGGCTTTCATATTTTATCGTTAATACTTATATATGTGAATGGATATATGTTGTAAAGCGCTTAGGATAATTTTAATATTATATAATGCGCTGTTATAAATACTGTATAATAATAATAATAATAATATTTTCATGAATTAACATGATATAGTTTAATGAAAAGGGAATAAACTATTTCATATTTAGTATTGCAGTTTTCATGATTATATGCGTATACGAATAAGAAAAGAAAAGAAAACAAGTTATCAAATCAATACATACAAAATAAAGACTGAACAACACGAACCCTATAAAGAATTGCAGGTCTGAGGTGATTAGTGATGCTCCGTAAGGGTGAAACGTTCCTGTTCTTCTAGGGCACCCGTCATGTTGTTAGTAGTAAGTACAAATTTGGTGATACAGTAAGTCTCATTCGATGATGTAATAATCGAGAAAAATAGGACGAGATAGTGGTTACGATATGGAAACATATCCGTATTTTATAACGAAAAACAAATCGTGGTGGCGTCTGTAACACATTCAAAGGGATCAATTCAGCTATTAACATTTTGATTCAATAGCTTTTCTTTGTAAGCAGCAACCATCTATCCAGGAAATCATGATGGGAAACCGAGCTCTGGAATATCGTAGCAACTGGAATATATATTTTCCAAATGCAGGTGCTGTTGGAATTTTGCTACATAGAAATGGAATGCTTACAATTAGGAAGCAGAAATTATCCCTCATTGTCCAGTTCGGCGTACGTCAAGATATAAGGCAGACTTAAATGGTCATCAGTGGTATTCTTTATATTTCAACTTCGATTGGTTAGAAGCGTTGCACGTGAAGTTAAAAGGTAGTGCTAAATTCATTTCACTCTTCTGTGAAGCTCCTTTATGAAGTCTGTATCATAATAAATTAAAGACAAAGTCAAAAAGATGAGAAACGCCGTCGGTTACCGTAGGAATGTCAGTTGTCTGTTATAAACAAAACCTCCAAACGTAACAAATATATTGTGAATAAAAAAAGTCAAGCATCTTGTTGATGTTTGAATCAGAGTGGGATTTACAAAACAATGTTTGTCTCTTCTTAAAACAAGAAATATATATCTATGTTGGCGTTTTTTTTTTTTTTTTTTTTCTTTCTGGTGAAACAAATCTTTTTATACTATACTATATTATATGCAAGTGGAAAGAGACCCATATTGTATGTACTCTAACAGATCTTTGTAAATTTTTAGCATCCACATCTAATTCAATAAGCCCCTAGAGTAGGAGTTCCTCAATTTTAAGTGTCATTGGAGTATATGTTGAGTTCAACCTCAAGTTCTAAATCGTCATGCGTCTAAAATGTTGTGGAAAATTTAAAAGAAACTACTAACACAAGATTCGGAAAATAAATATTGTAAAGAATTATTCTGACAAAATTTTAGAATTTTGATAGTAATTGTCTAGAGGTTTCAGATATATATTACTATAAAAACTGGTACAAACTGTCTAGATCTTTAAAAAGAATTTTCAAAAGGTGGTTGATCATGCAGATTGTTACACTAACATTTCTGTAAAAGTGAGGGATATGAGGGCTTGACTGTCCAAAATTTTACGTAATAAGACAATCATGTAACAAACGAACGGTCTGTAAAAACCTGTCAAAGTATATCACTGATATGTTTCTTACATGGCCTGAATGCGTTGTAACTTTCCTTTTCGATTTCCACATTTCCACAATTCTTACATTTGTCTAATACATTAGTGTAATGTATAAAATAATTATAGGCATTTACAAAATTTAGGTCAGTATACTTGACCACACGAACCAAATACAACCGACTCATCCGTTGCAAAAACAATGAACAACACATGGTCACGATAGCCTGAATAGTTACAGTCGCGAAATATTGGTGTATATTAACAGTTTTCCATGTACACACACACCAATTATTTTGCCTTTTCAAAACCATGTTTCGTTTAAGATAAAGTAGACAATAGAAACATTTACGGTTTATTGATAAATTGATCCTTCGAAAATTGCACGGCGTTTCGTTTGCAAATCTTTAAAATGTCAACAGGAAAAATGGTTTCCGATTCAGAGTTGTATGTTTTTTTTCTAATTTATAGTAAACATATCAGCACACTTTGCTTTTACGTGTAAGGATTTGTTTTGAATTATTTCCGCAGTTTTGGTAGTGTTGGATTCGATTTTATAAAAATGTGTATTTTGCAATGGGGTATCTAAATTGACTAATCATAGATACCAGGATTAAAATCGTGTACAGCAATCTGAATAAAATACAGATCATGTGTCCAAGTTACGCTTACAAGGATCTGACAACACTCTATTTTACTTTCTGTTCTATTAATTGTAACATCAGCCAATAAAATTCAGCCTTCAAATTTTTGTCGGTGTGTATGAATCCGATAAAACTAGAGAATCCCGAAAGGTCTTTAAAACAGAGAGTAGAACGGAGCGTTTTCAGATCCTTGAAAGCATAGCTTGGACACAGGATCTGTATTTTAATCAGATTGCGTGTACAGTAGACGCGCGTTTCGTCTACAAAAGACTCATCAGTGACGCTCGTATCAAAACAGTTTAAAAGGCCAAATAAAGTACGAAGTTGAAGAGCGTTGAGGACTCAAAATTCCGAAAGGTTTTGCCAAATAAAGCTGAAGTAATATATTCCTGGGGAAAGAAAATAATGGTTAAGGTCATAACTGATTCAAAATTCAAACTTTGAACTTCATCACTACTTTTACCTAAAACAATTGGTTGCATTAGTTTGAACCCATATTTAACTCTTCTAAAAAAAGGTGTAATTTTATTATGTGGTTATGGCGCAATGTTTTATCCTATAATCATGATAATATAAAAAAGTAGGCAAACTTTGCTATCGTATTTCGACCATGATAAGGTACGCTAATGCCAATAAATATTAAAATTGGAGAGCATAAAATTCGGCGAATACAGAAGCTACTTGCTGAACGTTTACCCTAGATAACTGACAATCCATCAGCAGTGTTTTCAATCCATATAAATGGGGAAAATATGATAGTATGCTTTTGTGCTCACAACAAGCATTACATTTCTTTTCTTAAATGCTCTTTTTTGAGTACTCTTGTGTCGTTTTGAATTGATTTATATTTAAGGAACATAGGAAACATAAATATAAACCATCTGATCAATTAATTTTTCTATGAGGTATGTGTATAGTATATTTTCATCTAGTGATCACACAATGTGCGGCTATCGTTTAAAAATTTCTTTTACTTAAATAGAAATATAAAAATTAAAATCGCATTTCAAAGGTTTTAAGTCCTTTAATAAGTTACCTGGCTCTATTCATCCACGTGTGAAGATCCTGCCCTGCTGATCATTTTTGTTCTAAATTGGTTCCCTCTATCTGCTAAAATGTATGCATGAAGCACAAATATGGGTAAACGTATTCATTTTAGAAATCGACTGACAAATTAAACCATGTAAACTTTGTTGCAGGTTACGTTTTGCTGAATATATTTTCTTTAACTGTTTTCTCTTTCTTCTACTATAGTTTCCTCAAAGTTAGGTAAAACTCGTCATTCAAGAGCCTTATAAGTTTACCACTTGAAGGAGTTGTCTGAGTACGACTTTTGGTTAAAAAAAACGGAAGGTAAAAATTGCCATTTGAAAAGGTTATATCCCTTCAGATTTTATCTATTTATAACGGTTTACAAGATTTCCAAAAACAACTCCATTAAGACTTGACATAAATTCTACTGGATTGTATAATTTAAAGCAGTATTTTTTTAACTTCGCTTATCAATGAAAGCGTACACTTGACAAATGTGATGTAAATGTGATGTAAATTAAAATAGTTTAAAGCGGCATAACTCAAAGTATCTCATCTGTTATAAATAAGATAATACAGACCGACACACGAAAGAATATGTTGTATTCAATATAAACATAATAAAGGAAGTTTACTATCGAAATCCCTGGAAATCTAAAACAACATAGGCCCATGTACATAAAAAATATATAAAAAAATCATGAACTAATTACATTATTACTTTTGGTCAAAACCATTTATAACAAAAGCACAGTTAAGTAATATGGAGTACCATCTCAAGTTTCTTTTACAAAATTGCACATAACTTTAATAAGCTGTAAACTGTATTTAGTTAATGATTTTTTAAAATATGTTTTTGATAAATCAAATAAATGCGTACAGCGTATGAAATAGATGTACAGAAAATCCGTATAAAACACTTCAAAAATTAGTCTTTTAGACACAGTTGTCTGAATTTGAAAGTCATATGGCGTTTTGATTTTCATATTGATCAAACGTTTTTTTTTGTTTTTTTTTACTTACTAATAGGTGTATTTAACAGTTTAAGCAGACCTTAACTTTCAATAACAAATCAATGGTTTCGTTTACTTTTATCTTTATTTATATTTTTTCATGCAAAAATTAACTGGGATTTCCCTCATTATACTAGTCATACATATACAGGTTCTTCTAATGATGGCATCTTTGTCACAGTAATTTTTCCTTTTGGTTCATTATCTGTTAACCCAAAACCATATACATTGTATTGAAGATAGGTCATTTTGTAAATTAGAGAAATAATAGACCACTTTATAGTTCGTTGCATTTCCGTCAAAAACTTTGGTTTTGATGAACATCATTCGTGCGTTTAAGGGCATCGTCACTTCCTTCCAATGTTGAGCGAGCGGTTGAAAAAATATAATTGTTATATTGCACGAATTATTCGACAAATTAAATTCTTATAATTGACAATCAGCACTGCTGTCATTAGGGAATTGTGATTAAGTACCTACAAAACAAACTTTATTTCTAGTTTATCCTGCATAGTGACGATCACGAAGACGCTTGATGAACTTTAATAGTGCAGGGATACAGACGGTCCCCTCTATTGGTAAATTACGTCATAAAGGCGCGCACAATCGACAAACTTTTCCAGTGAAGGACATAACTCGAAAGTGGTCTAATAGATCGAGGGGTCATTTGTTAAACCGTTCTGCATTAAAAAAAAACATGTGTTCTACATGTAGCAAGACGATTACATAGGTGTATGTAGTGTAAATTGTCCTTACACTACATACACCTACGAATGTTTACAATCATTTGTGCAATACAATATTATTAATATTACAAAATGCGCTTCGATCAACGCTTTTACACTCAAATAAAATTCAAAACGAAGCATTCAATTAAGAATTGAATGCTTCTTTTTGTAAATTTATTGGGGTGTAAACGCGTTGACCGAAGTACATTTTGTATGAAGCGCGGAAGCGCTTCATTCTAAAAATGTGCGCACGGTCAACGCTTTTACAACCCATAAAATTACTAAAAGAAGCATTCAATACTTATAATTACATGTTTTTGCTAGGATCACGAAAACACGATTTCTATCAAGTTTTTCTTTTATTTACCTGTGCACTTTATTGTGGAAGCTCGTGTCGTCATGAATGTTACATTTCATTTTGAAATGAAGGTTAATTTCAGAATGACGCGAGATTGCTGTTAGCCAATCAAAATAACGTATTATAATGAAACATACACGTAATGTAATTATTTCTTTATTGTAGCCACGCCACGTCACTCTTTCCAAAGGTAAGTTAAATTTTCAAAACCGAGAAGAAAGATTTCAAGACAAAAAAAATCATTATTCATGAAAAACAATAGAAAAGAAAGCTTACCAAAGCCAGTAAAGACCAATAGTTGATGAACTGCACATCCTGGTTGTTGTAAAACTCAAATACATTATTTGTTTATTTGTTTGTTTGTCAATGATCTGTTTCAGAAAGCCCGATCTCAGTTTACTAATTAAATTGATTTTGCCAACCTTTTTTCATAAATACAACCCACAGGTTGAAAAAAAAGTCTCATTTCGCAATATTGATGGTTCTTACTAAAAAAAATAACGCCTGGATCTTGTGGGTGATCGAGACAACTAAAACGGAAATAATGTTTCAGCAATTATTTTCACTGATCATTTAAAAAAAAATACAACACATTAGACGTCGATCTTCCTCGGAACCAAAATATTGTATTATCACCATTAGATACGTTATAATACCATAACATATTTCATTTACTTTATACTAAATTTTATCAACAAAATCATAATGTAATTATGTAATAGTATTAAAGAGGCATTAAATGTCAAAATCATGTTCACCGATTTGACTCAAATTCTCATATTCGACTTATAACATACTAAAACGTATATCCAAATTATAAAAAGTCTAAAATAAACAATTTACGATGCATCAACACGATAATATGTTTCAGCATTTCGTGTGTATTTTAGTCTAGACGCCATCTAATTAACCATCGAGGTGACCTCCGAAGACTGCCGACGGTCATATAACCGGCGATATAAACATAAACATAGATATAAACAGATAGCGAACTCGTGCAATTGGATTTTTCTAGGTCTGTTTGATTTCATATTATAGGTTAAACAAATATATTAATCTTCGTTTTTACCTGTATAAGAATGAGTTTTTGTGGATCGAATAAGTAAACCAAATGGTTTACCCTTGTTTCACTTCCAATGTTGACATTCTTTTCCTTTTGATAGCTGAACACGCCTAATTCATGCGTAACCCATCTCTAGCTAAGGGGTTAAATTGAAGGTCACATGAATACGGATTCAATGAGGCAAGTGAATAATTCATCAGAGATGTTTCATCGCTTATTTTGACAACATTGAACCAAACTGGCTGCTTAAAGCGAATTATTATTTCACAGTTTACTTTCATTAATGATTGAACAAACAAAAAATCATATTTTTATATTTTTTATATCTCGTAGCTAATGCCCCTTTAAGATCATTGATATTTATTATTTTATTTTGAAAAAGGGGGGGTACCTGGAGGATGACATTGGCGAATGCTACATGTATATCTGTTTGTTTGTTCGTATAGAATAAATGTATACGGAAATTACTGAATGGTAATGGTAATGGGAATGGTCAGGATGAACAGCATTGTGTCGTCATAACATATTAACTTATGAGTAATGTCACCTGTCCATAGGTTTTCGCTAGCGTGAGTGTGTTACCATAAACATATGATCAAAAATTATAATTTCAATTCATTTTAAACAATTCCATTTGCTCAATTCGACATTGAGAAAGACTTTGAAGGGGCCTAGAAATATATCACATGATGAGTCTACAAGTTGTCAAAATTCACGTTCGACGGAAACTATTTCGATACTCCAGTATAAAGGCAAATGTATCAAAAGGGACATTGTGGTTATTTAAAAAAAAATACATGTATGTTAGTACAAATTAAACGATACACATTGTTTAACAGCTTTACAAGGGTGTGTGCAGTTGTTTTGATAAATAAATTGATTAATTGAGGACTATTAAATGTCCTGCGTCAGCATTGCGTGTATATTAACGTTATAATTAAATTGGATATGCATGCACCAGGATTTGTACCTAACGATGCATCATGTTTTTTGTCTGTCCTTCATGTTAAAAAACCGTTTTTATTCCAAGTTTACATACTTACTTGATTGTTTTTATTAAAAACTAAAACATCAACGAGTCTCTCTCTCTCAAATCTCATGTATATATTTGTAACTATTGTTAATAGCTACAGTCTCGCTGTACAGTGTTGCTTTTTCATAAGTAGTGTTTCCCCAGAACAGCTTCATATACACAAGTACACCGAAATACGAAAAGCACAAGAACCATCATACACACTGGTGTTTGAAGGACATAAAAAGGTTCGTAGGTGACTGCGCCTTTCATGATCCATTCCATAATTGACAGATATTTGCATATCACGGAACACTATATGCCATAATCATGTTTTTTCAATATTAGCTATAAAAATAAGAAGATATGGCATGACTGCAAATGAGACAACTATTCGCCAGATATCGAATGACGTTGATGTTTAAATGTAAGCAACAATAGGTCACCATACGGCCTTCAACTATGAGCAAAACCATACTGTAGAGTAAGCAACAAAAGACCACGAAATGACTTATGTACAAAACAAAAGACGAAAAACAAATATGATATACATCGATTATATATATCGACAACCACTGAATAACAGGCTCCCGACTTTGGAGAGGCACATTAACAATGTATTAGGGTTAAGCATGTTAGCGAGCGTTAAACCATCCCCTTAACTTAAGACAGCGGTGTAACAGTACAACATAAGAACCAACTATCAAATCGGTTGAAAAAGACTTGACTCTTTAGATCGACACAACTACAAAAAACAACTAACAAAAATATTTAAGACCCAAAGTATCGACCGGAGTGTACTCGCAGTTACTGAAAGCTAGTTCAAAGCTTATTACAAATAATAAATAAATCATATTTTCCAGACTTATTTTGTTTCCAATTTTGAATTATTAGTTTACGGGAAAACAACTTTTAGTTAGGTCAAATAAGGTCCCTGTCTATACAAACAAATGGACCAAGCAAGGTAAAATCAATTTTTACTTCGTAAATACATCATCTCTATAGGGTAAAAAGGGTTTGAAAACTAACAGAAAGAAAAAGTTATAAACAGCCTATGAATATTAAGATATGTGTTATCCACAAGGTAAATATTGACAGGCAATACACTCTGTCCTTCCTAGGAGATGTTTTTTTTTTTTTCTCAGAAAGATTCTAAAGCTTGAAACGAAGTCGATTTATTTTTCAATAAATGGAATATTGTCATCTAGAGTATACCACAAAGTTCACAACACTTCATTTATTGATCAGATAAGTTATATCCTTGTTAAAAACGTCAAACGAATTGACCAATGAAATTTACCCAGTTTTAAATATGTACGAGAAATCAAACAATCGTTATTTCTTTATAAGTAAAGATGTATCCGTAAACAACTATACACGATACAGAAATGAATTTCCTTTGTGGTTGAATAACCTAAGTATATATACATGTAGTAAATGTGCATTTAATAGACGTCCTGCACATGTATATTTGATACAAACGGTAAAATTTAACTGAAAACAAAAACGATCAGTAGTATAAAATGGCTGTTTTGGGATCACCTATAAATGCATCAAATTGTATTCAGATGTATGAGAGATTGGAAGAGGAAAGTAAATCGGACTATAGCCGCAATTATGATACTTTACAAAATGCCCAGATCGTAGGAAACTCTAAGGAAAAGAACGAATACAGCAAGATAAGGAAACATAATAAAAGGGAAACTGAAGAAAGCGTTCCGTATGAAAGACTTAATAGTAAACCTAGTCAATGCCAAAACGTATATGATACATTACAAAATAAACAGAAAGGAGAATATTTCACACAACAAAGTCCCATGAGCAAAGCTTGTGGTAAAATAGCACAAACCGACAAGAAATTTGAAGAGACTCCAGGTTATGAAACGTTAAATAGTGCACGTGAACAAAACAAGTCATATGATATCTTAAACAAATCACAGAGTGGAGACTATTCCCAAACACAAAGCGTTGAATGCAAAGAAAGAAGACAAGGAGAACCTATTTTAGAAATAAACGGTACTTTCCATGCGTCACAAAAGTCTGAGCATTCATATTGTAGCCCTTTATATGACATGGACAACATTGATCTTGAACAAGAACGAAGTTATGCGTATGCTTCATTTCCAAGTAATTCTCAAAATAAAAAAGACAAGAATGGTAAAACTGTAAAATATCAAACAAGAAAGCATATCGCATCTTTTCTGATCGGCTTTATATTTGGTGGTGTTGTATTTGGAATAATAGTCTTCGCTGTACTCAAAGATCAAAATCAAGATGCTGATAATGGGAACTGTATATTTCAAGGCAATGGTAAAGTATATAAATATCAAAGTGATGCTCTAAATATATATATATATATTCGTCGCTAATAAATCTTTCTGATTTTAACACCTCTTAAAAACTGAATAATAAATTATGAAGTCATATTAAGTCTTTCAGTAAAAATTCAGACTTATACACTGTGGTAAATTCAGTACTGTTCCGGGAATTCTCTAACTGATAATTGAGAAATGTATTCAGTCTTTTCAGTAGTTGTTATCAAAATAACAGCATATAGAATTGTTGGAAAAGCTATTGAACAATACTTCATTGACCGGTGGCAAAATGTCTGAACAGTACTTCATTGACCGGTGGCAAAATGTCTGAACAGTACTTCATTGACCGGTGGCAAAATGTCTGAACAATACTTCATTGACCGGTGGCAAAATGTCTGAACAGTACTTCATTGACCGGTGGCAAAATGTCTGAACAATACTTCATTGACCAGTGGCAAAATGTCTGAACAATACTTCATTGACCGGTGGCAAAATGTCTGAACAATACTTCATTGACCGGTGGCAAAATGTCTGAACAATACTTCATTGACCGGTGGCAAAATGTCTGAACAATACTTCATTGACCGGTGGCAAAATGTCTGAACAATACTTCATTGACCGGTGGCAAAATGTCTGAACAATACTTCATTGACCAGTGGCAAAATGTCTGAACAATACTTCATTGACCGGTGGCAAAATGTCTGAACAATACTTCATTGACCGGTGGCAAAATGTCTGAACAATACTTCATTGACCGGTGGCAAAATGTCTGAACAATACTTCATTGACCGGTGGCAAAATGTCTGAACAATACTTCATTGACCGGTGGCAAAATGTCTGAACAGTGCTGAATTTACAATGTACAAGAAAATATCTGAAAAATTACTTTTTTCGGTTCTGGCTTTTCTGATGATATTATAATATGATCATTTTGACCGTTTTTAGACATAAATCAATTTACTTAAATGACCATATTGTTATATATGTGGTGCAAATATATCGAGTTAGTAGGAAATTCAAATTAAAATATATATAGACTTTGGGTTCTTTGAGTAGTCCTTCAGAAATAATAGTGAAACATTTGGAAATTCTTGTGCATGAATACCTTAAAACGGTATGTAGTAAGAATGCTATAAGTTGGGTTTGTTCCCTGTTTTTTTTTTTTTTTTTTAATGAAACAGAATAAGTATTTGCTTATACATATACCTATTACAATGTTTAATTGGCCGACAGTGGTTGAAACATGGGTGCTTGTTATTAATTTTAAACCAAAATATATTTCAAATCATATTACTGTTGTCAAGTTACGCGTATTAGATAACGTAACAAGTTGCATGTTAAACCAGGTTTAATCCACCATTTCTTCAGAAAATGCATGTACCAAGTCAGAAATATGGCTGATATTTTTCACTTTTTCCTTTGATTGATAGCGTTTGATTTTGTCAGTTTTTATGGACTTCCCGTTTTGGAATTTGCCTTGGAGTTATTTTTGTTATACTTGTTATACTTTTTTTAAATCTTTTATTATAATAAAACAGGACAAAGTACAAATAATGATACAAAGTATGTTTTACGCCATATAATCCTAATTTTTATAAATATACAATGACTGTAAACAAATTTAATTTCGAGCATACTTTTTTGCGTTTATCCCGTTTCAATCGATTTCCCAACGATTTATTCTCGCAATTTTCTTCGTTTGGTTGTGTATACAATAACTGTTAACAAAGTACTTCGATTTAGTAAAAAAAATAAAGCCACACCAGTTAAATGCATGGAGCCATGTATTTCGTTGTATGTTTGTTTGTTTGCTTGCTAATTTTTTTCTTTTCTGATTTACTATTAGTAGTATAAATTGAATGATAACTATATCTCCAAGTATATAACACAATATTTTAGAGTATTTAACATGTAGTAAAAAGATTTATAATCGGCCAAAGAATACATCTATGTAATACATGTAGATGTTCTGCCTTTTACTTTCTACTTTGTACAATGTTTGCAAATGTAAATCTACACCTTATTAAAACTTTTAAAGACAGTTATAACTCTATCAAATTAGTCTGTGAACTAGAAAGATATCGGACTTCCTTAAACAATACCGGAAAGTAAGTAGGGTATATATATAACCTACGGTACAACAGGAATGTGTACTGTGTATTCTGTAAATAGACATAATGCCAAGTAAGAACTTGCATGAGGACGGTGCAACTTTTCCCGAAAATTGCACATGCAGTAATTAGATGTATCATTCGAACTTAAAAGGTAATTTCTTTTTTGTTAAAACATATTTTTTGGCAAACTTGGCCTAACTGCAGAAAGCGGCATAACTCTTACGTTCGTTGAAAATTAAACAAAATACATCAGTTATTTCCCCTATTGACTTGGGTGGACAGAAGGCACTTCAGTTTCAGCTTGAAAGTGGCAGGAAACTTTGGGAACTGAATTTATAATTTGTTTTATTACGAGATAAATGTGTGTTCGAGAAGAAAAGGCTTGTATTCCGAAGACAAACTTTAGGTAGCTAGCCACATACATATATAAGCACATGGAAAGGGAATTTTGAATTTTTGAATAAGGGAAGATATCTAATTTATAATCTCTGTAAATTTTATTTAAGTACTGCTTCTCTAGAATCATGGCGGTTAAGATCTTGACATCTTGACACCTTTGCTTAATTCAAGACAATATGTTGGCCTTGTCTGTATTATATTTTTCTATTTTTGGGTTGCTGCTTCATTTATAAAACGTATATACCCAGATCCTTTTTATTCATGAGCAATGAACTATAAATATTACATAATAAGCTTTACACATTATTTTCTGCATCAAAGAGCTATATTTGTAAACAAAACATAAAGTAAAAAAAAATGATGACCTTCTTCTTCTTCTTGGTATTATGCGTAGGCAAAAGGTAACATTGGATTAATAAATTGAATGCGATAATGTCACGATGTCATAGAAAAAGGAGAAAAAAATCCCGCTAAAGAGGAAACAAATACTAATGCAAATTTACAGATACATATGCAACATTGTTGGTCAAAATTCAGACGAAGCATATGTTATCCTCTGACGACAATACGTATATATGTATAAGGCGATGTTATGATTATTTAGTAAAGGAGAGGCGAAAAATACCAAAGCGATATTCAAACTCATTGTAAATTATGAAAACTATGTGATATGTTCGAGTGTTCGCTTATTATAATATGGAAAAGTTTATTCAAAATGTTTTTATTCATTGTATATAAACTTGTTTTAAAGTGATTCATTAAACTCCATTCCTCCTCCATACTTTATGTTTACATATATTGTAGGGACGGGTAATAAGTCATCATGTGTATTGACAGCATGGACACAATGGTCGGATTGCAGTGTTTTATGCGGAAATGGCACACAACATAGGAACAGGCAACATAATGGTGGTACAGAAGGATGTTTGCGCAGAACTGAAAATGAAACTAAAAGTTGCAATCTTGGTGTCATTGGATGTCAAGGTATAATAAATGTACTCAACGTTACAATTCAAAAGTAAAGAATTTTTTTAGGAAAATTAAGGGAGCACTGAAATACCAATAAGCAAAGGAGTAAGTTTGGTCAGATGCATATTTGGTCTCGACTTTTTTTAAAAGTTCAATGTTCTAAGAAAAACAAATGTTTTAAAAAGACGAAATAAGACATGTGAGAAAGTTAATTAGAACCATTTTGTCCAAGTCTTATTATAAAGCGTTGAGTTTTTTCATCCCAAATACTAGAGTAGGTCAAAAACAGAGATGTTTGCGAAATTTGACAAAATCGTCCTCATTTCAATCTAATTAAGGCCTAGGAAACATTTCTTCAGAAAATGCATGTACCAAGTCAGGAATATGGCTGTTATTTTTCACTTTTTCCTTTGATTGATAGCGTTTGATTTTGTCAGTTTTTATGGACTTCCCGTTTTGGAATTGGCCTTGGAGTTTGGTATTTTTGTTATACTTGTTTACGTACTTTTTTTATCTTTAATATGATAAAACAGGACAAAGTACAAATACTGATACAAAGTATGTTTTACGCCATATAATCCTAATTTTTATAAATATACAATGACTGTAAACAAATTTAATTTCGAGCACACTTTTTCGCGTTTATCCCGTTTCAATCGATTTTCCAACGATTTATTCTCGCAATTTTCTTCGTTTGGTTGTGTATACAATAACTGTTAACAAAGTACTTCGATTTAGTAAAAAAAATTAAAACCACACCAGTTAAATGCATGGAGCCATGTATTTCGTTTGTATTTTTGTTTGTTTGCTTGCTTATTTTTTTCTTTTCTGATTTACTATTAGTAGTATAAATTGAATGATAACTATATCTCAAAGTATATAACACAATATTTTAGAGTATTTAACATGTAGTAAAAAGATTTATAATCGGCCAAAGAATACATCTATGTAATACATGTAGATGTTCTGCCTTTTACTTTCTACTGTGTACAATGTTTGCAAATGTAAATCTACACCTTATTAAAACTTTTTAAAGACAGTTATAACTCTATCAAATTAGTCTGTGCACTAGAAAGATATCGGACTTCCTTAAACAATACCGGAAAGTAAGTAGGGTATATATATAACCTACGGTACAACAGGAATACAACACTTGTAAAAAAAGACACGTTGTACTAATTTGTAAACAAAGTGATCAATGTGTACTGTGTATTCTGTAAATAGACATAATGCCAAGTATGTCCTTGCATGAGGACGATGCAACTTTTCCCGAAAATTGCTCCTGCAGTAATTAAATGTATCATTCGAACTTAAAAGGTAATTTTTTTTTTTGTTAAAACATATTTTTTGGCAAACTTGGCCTAACTGCAGAAAGCGGCATAACTCTTACGTTCGTTGAAAATTAAAAAAAATACATCAGTTATTTCCCCTATTGACTTGGGTGGACAGAAGGCACTTCAGTTTCAGCTTGAAAGTGGCAGGAAACTTTGGGAACTGAATTTATAATTTGTTTTATTACGAGATAAATGTGTGTTCGAGAAGAAAAGGCTTGTATTCCGAGGACAAACTTTAGGTAGCTAGCCACATACATATATAAGCACATGGAAAGGGAATTTTGAATTTTTGAATAAGGGAAGATATCTAATTTATAATCTCTGTAAATTTTATTTAAGTACTGCTTCTCTAGAATCATGGCGGTTAAGATCTTGACATCTTGACACCTTTGCTTTATTCAAGACAATATGTTGGCCTTGTCTGTATTATATTTTTCTATTTTTGGGTTGCTGCTTCATTTATAAAACGTATATACCCAGATCCTTTTTTATTCATGAGCAATGAACTATAAATATTACATAATAAGCTTTACACATTATTTTCTGCATCAAAAGAGCTATATTTGTAAACAAAAACATAAAGTAAAAAAAAAAATTATGACCCTTCTTCTTCTTCTTGGTATTATGCGTAGGCAAAAGGTAACATTGGATTAATAAATTGAATGCGATACTGTCACGATGTCATAGAAAAAGGAGAAAAAATCCCGCTAAAGAGGAAACAAATACTAATGCAAATTTACAGATACATATGCAACATTGTTGGTCAAAATTCAGACGAAGCATATGTTATCCTCTGACGACAATACGTATATATGTATAAGGCGATGTTATGATTATTTAGTAAAGGAGAGGCGAAAAATACCAAAGCGATATTCAAACTCATTGTAAATTATGAAAACTATGTGATATGTTCGCGTGTTCGCTTATTATAATATGGAAAAGTTTATTCAAAATGTTTTTATTCATTGTATATAAACTTGTTTTAACGTGATTCATTAAACTCCATTCCTCCTCCATACTTTATGTTTACATATATTGTAGGGACGGGTAATAAGTCATCATGTGTATTGACAGCATGGACACAATGGTCGGATTGCAGTGTTTTATGCGGAAATGGCACACAACATAGGAACAGGCAACATAATGGTGGTACAGAAGGATGTTTGCGCAGATCTGAAAATGAAACTAAAAGTTGCAATCTTGGTGTCATTGGATGTCAAGGTATAATAAATGTACTCAACGTTACAATTCAAAAGTAAAGAATTTTTTTAGGAAAATTAAGGGAGCACTGAAATACCAATAAGCAAAGGAGTAAGTTAGGTCAGATGCATATTTGGTCTCGACTTTTTTTAAAAGTTCAATGTTCTAAGAAAAAAAAAATGTTTTAAAAAGACGAAATAAGACATGTGAGAAAGTTAATTAGAACCATTTTGTCCAAGTCTTATTATAAAGCGTTGAGTTTTTTTCATCCCAAATACTAGAGTAGGTCAAAAATAGAGATGTTTTCGAAATTTGACAAAATCGTCCTCACTTCATTCTAATTAAGGGCTACATTTCTAAAGAAGAACAATATGTACAAATAATGACCATTCTTCTTCTTCTTCTTCTTGGTGTTACGCCTTGGCAAAAGTTAACATTACGTATATTTTCAACAAAAATACATATATTTCCTATCTAATAATTGGTTTAGCTATGATTTATTGTGATATTGGTCAATAAATCCTAATTTGAAATTTTAGCTAGAAATAAGGGCCATTTAGGGCCTTACCGAACCTACTACTTTTGTGTATTTGTTAATTTCCAAACTTCATGAGTACAGAACAAATTTGGAAGACGTTTACTGTTCATTTTCATGTCGGTCGTAGATCTGTAATAAGTAATATTCGAAGGACATCGTGTATATAAAAATATGCACATAACGTATACTTTTTAATATGATTAAAATTAAGGATGTGTATATTGCTTTAATATTCATTTTCAGTAAACTGTATTCCACAATGAACAACAAAAGATAGAGCTGATACACCTGATTTATAATTTATATATTTCAGCACATGCACCAGCTATTGACATGCATTTTGATCCAGCTACTCTTAATTCTCAATGTTTTTTGTCAAACGATAACAGAATCTTGAGCAATAGATATTCTTCACAAACACCAAAACGGTCTTCTGGAGGAGATAAGTCCTTGGAAACGTACAGTGGTGTAATCGCAAATCGCTAAGCATATGTAAACTGTGTACCTTGTGGTGTTAATCATATGACGACAATACCAAAGGGATTTTCAAACTCATAATAATTATGAAAATTATGTGATATGTTCGCGTGTTCGCTTATTATCATTTTGTAAAGTGTATTCAAAATGTTTTTATTCATTGTATATAAACTTGTTTTAACGTGATTCATTTTAACTACATTCCTCCTCCATACTTTACGTTTACATATATTGTAGGGACGGGTAATAAGTCATCATGTGTATTGACAGCATGGACACAATGGTCGGATTGCAGTGTTTTATGCGGAAATGGCACACAACATAGGAACAGGCAACATAATGGTGCTACAGAAGGATGTTTACCCAGAACTGAAAATGAAACTAAAAGTTGCAATCTTGGTGTCATTGGATGTCAAGGTATAATTAATGTACTGAACGTTACAATTTAAAAGTGAAGAAAACAAATAATTGGAAAATTAAGGGAGCACTGAAATACCAATAAGCATAGGAGTAAGTTCGGTAATAGGCATATTTGGTCGCGACTATTTAAGTTCAATGTTCTAAGAAAAAATATTTTAAAAAGACGATATAAAGAAAATGAGAGAAAGTTAACTAGAACCATTTTGTCAAAGTCTTATACTAAAGTGTTGGTTTTTTTCATCCCAAATACTAGAGTAGGTCAAAAATAGAGATGTTTTCGAAATTTGACAAAATCGTCCTCATTTCAGTCTAATTAAGGCCTGGGAAACACAGAGCGCAGGAGTTGACAAACTAAATATTTAAGTTAGATATGTAAAATTTCATAACATACATTATTTTAAGAAATTTTTTGTCGACGTATGCGCTCTATGTTACCTGTCCCAAAAGTCAATGTAAATTGACCCGTTTTCATTGAATTTTCGAGGAAAATCAAAATGAGTGCTATTTGTGACGTCATAAATAGAACCTAAGTACGTATATTTTCAACAAAAATACATATTTCCTGTCTAATCATTGTATTAGCTATGATTTATTGTGATATTGGTCAATAAATCCTAATTTGAAATTTTAGCTAGAAATAGGGGCCATTTAGGGCCTTATATCGAACCAACTCCTTTTGTGTATTTGTTAATTTCCAAACTGCATGAGTACAGAACAAGTTTGGAAGACGTTTACTGTTCATTTTCATGTCGGTCGTAGATCTGTAATAAGCAATATTCGAAGGACATCGTGTATATACAAATTTGCAAAAAACGTATACTTTTTCATAATTATGATTAAAATTGAGGATGTGTATATTGCTTTAATATTCATTTTCAGTAAACTGTATTCCACAATGAACAACAAAAGATGGAGCTGATACACCTGATTTATAATTTATATATTTCAGCACCAGCACCAGCTATTGACATGCATTTTGATCCAGCTACTCTTAATTCTCAACATTTTTTGTCAAACGATAACAGAATCTTGAGCAATAGATATTCTTCACAAACAGCAAAACGGTCTTCTGGAGGAGATAAGTCCTTGAAAACGTACAGTGGTGTAATCGCAAATCGCTGCTTTGGAGTAAAGAAGAAAGTTTGGTTCAAAGTTGCCTACGCATATACCATTGAAAGACTTTTATCATTCACCAATTTGATATTAGAGGTTGGACTTGCAGATCGAAATGAAATAGACAATGATTTTTTTGTGGGAAATGTGCAGACAAAAGGTTGGTCTTTTGCTCTTGCCAGATGCGGAGAGGATAACGATAATGTGTGTTTACGTTCAAAACACAGGGAAATATTGCTCGACAATATCTTTTTTAGTCGTAATATTGTCGGGCTTCACAAAAATGGTACTTTTGACTTGGTTTTAGATAGACAAAATAATACGTTTCAGTTACAAGATTTGAGTGCTACGCATTCAAATATTTCTTTCGCAAATGTTGTCTCTGTAAATGAACTATGTCCTGTATTTGGAGTTTATCATAGTGATCAACTTGCCGTTCAAATCCAAATTTTAGACAGTAAAGATCTCACAAACTCATAAGTTCAGCCATGAATATATATGCACTTTATGGATATTTATAAATTGAGGAAAATAAAATAAAAGAAATGTTATATAAATTAAAACAGGAAATACTAGTCTAAGAAATGAAAAACTATAATCTATAGATATAAGAAGATGTGGTATGAGTGCCAATGAGACAACTCTCCATCCAAGTCAAAATTTATAAATGTAAACCACTATAGGTCAAAGTACGGTCTTCAACACGGAGCCTAGGCTCACACCGAACAGTAAGCTATAAAGGGCCCCAAAAATTACTAGTGTAAAACCATTCAAACGGGAAAACCAGCGGTCTAATCTATATAAAAACGAGAAACGAGAAACACTTATGAACCACATCAACAAACGACAACTACTGAACATCAGATTCCTGACTTAGGACAGGTGCAAACAAATGCAGCGGGTTTAAACGTTTTAATGGTACCAAACCTTCACCCTTTTTCTGAAACAATAGTGTAACATCACAACATAGAAAAACACATTATAAAATATCAACTGAAATAGCTTAACTCAATCAAAGGACATATGAACACCATTGAACATACACTGAACAAATAAATTTGACCTATGATACAATGCAAATTCAAAATAAATAAACTAAGGGAAGAATAATAAAAGTAACATGTTATATCGGTATGAAATGTTAAACAATTTAAGAAAACAATATGCTCGAACAAAAATATCAGCCATTTGCAATAACTTTAAACACAGGTAAATAAAATAATTTTGTTGTTAGGTATACGTATACAGTTACAATAGAGAAAGGAAATATTTTAACAAAATAAATAATTTTGATGTTCATAGTACGAAGTGGAAATTTATATTAGTACCAAACACTTATCAAAGCTGGTATATAGACCAGATATAACCCCGAATAACATTAAATAACAAAAAAGCATTACAATTAGTATCAACAGGTCAAATAAACAAGAAAGTACGATTTGAGAGTACTCGCAGTTACTGACAGCTAGTTAAAAGCCAAAACAATTAATAATAAAAAATCATGCATCAGAGACTAAAATCAACTAAAACACATCCCAGGGATTTAGTATTTTAACGTCATGAACAGTCAAAGAAGACATGACTAGTGCAATGCCAAAAATAAATGTATCGACAGACAGTAGGATAGTTAGGAGTTTAACCTCTTTATAGATCAAAATGAACGTGGGTGTGTCTTTAAACATCCCGTTTGAAAAGAATACAAATTTAGTTATGTTTTAATTTGCTGATGACAAAATCGATATTAGTGCAAATGTAAATTATATTCACAGATCTAATTACAACATTGGTAAGATAACCTGAACTAATAAGTTTATTTAAAGGTTCGATGAGTTTACACGGATCATATAGTGATTTCCGCGCTTTAAGTACAATATTACCGTAAAATTTAGGATGTGAAATACCGTTTTAATCAGTTTTCTACAGGTACAGCCAAATTAACTAATCAAATCTTTGTATCTATGAAAGAACTTAGTAAAAGTTTTACGTAATTTATGGTAACGAAATCCCTGACTTAATAATTTACTAGTGATGCATTGATTACGTTCGTTAAAATCTATGACATCACTACACACACGGGCATAACGAACGAGTTGGGATATATACACACCGTAAGGAACATCGCCGTCTAAAAAGGAAAATTAACAATAGGGAATGAAAATCGTCTCTTTTGTCGTAAATTTTCGTATGGAGTTTTCCTTTAGAGATTGAAATGTCCAAGTCCAGAAAAGGACATGCAACTACTGCTGTTTATGTTAGATTTAGTTAAAGTAAGTTCTATTAGGTAAATTTCGGTAGTATATTTAGAGAACTCTGGATTATTTAACGAAAAATATCATCTAGATAACGGAAGGTATTGTTGAATGTATCAACCAAATGTAACAATGACGTGTCTTTACTGAGTTTGGTCATAAACTGAGATTCATAGCAATACAGGAATAAATCTGCTATTAAACGGGCGTAGTTAGTGCCCATAGGAATACCTACTACTTGTCGATACACTTTATCGCCGAAACGTACATATATGTTGTCCAGGAGAAAATTTAAAGCTTCAATCATATCTTCACATTTCCAGTAAGTGTATCTAGCATACTTTCCTTTTCGTTACAGAAAAGGCTTTAAACGAGTTACAGCAAATAAACTTGTAATGAGATTTTCAAAAGACCATTTAATTAAATATGAAAACTTTTCTTGATAAGATTGTGTGGAAGTGTAGTATAGAGAGTAGAAAAATCATAACTGTCAACAGAATTAAAAGACCATCAAAAGCATGTATTTTATCTAAAACCTCTAAAGAATTTTTAACACTCCAAAAATAATTAATACCATTATTTTCATAAGCTTTATTACAAAAGTTAATAACAAGTTCTTTGATAGTAGTAAGGGAGGTAGTTAGAAGAACTGATAGATTAGTAGTAGAACACTTACTAGATGCGGAGATGAAACGGAATTTAAATGGTTTTTTGTGCAATTTAGGTAACCAGTACATAGTAGGGACTTTCAAATGTTCGGAAGAGGCTTTAAGTTGGGTAGTGGCAGTGATATGCTTGTTTACAATTTGACTCTCTGTGGAGCGTACGGACCTGAATGTAGATGAATTTGTAATTTCGTTTTGGAGAACTTCCGTGTAGTATATACGTCACACCACCACTACATTATTTGCTGCTTTATCTGCCGGTACGAACACAAACCGCTTTGCGAGTACTTGAAGTTTATTTTTTATTCTGGAAATGGGAATATCATGGACCCTATTACTAATTTCAGAATTGTTTTCAAAATGAGATATACGAATATTAACAGTATTTATAATTTTATTCAAATAACTGTCTAGAGATTTTTATCAGATTTTCACGTTTACACCAATTTTACAGTAGACAGACAGAGCGTCTTTAATAACCTGACGACACTGTTTCCAATCTATTTTAGATGGAGGACGATATTTCGGTCCTTTCTTAAGAAAAGTTATGACCTCACGGTCTTCGACGATGTTGAGGTCTCCTGTAAGGACATGACCATAGGGAACATATCTAAAACTAGATGTTTCACAATCTCAAGTGGAAGGAACATTATTTACTATATTGACGTCTGATGTAACTGACGTATAATTAAAAATCAAACTTCTGCTGTTTTTTTTATAAGAATACGAAATAATAGGTGGTTCTATATTATCAAAATATGGAGGTATTTGGCTTTGGATGGTAGAGTCATTGAATATACTAGATAAGTTAATAAAATCAATACCTCTATTTATATATTTTAATTTAAGAAAATGCCGTTTATGATTTTCAGGTTTATCGATACTAGGAAATAGCCTATGATGACAAAAGGCTGTAATAATACGGGTGTATTCATACATCGGGCTTTTTATTATTGTTAAAAAGAAACCCATTCTTGTCTAATATGACATAGTCGAATATTAACCAGTTTATTGTAGAATATATTTACAACCTATTGCAAAAGCTCCAAACTCGAACATGTTTTTGCAAACAAATGAAAGAAAATTGTAAATAAAGACAATATTATACAACATGTTTATTTGTGTATAAAATACAATAATTCAATGTTCCATACAATAAAATCTAGAATATAATATAAAAATAAGAAGATGCAGCCAATGAGACAACTATGTTTTTACAAATAATGTTGATGTAAGTAATTATATGTCACCGTATGGTCTTCAACAATGAGAAAAACCCAAACCGTGAAAAATGTTAAACAATTGAAACGGTCTAAATAATAACAATTCAATTTACGAATAACAAATATGACAAATATGAACCTACAACAACCACTGGATTACAGGCACACAAAGAATGTGGCGGGATTTAACATCGTTGTGAGTGATAAACCCCCACCTAACCTTACACAGAGGTGGAACAGTACATATACAATATATGTACATTGTCGGAAAATATAAAATTTATTTGTATGAGCTTTAGAAACAGGACGAAAAGCGAGGCTCGCCGAGCTTTTCTCCTGTTTCGTAGCGAGTACAAATAAATTTTATATTTTCCGACAATGTACATATATTGTTTTTATCCTGAAATTTACACCCAACGCTTTAAACTTTAGTTGTTAAAATCTAAATCATTGTCTCTAACTTTCAAAGAAATCGACATAGTTTAAACGCGGACCGCGAAGAGGACCCCAAAACAAACTGGTACGCAAAAAGAAATATCCATATTACCGCTTGCTCAACATGGAAGCGGGGTAACAGGAGACTTTCAAGTACAAATATAGCAAAAATTTATTTGTGTACCTGTTTTTGTACAATAGTTAGCTGATTGCAGGATAAAACATAAGAACAAACTAAAACAATTAGTTACAAATGACTAAACGTATCAGATCGATACGAAGCACACACACAAACATATAACATAAAAACACTACACACAACACCGATATAAGACTACACCTCTGTAACTGAAAGCTAGTTCAAAGCCAATTACAACTAATACATTAATCGTGTTCTCCCAGACTAAAGTATCAATCGGTACACACCTAACAGATTTAATGTAAAGACGTCATAAACAGTCTGAGAAACGATGACTTTGTGCAATACCAGAATATAAGTACACAGATAGATAGATTATAGCAATATACATTAAGTTATTCTTAAGTTTTTCAAAATCAAAGTCGATGCTAGTTCCGATAGAGAAAAAAAAAACAGTATTTAAAGATTTCACTGCGTTGTTAAATTGATAACATGTAAGAATAAGTTATTTCAACGATCAATAAGTTTACATGGATCGTATCTAAATTTACAGGCTCCATAAACAGCATCACTGTAAAAATAAGGATGTGATTTCCCGTTATAATAAGAATTCTACAGGTACAGCCACGCTTCCAACTCAAACCTGTGTATCTGTGAACGAATTTATTAAAAGTTTTAAATAATTTGTGGTAACGAAATCACTGACTTAATAATTTACCAGTTATACATAAATTAGCAGGCTCTGCTAACCCTTCCGGAGTACCTGAGATCATCCCCAGTTTTTGATGGGGTTCGTGTTGCTCAGTCATAAGTTTTTTTTTACATTGTGTTTTGTGTACTTTTGTTTATCTTTCATTCGTTTTTTTCGTTTTTTGCCATGGTATTGACAGTTTATTTTCGACTAATGAGTTTGAATATCCCTTTAGTATCCTTCGCCTCTCTTTTTCGTTCGTTGAAATCTAAAACGTCACTACCGAAACGGACATAGCGAATGTGAAATATACACACTATAAGAAGGGACAAAAGGGACATTACCGTCCAAAAAATGTCAAATAACATTAAGGAAGGAAAATTATTGGCTTTTGTCGTATTACCCACTACAATTTGTATATAGTTTCTAGTGTGAAACTGTAATATCCAAATCTAGTAAAGGAAATGTATTGCTGTTTGTATTAATTTATTTAGAGTAGGTTCCCTTGTGTAAATTTCTGCATTAGAATAAGAAAATTTTTGATCTTCTTGATAGGTCGTTTGTGATATATTGCGAGGCATAATTTCTTTTTAAACCAACATACTATCTTTTTTTTAGTCCAAATTTATAGAAAAGACATTAATTAAATGTTGTATATAATAAAACCTTGAATAGGTCATAGGTGACCAACTAGAAGGCTCAATTTATCCTCCTACATAACATACTATCACTTTCAAAAAAGTACAACAAAAATACCGAACTCCAAGGTAAGTTCAAAAAAGGGGAAGTCCATCAAACCTGACAAAACCAAACGCTCGACTATATCAACCAATAAAACAACTGAAAAACAACTGTCATATTCCTGACTTAGTAGACAAGTTTATTGAGAAAATGGTGGGTTAAATCTGGTTTTATAGCTAGCTAAACCTCCATCTTGTATGACAGTTGTTCAATCTAATTAAAATATAGACCTCTGATTCACTTATCCTCATAAAAGTGAAACCTTTATAGGAAATGAAAGGATATGGAGTAAATGTACATGGGACAAAATCGCACACAATACATAGAAAACATAGAAAATTATCAATGAACAGGGCTTTTATTCCTGTTCTTCATCTTGACAGTTGATGTAGGGTCTTCAACAATGAACAAATCATTCATACCCTACAACAAGGTCCAGCTCAGATCTTATATGTCCGAGCAGGCGAGTTAATATAGTTCTGAATTTTAATCAGATTGAACAGTTTATACATTTAGTTCCGTTATATTGACATAATTGGCAGACCAAAGACGTAGGTGCAGTAAGGGCTCTTTTTTGTTCTTTATTAGTAAACCCATTATTTCCAGAGTGATAAAGATGTTTTAGGTTGATGCATATACAAGTGAAGTAAAGTTTAGCGATCTATGTTGACCTTTCCTAATAAAACTTTGAAATTTACATTCTACACTATTATTATTATCATTCTGGTCAAACTTTGAGATTTGGGCGAAATTTGATTTGACCATAAAATTATTTACAATCAACGATATTTCACCCACCCTAAGAAACATAGCGCAGGGTAAGACAAATTTATTTAATTATTGACATTAAATTGGTGTATGACAAACGCATGTTTAAATTGACACAACGCCATTAAATCTTTAAAAAAAATAAATCAAAGCTTAGTATGAGGTCATAAAAGAAACACCGTAAACTATCTAATACAAAGCCTTTTTTCCTATCATTTTTTTAAAGTGGCTATTAAATCGAATATAATTTTATCGAACCTATTCCCGTCCTACTAACCCGGTAGAACCTATCATATTGCTGCTTTGTCAAATTTGTTCTCATTCTGAAAATGCAAGGATTTTTGTTTCGAACAGGACGTAAATCGAACATATTTTAACCATTAAATCAAAATCATCGTAACACTTTCCCCAACTCGTTCCAAGAATGTTCAAGTTTCTTTTGTTCGTTATTCGGCGTTTCAGAATTTAAACTTTGCGACTATCGTGGATAATATCGTTGTGTGTACTCCTAAATCAAAATAACGTCACGGCATTGGTTGAATATCGGTTATTGGTACCATGGTAACCAGTTATAATGTTTTCGTGTACGCTTTTTGAACTTTTACCCAGAATTCTTTAAATGGTGCAATTGTTGATTGATTGGCAGACATCCCACCTGCTAAATAAATATGCTTAAATGTTAATTCTTCGTAGGTCCCTTTTAGATCACATACATGTACAGTGCAGCTACTGATTTTTTTAACCGATTAGGATTCCCAGTTTTCCCGTCGGAGGTAGTTGATTCTCTCCTTGTACTCCCGGTTCCTCTGCTAATAAAAAACTGACCCTAATGAAAAAACCAAGAGAGTTGAACGTGGCGATAAACATCAACACACAATCAATCAATTAATCCATTTTTTCCTAATATTCCATTATTTTGTGATATGTAAATGACTTCCGTCGAACGACATTTCTACAATGATATTATCATACTCCTATATCAGTAAAATGAACATATAACATCAGGGGACAAATTTGCAATTCCAGAATTGGCAAATCTGACTTTGTCGGTTTACAAGATATCAAAAATATTTTTGCCCAAGTGATAGATAATCAAAAATTAAATTTCCCATATGTCCCAACATGTCACCGTTGTCACTGTTGTCACCACAGCTGATAAAAGTACATTTCCATGGAAATTTAAAATTCCATGGAATATTCGAAGTTCCCATGGGAAAGTTAAAGTTCCCATCGGAAAATGTACTTTTCCCATGGGAATTTTAAAGTTCCGTCGGAACTACAATTTCCCATGGGAACATTAGTAGATAGTTTCTTCCCATGGGAAATTCTAAATTTCCAAGGAATTTTTGTTCCCAAGGGAACTAATTTTTCTTCCCATGGGAACACCTTTTTCCCTTGGGAACATTTATTCTTCCCATGGGAACTAAAATTCTTCCCATGGGAAGATATATTTTTCCCATGGGAACATTATTTTTATTTTTATTTTTTTCAGAATTTATAAAAGAGCTATGAAATAACGCAATGGACTGACAGTTACTAGTAACCATGACTGGAACAGTTTAACAAGCATTCCATTTGATAAAAAAAATGTAATTTCAATAAATTAAAAGTATTTCTATCATACTTTTACACTCAAAAGTCTTTTATTACCGTTGAATGATTGATAGAAATTCTACCGTCCAGCGGCTTATTTTACAATTTGAATCTCTCACCTTTGTTTTCGATCAATAGCATCGTGCATTTCATGTAATAGTGTTCGCTGAACTGTCAAGTATCAGAGCCATGCCTTTGTATTTCAGAATTTAATTTAAGAATAAGAATTATAAATCTGTTTTAATCTATATACATGGGGAATCACGAATCGTGTTTATGATTGTTTTCTAATTATAATCCTATAATTTCATGAAAATGACTTCATAATTATTATTAATGTACTTATTCTTTTTCGTCGACGTAACTCGATATGCGTGGTTTTCGCCACTAGAAAGATGTGCACTTACTTTTTAAAGTTTATTTCATTCATTTGGTCAAATTTCCAAACATGCTAATGCAATATTGTTACTCGTCTACACAAAATCTTTTATTTCAATTCATTTTGGCAAACACCTTTGAAAGTCTTGTTAGATTTGTCTTTTATGATCTCTCAGGTAAATATCAAAGAGAATCCAGAGTTTTGCATTTACAAGGACGGATGCGGATTTAATATATACTTTATGATATATCCACTTGTACTTTACCGGTAGGCTGTCTTCGTGTAATTTATGGTTACAAGGAATACGAATACTTTATTTCTCATAAAACTTCAATTACTAGTTATCGAGAACATACATAAACATAACTATAAGGTAAAATTATTACATGCATGTGTAAACGATAAAATTAAATTAACTTGGAGGACTTTCACATTTATAACTTTTACATAGTTTTTCTAATATTACAATATTTGATGAGTTAAACTGTTGATCAACTTTAAAGATATTAGGGTTTGACTAACAGTAGTTCCGTAAAATTTCCTTTTTCTATAGTTTAAATGTTCTACAATTCATAATGTAATGGTACTCGTCACCAATGTTGTTTGTGTCACAGAGATGGCAGATTATGTTTTCTCTGTAAATCCTGCCACCTTCCAGACTCAATCGGCAAGTGGTGACTACCACATCTATATTTGCATAATATATAAATGAATTTAGTAAGGTAAAATGAAAAGTATTTTTTCAAATTGTTAATTCTTTTAAAAATACGATAACATTAAGTTTTATGCGATTCTGCAATAAAAGCAAAGCATTCTTGTTGAAACTGGTCTTTGGGTTTTTGTTTAATACATTTTGACATCCATTTATCACAAACTGTGCATTATAATATTGGACATAATCATACCGTAATTATCAAAAATATTTTCCATACATGTATATGATATCCACTTAGTTTCTATTCCGTTATTAGCATAATATAAAACACAAGTTTGTATAATTCAACACAAATTTTACTTTCTTTTCCATTAAGAAGTATACTCTAGAAATGTATCATTCGCAACTTTACATAGGACAGTAATGGGTATCTGTCAAGCTCTGCATACGCTATGAAATTTGGAGTAGACTGTTTTAACTGTAAGGAGCATTGTCGTCTTTGCATCTAGATCAAAGACTAAAATGAATTATTTTTCCGATTGGATACAGGTGAAAGAAATATTTGATTTTTAATTGCTGGTGATTTTTGTACGAATAGACCGAATAGAACAATTCGAAATAGTTTTGATTTGCAAATTTTTTAAATTTGTATTTTTCCTCACTAGGTAGGTGAAATTATGTATAAAATTTATTGTAAAATTGCGAAACTTGCATTATGGGCATATTCTATACTTCTAAGTTTGAATTAAGAGTCTTAACTTTTTCAAAATATTGTATACGGAACCTAATCTCTGTAATCTTATACATGTATTATTTATGTTTTTGTCAAAGGCGTTTGATTAGGTATTAGTTTAAGGGTTTAAGGTAGGCGTGGTTTTCGGAAACTTTCGTCCAATCAACTGGCCTATTCGACAAACCTGTGTGCGCTGATGCGTGTAAACTGGCTATTGTAACGGCACGTGTCTTACATCGGAATCTGTCGTGCGTGACCAATGTTTATTGAAGAATCTCTTGTCATGTGGTCAAATTATCTGACATACAAGTTTTAAAGGTTGAAACTTAAAATTTGCTTTTGAAAGATTATTTTCGGCAGTGCCCCGGTATACGGTCCTAAAGTGTTTAAGAAAACAAGACTTTAAAAGAAGGATGTATATTAACAGATAATATAATCTGGGACTATTATACTTAGTATTATAGTCCCAGATATAATACATGTATTATATGGCTCTGATATTAACTATAACGTGTTCTGAAAAATTAAGTGTCCGAGAATTTGAATTACCTAATAAGGGCATCTCGATCACTTTCGACAAAATATTATTGCATGAATGGTAAATCGCTGATTTTAATTCTAGAAGTGGTTTGTGACTGTTATAATAGAGACATTTATACGCATTCTTGTTTAAGTTTACAATGAACACACTATACATTTTCTTTGAAATATCACTCATTTTAGGCCGACTTGCTTTTTCTTTTATTCGTAAAATTATCATACGTTTCATTATATTTGAATGCTTCAAAATGCTTCAAAATAGTACTATAAGCCTGTATTGTTGTTATGTTTTAGGTCAATGACTTCCAAAAAAAAAAAAGTAAAATAATTGTATATTTAATTTGAATAATTGTTTTAAAACATAAAATCAATTAAGGTCAGCCAAACCTAAATTCAACAACAAGGAGTGTCATCCACCGGATTTATTTTCTTTAGAGGTTTTGATCTTTTATTTTATTCAATAAATAATAGTAAAATTTACTTTCCATATACATGTTTGACTTCCTAAATAACACTTGAAAATAAATTTTGAACAACGAATTTGTCACAATTTCGCTTTTGTCGTCTGCCCAACTTAGTTTGGTCTTGCAATATGCATGAGATACTTGTCACTGAACGTTGAACAAACAGTAACTATCCACCAATCCATCTGCAATTGCGATACCTCTGTTAAATACCCGTCATTTTTCACATGCCTGGTACTATTCTTTGAACAATTTTCGTGTTGTAAGCCGATTTTGTCCTACATTTAAATTGTTCTTGTCAAGTAATACATTCCTTGAACAGGTTGAAATGTTAAACTAAATCCTTTAAAATCAATTTGGTGCATTGGTTCTTTGAAACACAATTTTGTTAATTTCAGCGTGTCAACCCCTCGTCTAGTAGTGATTTCGGTTTGTATAATCATACAACAAAAGTCTATATTGGTATACTAGTAGTAAGTTATTGTTTCATTTTATATGTTTACTATTGGTGACATCAAATAAAATGATTTGCAGGTTGTACTAAGCCATACGAAATTTAAATATCATATTTATATGCAAACTGAAGGATCTAAAATTTAAATGATTTATGTAAAACTATAATGAATATATACGGAGCGGGGTATTGCACGAAGTCATCAAGACTAGCTGAATTATAAATCCTAGCCTCCGTACTTGTATGATCATTTGATCCAAAATTAAGCTTGTCAGATGGAAAAAACGACGCTTTTGGTTAAGGACTACAGTTGAAAAGTAACATTTGCTACCAATCCATGCAAAATAGTAAGATGTATGTTCCTGAGCGTATAATGCACAAAGAAAGGGTTGTTATGTACTTTGGAACTTAGTAAGGTAGTATGGTTACCATACGCCTTCCTGTTACAGATACGATCGATGTGCACTACAGCAGAATTACGGTTTCAGTTGTTATAGTACACACACAAATTAATTGGGCTAATTTGAAATCTCCTGTATAGTTTATTTCATTGGCAATCATATTCAAGAAAAGTTGTAAATCTTGAATATTCTGTAATATCTTTATGAAGCTTGATTGAGACGTAGATTCACTCAGATACCGATCATTGTTATCTTTTCTTCATTTACACAAATGAATGTCCGGGATTCGGAATATGGCAGTTATACATATATTCTCAGTTTATATTTAGTTTGAAGCATTATCGAACTAATACGACTTTCATCTTTAAAATTTACTTTGCATTAAATATCTAAATGAGATTACATAGGAATAACTTGTGGTGTATTTATGTATATGTAATAAAAAAAAAAAAAGAAAGAAAAGAAACCAACAGCAATATTTGACGAAGACGAAATTAATGATGGAATTTTAACGTCCAGTGACATATATTACAATGCATGTCGAAACAGAACTTGAAATTGACAATATGTATTAATAGAACCGTCGCTTTTCCAAAGAATTCACGCTTAGTTGGGATTTCACGTGCTATTTCACAAGGTTCGCATTATAGTTATACATGTACAAAATAACTAACAATTGTAATGATTTCTTTAACTGTTCTAGAACGTTCTAGTTGAAATATAAATCTGTGATTTTTCTATATTCGTACTTTCGACGAAGCAAAGTAAGTTCTATATAGATCTGGACATATATGCATAAAACAATATCCAATCGTAGTATAAATTTATTGTAGAACATGTAGAAAATCCGTCCGTTCGGGTCAAATCTTAACTTAAGTACCATTATGCATATACGGACCCTGGATTTAAATCAGATCTGTTCTGGTGGTTTTGTCTTTTTCAAAATACATATTTTTAATTGTGACTATCTTTAGTTCCGAATCTTTCTATCTTTCTAAACCAACGATCGGCAAGTGCGTTCATTTTTGTGAATTAATATTTAAATGTTTTGAAATATCCATTATTATTGACAAGTAGTACAAACTTACTTTTTCAAATTTTACCGATGGAAAATATCTCAATAAATTGTTAATTCCTCAAATCTTTGGTTGGAATTAAATATCATTCATTGCACGAGAACTGTATTTCATAAACAACTGGTAGTAAAATTGACTACACGTATGAGTTTAGTAATATATAGTATATCAATGTACACATGATGTATATTATAACAGATGATTTTTTAAAATAAAGTTCCAAATTACCGTCCGCGCGTACACTGCTCAGCAGGCGGTGCGGTGCGTAAACCTGCATTACGTGTAATAAGAGTTTTAAGCCCGACAGGAAATCGCTTGAATACCTGGAAGTGTCACCTCACAGTACCTCTGGCAATACTTTCCTTAGCCATGCTGATGGTCAAGTTAAGGAGTTAAATAAAGGTATTATATAAATACTGGGACATAAAAGATTTTATAAATGTATATTAGTCCCAGATAAAAAATATTGGAAACAATTTTACACGGAACACCGCTAGTTAATTAGGGATATGAGAGAATCCATAAAAGAAATTGCTCTCAATTAATTCCCTATATTCACTTGAAAACTTGAAATAAGCATTATAAATAAATAAATTTGATCGTATAAACTTAACCTTTATTATACTAGTTATGGAATATGCATACATATGTCAGTCGTTAAGCTATACATATTTCGTTTAGGTGTCAGACCACCAATTACTCCTCCAATTTAGAACGTATGTAAAGTAGTTCTACTCTGACACAAAATAGTGATTTTGGTGTCATTGTTTTCTTAAACTAACCAACAAAGTTGCAGAAATGAAACTTTTGGTGAAAGGGAAATATATTTAGACCATTTTGAGCCAAAATTCACTTGTCTATGAGTTTGCATTAAAAATTCAGGATTAATGCGCTACATAGTATACTAATTTAAGATTTCCAGAAAACCGGGAGTTATTTTGGTGTGTTTTCAAGATCAGAATTTTCTTATAAGACTTTAAACATGGGTTGAAAATTGGCATGTAGAAAGGTGATACATGTACAATTCAGGATATACCTGGTTTCTTTGAAGTTAAACTTAAGATAAAATATTTAGAAAGCTGTGAAAATTGAAAAATTTGGTTGAACAGATGGGATTTTAATTGGTGGTCTGACACCTCGAAATAGGCCGGAAATTGCTAGTAAACAGAAGAAAGTCAAGAAAGCTCATTGTGTTCTATTCATATGGACTTTCTGAAATATAAAAACAGCCACCCTTCTTCTTTAGTTGTGGTGTTAGAAAACTTAATATCATTCATTGTTCAGAAGTATGCGAAGCTCTTTAGATGCAGATCTGTGTTAATATTAAACTAAATCCCGCATGCAGATCTGTGTTAAGATTAGACTAAATCCGCATGCAGCTGTAGCCATGCTGTTGAGGATTGTATTTACAATTTTTCGAGTGCCCATTTCACAATGAAGCAAGAGAAATATTGTTTTTGATTTTAAAAAGATATTTTATACCAATTGACCTTATATTGGCTGTTCACGGTGACCTTTATACATTTCAGCAAAGTAAAGCAATTTTTGAATCTGTGCAATCTTATATCAGAATTACACAAAGATTCTGAACTTCGAATACAATTAAAATTCTGAATTCCTACTTTTCACGCCAGTTCATATTACAAAAATATTATATTGCATTTTCGTTTTGTTTATAGTTTGTATTACATCTATTTCTATTTTGTTTTCGTTATTATCTTATGTATTTTGTGTTCAATCCCATATGCTACTTTTGAAAATAAAATGTGTTTAAACAAAACAAAACAAAAACGAAGATAAGTCACACAAAAACCTCAAAGTAACAAACTTGTACATTTGGTACATGTACATGTATATGTCACAGAAATCACTAATCCATGTCAATGTTAAGTTTTAAAACAATACAACGAAGACTAATACTATGACTTCAATTTACTTTTTTCTGTTCTTGTAATTCATCTACATAAACTGCCTATACAAAATATAATACGAAAGGAATCAAAATATTGAAATAAAGACGTCCGTAGAAATATCACAAATGACCACCTCAATAATACGCACTAGGGACTTGATGTGATGATACAGTTGCCACAAAGGACATGAAATATAAAATAGGCTATGTTATTTTAAATTAAAAAAATAATTCCAAATTATATAATCACATCTTTAGTAATTACCATGTAAATGTTTTAACGACACGTGCCACACTCTTTTGATCGTCATCTGTGTGTAATCGATCGAAATTCATGTTCATTCAACCAGAACCCGTTAATTACGCACGTGTATACAGATTGTAAATGAATATATTATCTCAGCATGTTATCATGGTTATAGTGATTTTGTTTTATGGGTCTTGTATTTTGCAAAAAAAAATTTTAAAATGGGGTATTTTAAGCACCGGAAAAAGTTGTTAAACATTTATTATCTATTTTCCAATAAGTTCAATAATAGAAATTTGTATTCACAACACACACGCACAACTTATTTAAAACTTACTTGCCATTGCTTCATATTTAACTGGATAATTAGAGTTTTTTGGAAGTTGCATGTTGAGATCAGCTTTAGATATGAAACCATATTGACATTTTGTAGAAAACCTGCGTACTGCAATAATTTAACATAAATCCTGCATTTTCAACAAATTTTTATTTTCTAGGAGAAAACAATCAAACGGAAAACATGTTCCATACATAAAATATATGTTTCAATGAGAAGAAAAATTGTTCCCATAGGTAGACAAATTTTCCCATGGGAAGAAAAATTGTTCCCATGGGAAGAAAATTGTTCCCATGGGAACATAAACTGTTCCAATCGGAAAAGTTAAATTCCCATGGGAACTCTCTGTATTCTTCTTTTCCCATGGGAACTGTAAAGTTCCGATGGAACTTTAAAATTCCATGGAAAAGTACTTTTCCGATGGGAACTTTAACTTTCCCATGGGAACTTCGAATATTCCCATGGAATTTTAAATTTCCCATGGAAATGTACTTTTAATCAGCTGTGGTGACAACAGTGACAACGGTGACATGTTGGGACATATGGGGAAATTTAATTTTTTGATTATCTATCACTTGGGCAAAAATATTTTGATATCTTGTAAACCGACAAAGTCTGATTTGCCAATTCTGGAATTGCAAATTTGTCCCACAGTGTTATATCTTTGAAAAGAATAAAGTATTTTTATTTTTTAATTTCCGTCCAAAAATGGGATCTTTCGATATACTTCCTCCTTAAATGTTGTTATCTTTGCTGATAAAACATCCTCTACACATACCAAAAAAACAACGCTTTGTCAGATCAGATATGTATATTGAATTTTTATCTGTATATTACCAAATATGCCACTTATTAAGCAGGATTCGCATGAAACAAACATGTACACGGAATAGAAAGCAAAACAAAAGTCTCCTAATTTTGTTGAACACGTTAATTTTTTTATAAAATTTTGAAACAATGAAATAATCATAAGTTTTGTGCGTTGTACTTCATAATCACAAAACGGAAATTTGTGTATTTTGTATATGATGTTAGGATGAATATATGAATTGTTGGATTTTTATTGCATTTCATGGATGAGAAATATATACAATTTTGTTTGAATATATTGGGTTGTCTTTCTTTCAATTTTCAAATAAGATGCCGTATGACTGAGGGTGTGGATGGGGGTTTACAAAATAGAGAATAATGGGCGAAAAATATAAAGAATAAAGAAAATGGACCCAAAAAAATAAAGAATAGAGAAAATGGACCAAAAATATCAAGAATAGAGAATAATGAGGTGCTAAAATATAAAGAATAGAGAATAATGGGCAAAAAATATAAAGAATAGAGAAAAATTACCTCATAAACTAAAGAATACAGAAAAAGGACCCCGATCCAGACCCTCATGACTCTGTCATCAAAAATATTAGAAATTTTAATACGACATATCTGTAAAGATCTTGCAATCATTTCTAGTAATCTAAATTAAATGTTTTTCTCCATTTATTTAACAATTAAGTGTACGAATACGAATAAAGATGACAATTTATTTACAGTGGCCTAAATCGGAGATCTTAAGGCCTGTAATGTATTCAATGTTTTTTTTTTTTCTTGTTTTGATTTTTGTTTTAGGTTCTGCCCCACCAGAAACTGGGGGATCACAGTTTCTTCGGAAAGGTAAGAAGATGTCAGGGATCTCGTCAGTGGTTGATTCAGTCTTTTGATTGTTTTTTCATCTTGATAATTTTGTTCATTTGTCTATAAAGAAACACGATGTTATTTTGAGTTATTTAATTCGTCGCTATTGAACTATCGATCACTGGTTTAGATTCTAATGATTAAAAGCCTTTTAAGGGTAGTCCTTGTATGTGTCACGGCTTGTGCGTTATTGAAACGCCGTGACCTTTGATCAGATATCAATCTTTGTTAACTCTTGTTGCTAGTTTGATTTCCCTATTCTCCCAAAAACTTACTGTGTTTGCTGATTCTGTGAACTTAAAAGATACAGAGATTGTTGTATACAATGCAATACATATATATGTATCATAACTTTCATTCATATAAATGTCTACATCTTTAGATAATAAGGGAAGACAACAATTTAACAAAAAGTACTCAAAGAAAGATGATAGAAAACATATGGGCAAGAGAAAAAGATTTCACAACAAACTGCAGTATAAATACAACACCATTTACGCAGAAAACTGAAGATTGAGCATTGTTAATCCCAGTATTCAGATGCTCCGGAAGAGTTAGCAGTTATTGAGCCAGTAGCAGTTATCGTCGTGTGATTTATGGCAATATAAATATCCGCTGTTAAGACGAATTTTGTGATGACATCAACGAGGACAAGGATGAGATAGTTGCGATGAAAAGTGGAACAAATTAATGGTGATCTTGCATTTCGTTTTGTCTCTATCATGAGAGATGTAAAGAATTTGTTATTGCCAAACACTTGGTAGACTAGCTGATATTGAATATATTAAAGGTATAATACAGTTAGTATGAAGTTGTTTCAGTCGTGTTGCCTATTTCATAAATAGTTCCTTATAGATATGTAATTTATGAATGCAAATCCTACAGATATATTATGAATATAAAGATATACATGTATGAAGTATACGTCAATGAGACACCAACCCAAAAACACAAATAACAACTATATAGAGGTTATTAATAACATACGTATACAATCGTCAACAAGACAGGAATGACGGTGTCAATACAACCTGTCAATCATTTAAAAGTCTCCTCTAGTCATCAAACAATATGAATAAATACTAGATTTTGAGATTTTTGGAACGTTCGAGTCTGTTATAGTTTTTGGGTTTTTAGACATATCATCAAAATTGGCTGCTGGAAAAAAGTGGCTGCTATCTTAATTGGCTGCTAAAAGTGGCTGCCAGCTTGAGTCTAGTTGAATAAATTGAACTATCAAAAATCTACAATCCACACCAACTAAAGGGTTCCTGACTTATAACAGGCATATAAACATGTGACAGGATAAACTAGTTTATTTAGAAATCTACTCTCCCCCTTTTTAATAGTAATCATGGACCAACAACCGATACATAATACGAACATGCAATAACAGTCAGTACAGGAAAAGGACTTAACTCAATAATATAACGATACAAAATATATAGATATCAAATTAAATACTTGTAAACAGTACCACATGAATTAATGCTTGCGATTTACAGAAAGGAAGTTCAAAGTACATTTTGTACTAAATACACCTAAATGTACATGTAACACAAACTCCCCGGCAGTTCCAGCTCCGATCCGCATACTACTCTACACTGGAAAAAAGGAAAATAAATCCGGAACGGAAAAGATCACTGTACGGAGTTTGCATGTAACATACGGATAAGAAATCAAAGGTCCTAACTTCTCATTCGAAAATATTTCAAAATAGATTTAGTTCCTCAAAGTCATAGGTAGTGCATGAAGACAGTCATGCTCTAGTGAAATACCAAGAGGAAATCTGTACAGCCTTTAAATGCAGATACAATGACTGAATAACAGAACATTTAGGCTTGCTTTATACCCAGCAAAAACAGATACAATGACTGAATAACAGAACATTTAGGCTTGATTTATACCCAGCAAAAACAGATACAATGACTGAATAACAGAACATTTAGGCTTGCTTTATACCCAGCAAAAACAGATACAATGACTGAATAACAGAACATTTAGGCTTGCTTTATACCCAGCAAAAACACATGCAATGACAACACAAGAAATAATATAAGTCATTTATCAATTAGTATATTAAGTCAAAAAGACATGCATTTGTAAAGGAGAATTCCTATCGTTTTGGATATACAAATGATATAACTGTAAAAATCTGCGCGTAAAATAGCTTTGGAAAATTGAAATATTCAGGCCTGCCTTGCACAAAAATTGTAGGTCTAAAATTGATCGTAACTACACTGAATTGTTCCAGACGTACGATCAATTTTATTCGGAAGATGTTTTGTCAAATGCAGGCCAGGACTAGACAAGGACAACTAATGTGTTCTACCCCAGACACAGATGGCCTTAGCAGTTTTGTACAACTTTGATTTTTTTTTTCAATGCGTCGAAACTATTCGTAATTATTTTTTAGTCCAAGTATTACACCAATCAGCCCAAACGTGCAACTCCCGTTTACAACCACTGGGTGGATACCACTGCTTATTGATGTTTCGTTTTCGAGAGTATCACCAGCCCCGTAATCTTTACCCCTTTTCTGATATGAAATTTTATGATGCGGTCATTTTCTAGTCAAAAAGGTTAAAATCATTAGAAACACTAAGGTTTTTCAATCACAGGCACAAATGGCTTCAGCCAGATTTGGCACAATTTCTTTAAATGTTTAGTTTTAAATTCAATGCTTTTAAAAACTAGTTCTTGATTTGGTTTTTCAACTGTTTTGTGTTTAGCGTTACTGATGAGTCTTGTGTTGACGAAACGCTCATCTGGCGTTCTAAAGTATTTTTATTTTTATATAAAAATAAGGAGATGAGGTATGATTGCCAATGAGACAACTATCCAACAAAATTCAAATAAAGTGGATGTACAGCCCTTGGATGGTGTGAACTTCCCAAAAAAAACGGTGTAATGGTGTATGGCGTAATGGTGTATGGCATATGGTGCAATGGTAGAAGGTGTATGGTGCTATGGTGTATGGTGTAAAGGGAATGGTGTAATGGTGTAACGTGCGATCGGGAATGGTGTGAATTAATGGTGTACGACATTCAAAACTATGCAAAATATTGATAAGAACTGATTTTTAATTTTATACATTAATTTACAATATTGTGATCAAAATTCGTTTTTTAAAATAAATTAAATAATTTTGTAGTCGCACGCTTTCTTTGAAATTAAATTACACTATGGTGTAATGTGTAAGGTGTATGGTGCAAAGGTGTAACGTGTATGGTGTAATGGTGTATGGTGAATGGTGTATGGTGTTAGTGGGAAGTTTACACCATCCAAGGACTGTAAGCAATTATAGGCAACCATACGGCCTTCAACAACGAGAAAAAAAACATACCGTATAGTCGGCTATAAAAGGCCCCGACATAAAAAATATGAAAAATTCAATTGAGAAAACTAACGGCCTAATTTATAACTAAACAATTAACGAAAAACAAATATGACAGACATGAACCAACGACAACCACTGAACTACAGGCTCCTGACTTGGGACAAGCACATAAAGAATGTGGCGGGGTTAAACATGTTTGTGAGCGCTCAACCCTCCCTTAACCTGGGACAGTGGTGTAACAGCACAACATAAGAACAAACTATAAAAATCAGTTGAAAAGGCTTAACTCATCAGATCGATACAAAACAGAAAAAACATCAAACATAAACACAGACCGGACGTGGCTGGGTATTAATACATCCATCATCCCTAACAACAAAAAGGACACTAAGTACAGATCTGAGAGTACTCGCAGTTACTGACTGCTAGTTCAACGCCAATAAAAACTAATACAAAAAAACTGGTATCTAAGACTAAAATATCAATCAGTACACATCCAACATCCAATGGATTTAGTGTAAAGACGTCATAAACAGTCGAAAAACATGACCTTGTGCAATGCCAAAATAAAGAATCGACAGATTGTAGAACTGTTAAAGTGCATATGTGTATAACAAAACTATTAGTATCATTTTAATTTACTGATAACAAAATCAATATTTATACCAATAAAAATAATATTCAAAGATCTCATTACAGTGTTGAATTGGTAATCTTTTAGAATAAGTTTATTCAAAGGATTGATAAGTTTACCCGGATCGTAAATAAATTTCCGGGATCGGTAAACAACATCATAGTTTGTTCTTACATTGTGCTGTTTCACCACTGTGACAGTCCTAGAGTAGGGGAGGGTTGGCGCCTTTAATAGATTTAAGAAGATGTGGTATGAGTGCCAATGAGACAACTCTCCATCCAAGTCAAAATTTATAAAAGTAAACCAGTATAGGTCAAAGTACGGTCTTCAACACGGAGCCTAGGCTCACACCGAACAGTAAGCTATAAAGGGCCCCAAAAAATACTAGTGTAAAACCATTCAAACGGGAAAACCAACGGTCTAATCTATATAAAAACGAGAAACGAGAAACACTTATGAACCACATCAACAAACGACAACTACTGAACATCAGATTTCTGACTTAGGACAGGTGCAAACAAATGCAGCGGGTTTAAACGTTTTAATGGTACCAAACCATCACCCTTTTTCTGAAACAATAGTGTAACATCATAACATAGAAAGACACACTATAAAATATCAACTGAAATAGCTTAACTCAATCAAAGGACATATTAACACCATTGAACATACACTGAACAAATAAATTTGACCTATGATACACTGTAAATTCAAAATAAATAAACTAAGGGAAGAATAATAAAAGTAACATGTTATATCGGTATGAAATGTTAAACAATTTAAGAAAAACAAAATGCTCGAACAAAAATATCAGCCATTTGCAATAACTTTAAACATGTTTAACCGCCACATTCTTTATGTGCCTGTAGTTCAGTGGTTGTCATTGGTTCATGTCTGTCATATTTGTTTTTCGTAAATTGTTTTGTTATGAATTAGGGCGTTAGTTTTCTCACTTGAAGTTTTTCATATTTTTCTTGTCGGGGCCTTTTATAGCTGACTATATATACAGTATGGTGTTTTCTCATTGTTGAATGCCGTATGGTTGCCTATAATTACTTACATCCACTTCATTTGAAATTTGGTGGATAGTTGTCTCATTGGTAATCATACCATATCTCTTTACTTCTATATTGTAAACCTGGCATTCTTATGACTTTTTCTTATCGCAAATGGAATGATAAGGATTTCAATAGATAAAGCACACCCATATGTATCAAAAAATCATTTAATAAACAGAAATATGTTTGTTAAACTGGATTATATAATATGGTGTACAGAGTGGATAAACCATAACTCTCAAAAGAGACAAACTAATATTCAGAGGAACGTAATTATCAAAAACCTGCAACGAGCTTTAAAATTTACTCTCCAGAAATAGTAACAGCTTTATCACAATATTGATACCAAGTTTCTTTAAGTCTGAAGTTTTAGGATTTCAGTATAATACTTACATACGTCAAACAACGACATTGTGTTTTTATATATAAAAAAAAAATACTGTTTTCCATAGACGAATTTGAACTCCTTCCAGAATTCGGACAGGTAGGAAAAGTGAAGCCCAAGACATCAGATTCACCTCCATCAGCAGATGGTACAGATCCTATGTCAGTTTCCTCCTTCTATGCCTTCTTTTGGGGTTTCTCCAATGATCAGACGATAACGGTATTAGCAAATAACACTTCCCAGAGTAATTAATTTCTTTTTTATTTCTTTTTTTTTTTATTCAGTTTTTTGCAGAAAGTTGTGTAATTCTTCAAGAATACCTCTTCCGAGCATGATCGCATAGTAACTTAATATAAAAGTGTTTTACCTCTGTTTGTTTTTATTGTTTGTGAAGCTGAGTTCCTGTCTTATTGATGTATTTCTTCATATATTATTTTTTCTTGTAATTGTTTGTTACTTATGTCCCTTGTGGGTCAATGATTGGTAATAAAGTATGTTGTTGTTGTTGTTGTTGTCGTTTAAGGGGGTACAGAACACCTAAGGGAGTTAACTCTTTATAAATCAGCTGGACGTTATAATCACATATTATTAGTGAAGAGAAATCAAGCTTCTCAATGATCAAAATTAGTGTTTGTTAAACTGCTATATATCCAATGAAATTATTCCGGTAAATTGTGTGGTTTAAATTTTTTGAAATATTTATATTTTTGTCAACAGGTCAAAGTAAATATTTTGTCAAAATGTTTTGAAAATTAAACGAGCCAATTCTGTTTTAGTCAAAGTGTTGGGTACCCCATTAAGAATGGATTTATTCAGCAGAGACAAGGAAAGATCTACATTTACTGAGTTATTATTGTATCTTCTTATAATGTGGTGTGAGCAAACCTGTTTACAGAACTTTTTGTAATTATGTTATTTTTATTGATCTTTTACTAATTCACAAATATCCAAATTGTATGCATATATAATATCATAACATGCATTCCTGTAAAGGATATAAGCCGATAACAGTCCATTCTGTAAAATATTGGACAGAGGCTAATATCTTACTTAAAACATTGTTCAACTTGTCATAGAAGGTGAAAAAATTAAACAAATACAAACTTTGTTACAGTCGTTTTAGAGTTAGTGTGACAAGTCTTACTAGTAGTCCTATTTCTCTACAAACACAACCATTGGACTAATAATTGACTATTGTTACTTAATCTATTCTTTACAATTTTATTTGGTAACGCTTCATGTACCACAACATTTATAGGTTAGATAATACTTGGTCATGTTTTATGAATATTTAAAGCCCGAGGCGTAGCCGAGGGTTTTAAATGTTCATAAAACATGACCAAGTATTGTCTGACCAATTTAGAACATATTCACTCCTTCGAGTGACAAAACAAAATTAGCCTCTCATTGTAATAATCAAATTTTGATATTAGCTCACTTTAAATGTTAACATGGTTAGTAAAAGGGATGTAAATCATTTTTAATGGTCATTTCAACTAATGGAATGAAAGAGCAATGAGATAGTTTTGTGATAACAAAAATGATAAATTATTCCAAAATGGACATTTCTTCTGCTTCAGGTACAATTTTATCTTATATATATAGAATTCCTTCATTTTAAAAAGCACACAATGTTATATAAATCAGCTTTTCTTAAATTGCATAATTTTTATATTGAAGAATTTTAATTTACAATCGTTTCAACATCAGATACTTGTTTTTTATTATTGATGAATATATTGTTTTTTCAAAAACTTTCTTTTATTTTTTTAACAGTCATTTCTTTCTTAAAAATATTTTTTTTTTTTATTTGGGAGGTATATATGTACCATTAAATAACATTTACAATGTTAAAATCTCAATTTAAAATGTTTTCATAGTTCTTTTCTTCTGATTTCATTAATAATAATTAGACAAACAACAGTTTTTTTCTATTGTTCTTTTCCTTTGGAAATTGCCTTGGGGAATTGTACACTTCGTTAGTGCAGTTTTTAAGAGTTCACTTCCATAATTAATCTACAATGAAAAGTCATTCATGTATAGCATTTTATAGTGCATGGAAAGCCATGTACTATGAAAAATAGAAGGGAAAATACAGATTTTCCATTGGACGAGAATGGGTGAGTATGTTCTAATGTCTTGTATAGTATAGTTATCTAGTTTATATCTCTTGATTGCCCTTTATAGAAAATAACAACATACCTACATGTAATCATTAAAATCTTTGATAGTTGACACAATCAATTCAAAATTGTTAAGTGTATATTTAACCTTTCCAAGCACTTTATAACCACGAAAAAAATCATTGTTTAACGCATACACACTATCTATTTTATCAACTTTACTCCTTGGTATAATTGTCCCGTTTCCACTGCACTGTCGAAAAAGAAACGTAGAAGTTTATTGTAGCATTGGACACTTCGGTAGTTGCAGGAAGCATTTTATGAGCTGTTTTCTGCTTGATTTGGCATTAAAAGAAATTCTGTATTGACTCCAATAGGCCTTTTCTGGTTGAAGGGCGGAAATCAACAATTTGCATGTCTTGAAAGTGTTAGACAAAAGCCTAAAATTGTATCGGAAAGTATTATGGGGATACACATAGTCTGAAAAGCGCATTGTCTGTGTTGTTGTCTGTTTTGTTTGCACAGTAAAATGAGTCTGAGTAACAATGCACATTTTCATGGACCTTTAAAAAAGATAGTATTTACTAGTATCTTATTTTTTTTTTTTTTAAAAAAATTGAGAATTTATTTTTATCTCTAAGTTTGTACTTTAAATATCTGAGCTGAATAATTTGTATTAATGGGTCCCGTCTATCAAGAAATTCAATAAGATATGTGTCTGTTGTCATTTTATATAAAGGACAATCAAACAATTATTAGATGAGTATACAAAACAAGATCATTTTGTGGTTCGTGAAGCGTTACCAACTGAATTTGTAAAAACAAATCATCAAAATGATTAGATAAGTGTACCAAGCTAGACAATTTTGTGCTATGTGAAGTGTTACCAAATAAAATTGTAAAGAATGAATTAACAAAGAATAGTCAACTATTAGTCCAGTGGTTATGCTTGTATTCTTTCTATAAGACTACTAGTAAGACTTGACACACTAACTCTAAAATGACTGTAAGATTTATTTTCATCAAGTCTGTGAATTGTTTTAAATAAACTTTATTAATATTAACCTACATGTTGGCCCTTTAAACAGTAGCTCAACGCAAACAATAGAAAAAAATAAAGTACAGTTGAAGGTAAACTACATGTATAGCTACATGTACATGATAACATACCGGTAGTACATGTGTATCATGTTTTTGCGTGCGCTGGGACTACATTATATATTTTCTGTGAATTCCTTCACATGCGTTTGATGTCTAAAAATGGATAAAGACGATGAAAGTATATTCTAATTCAAAATCCTTCCGACAAGAAGGTAGCGATGTCGAATATAGTGATTGTGTTGTTTCAAACTTTGGATTAAATTCAAATCATTGTTTAAATATATCAGATTGCAGTGCTGACAACGAGGAGGATTTAGTCATAGCAGCTAATAATGGCAAATTTATATATATTTTAAAATGTAGTCCTCTCCTTTTACTTCCTTATTCCTTCTGGATTTTCTCATTAGGCGAATGAGAAAAAAAATGAAAACACATGAAGCTTGAAGACAGGTTCGCGTTGCAGAAAAAGGTTCTACCATATCGAGTGTACCGGTACCGCAGTCGATTCTATTTTTTTTTTTTTTTATTTCAAATACATCACTATTAAATATATTGAATGAACACACATGAAGAGTAACAAGCGTGCAAGCAATTTAAATTATTTTGTTGTTCATCGGAATTTCACCCTTTTATATTATTTCAATGAATTCTAAGAGAATTATGATCAGACGTATTCACCTAGCTACTATACATAAAAAACAAATATTGATTCATCCTTTTCAAGTATGACGAAGGCCCCGCCCCCTCTTTCCTTCCACGTTCACAGAAATTAACCTTGATTTGGCGGTTGTCTTGCAAGAGACAGTTATTGTTTACCCAAACCGGACCACCTGAATACCCCCGACACCATTTCCGGTTTTTTTTTTTTTGCAAGGTTCGTGTCGCTCATTTTCTAGTGTATTTGCGTAATGCTGTCCCTTTTTTTTCATGTTTAGTACCGAAATATATTTTTGTCCCTCGTTTTCCCTTTGCAAACAACGCTTTCTTTTTTTTTTCTTTCATAACAAAGCATTGCAAGTGTACATATCCATAGTTTTTGTGCTTAATACATATTTATTGTAATCAATCAATTTTACTTTTGAGATCTTAAGTGTTTGAAACTTTTCATAAATATATTGGAAAGAAACAAATGTAATTCGTAATTTGACGTTATATATAATAGTAAAAATACCTTTACTAATAATTCCCCCCTTTTTTCACTCAATTCAATGCAGGAAAGGGTTTTGTGTTCAAATTTGTATAACACAATTACAAACTGTCTAAAACCTATTTGACAAACATATGATTAAATCTAGCACTTACGTTTATTTAAAAAAAAAACACGATCACTACGAACAAAGTGCGAATCGGACACACGATTGATTTCATAAACCTGCGGTAACTTGTTCCTTTTTTCTGTTTCTTATATTCACTGTCGTTGATAAGCGAAGTTTTGTATTATATTCCTATACAGGCAATAATATCAGATATTTTAATTAAAAACTAGAAAATCAACGCCTACATCTGAAAATTATAAAAACTGTTGTAGCCCCTAGTTCATGAAGCAAGTTCTCGATTTGCACTTTGTACACGGGGTGAGGTTTAGATTGTTATTCAAATTCTGAATTAGCTATTTTGTCCAAGGAACAATATGTGGCTTGCACATCAACACTTAGTAAAACATCTACTTCAGATGAACGATTTCTCCTAATTATGATAATAAACCTATTTTACTTGTGGTCCTCGTATTGCGGCATGATCTATCAAGCGTTAGAAGCATTATTTATAATTTACATTCTTTGCAGTTGAAAATGATACTAGGAAGAATGAGAGCAGAGGTCGATTTTTATATCCAAAGACGGACGAGGATATCAAAAATCTTGTGCAAAAAGAAATACCTAAAAGCACAAAAACAAAACTTACAACAAGCATTGTCAACCAAATCGGTGCTAAAAGAGACAACCCAAAACATGAGAAAATGGCTGTGAAATAAGTATTGACGCTGGCAGTGTTAAAATCAATTTAAAAGTTTTTTTTTCAAGAAACCGTCTTGATGAGTGACGAAATTATTGTATTGGAAAAGTCACCTTAATGAAAAAAATGTTCTTGGTGTAATTGTCATTTGTTCTTTCGTTGTTAATTTTTTTCAAAATGAAACACAAATTGTGTGAATTGATGGATTTTTTTTTCAGTCCTTGAACTATCATTTGCCTGTAAGAACCAATAATGCTACCTCCAGCTGTCCCGCAATATTTTTAAGAAAGAGGAGGGTTATTCTTAAAAATATTGGATAGGAAAAGGTAACATAATGGTTTCTTACAGGTAACTGATAGTCTAATCACTGAAATAAAGAACGGGTACAACAATAGAATGACGTCACAACAATGTTTTAATTATACATCGGACATCTATCCCAGTTGGACAACAACAGCTGACATGTTCATTTGACACCTGTTTATTTTCTTAAGGCCGTATGGCGGTCATCGTTTTTTTTTTTTTTTGTTGTTGTTTTTTTTTTTTTTTAGGAAGGGGTGGGGTCGTTAGTTTCATTTCTTATTGAAATAATCTGATGAAGCCTATAAAAGTCTTTGAATCACAAAATATCATTTCAAACGTACAATATTATTTTGGTTTATGTAAGTCCAACGAAAGAACTGTATCAGAATAGTTTTTTTCCCTAGTTTATCCAGTGTTTTAGATACTTGCAAATGCAAACGATAATTTCTAGTTATATTCACCCACGTCTTCAAAATATGATACAAACTGTAACATACATCTTTTACCCTCATTAATCAAACTTATAAATATAAAATTTGACAGTGAGATGTACACCAAAGTCACAGAGGTTTATGATTCATGATTTTACTTCATGAATTAAAGATGAAACGACATAGATCTAAAAATCTTCAGTTCTGACATATTAGATATCGACCTGCATTTGTTGTAATGAGTAAACATATAGCAAAGAGAACAATATTCACAAGTTATAGAAACTAAATTCATTCATACCAAAGAGTCTATAAAATCTTTGACAGTGTCACCTTGGTTTTAAGAACGAAGAAAGGCGAAATACCACTATATTCTTTACGTCTGGAACTTGAAAAAAAAATATAAAAATATAAAAATATAACAAGAAAACAAGAAACATGGCTTATACAACTACATGTAGCTACTTTAATTTATGTTTGTTTCCGCTGAAGGAAACAACAGGTGTTATATTTGACCAATTGTTAAAATAGGTCAAAAAATAAACTCACCAGAGATACCAGGATTAACATTTTGAACGCCAGACGCGCGTTTCGTCTACAAGACTCAATCAGTGACGCTCGAATTAAAAATATAGTTAAAAAAAGTACGTAGTTGAAGAGCATTGAAGACCCAAAATTCCGAAAGATTTTGTCAAATACAGCTAATGTAATCTACTCCTGGGGTAGAAAAGTCTTAGTATTTCGAAAAAATATTTACAGTTAATTTATAATTATGACCATATCAATGATAATGCATGTCATTGAAGGTTTTAAAAAAATATCATAATGTATCAGCTTTTTGGGTCGTCATTTTTTAAGCAAACTAGTCTGTCAATTAGGTAGATTTTGTCGTTACGTTCTTTTTTGAGTTCTAGATGCACGAACTGCAAGAACAAACCAACTAATTTGATATTGCTATATGCTGCTTCACCGAAAGCACTCAGCATTTAAAAGTAAAAGCAAAGAGTGTTCATTGACGGCTCAAGCCAGAGTAATGTGTCAGGTTAGAGTGTCTGATATGTCTTCCCGCGAACTAGTATCCAATGGTATAGCACGTTTAAAGGTGAAGCAGCATGTCATTGTAGTTCAAAGCAGGGTGCATGATACATTTAAGTGTTTTTGACCTGATAATACATGTTGTAGATGTCACTAGACGTTATGCATAAACCCCTCCCCTCCTTTTGATTTTGTTTGGAGTTTTGTCCAGAAATTTTGATGATAGTACAAATTTTGTTTTACCTTAAGACTCTCCCAGTACCACCCCTCACCAAAAAAACCAACTTAAAAAAAAAAAAACAAAAAAACAACAACAACAAATGAAGAAAAAAAAAGAATCAACAAAATAATAAAAAAAAAAACAACACTACTCGTTTCCTTCACTCAAAATTATCTTCATCCATCATTGGTCGCAATTAATTCACAATTACTATTAAATAATGACTCCTTATTTTTACATTATTCCGTTATTCCGTTATGCATATTTTGTGATAAATATAACTTAATGGCCTTAAATGCGTTATTCTATACATATAGAATACTGAAAGAAATACTGTATATACATGCACAAAAGAGGACGCGGATGAAAAGATGCTTCTGACAAATTGTATAAAATAGAACAGCTGCTTGACAATAAAGCCTTTACGACGAAAAGACCAACAAGTATTTATTTTACATTACACTGAAAACAAGTTTTACGGGAGACAAATAACTATTTACCAATGTGGCCAGCCGAGCGGTCCTAATATTAGACATTTTCGAAAAGTCATCTACACTGACACTTACACCGACACCGACACCTTCGCTGACTACAAAAATATAGGGACCGTATCAAAATATCAAAACATACTGAATGAATGACCTCGTAAAACTTGGTTGCAGATATAAAAAATACATAACACTGTGGGACAAATTTGCAATTCCAGAATTGGCAAATCTGACTTTGTCGGTTTACAAGATATCAAAAATATTTTTGCCCAAGTGATAGATAATCAAAAAATTAAATTTCCCATATGTCCCAACATGTCACCGTTGTCACTGTTGTCACCACAGCTGATAAAAGTACATTTCCATGGAAATTTAAAATTCCATGGAATATTCGAAGTTCCCATGGGAAAAGTTAAAGTTCCCATCGGAAAATGTACTTTTCCCATGGGAATTTTAAAGTTCCGTCGGAACTACAATTTCCCATGGGAACATTAGTAGATAGTTTCTTCCATGGGAAATTCTAAATTTCCCAAGGAATTTTTGTTCCCAAGGAACTAATTTTTCTTCCCATGGGAACACCTTTTCCCTTGGGAACATTTATTCTTCCATGGGAACTAAAATTCTTCCCATGGGAAGATATATTTTCCCATGGGAACATTATTTTTATTTTTATTTTTTTCAGAATTTATAAAAGAGCTATGAAATAACGCAATGGACTGACAGTTACTAGTAACCATGACTGGAACAGTTTAACAAGCATTCCATTTGATAAAAAATGTAATTTCAATAAATTAAAAGTATTTCTATCATACTTTTACACTCAAAAGTCTTTTATTACCGTTGAATGATTGATAGAAATTCTACCGTCCAGCGGCTTATTTTACAATTTGAATCTCTCACCTTTGTTTTCGATCAATAGCATCGTGCATTTCATGTAATAGTGTTCGCTGAACTGTCAAGTATCAGAGCCATGCCTTTGTATTTCAGAATTTAATTTAAGAATAAGAATTATAAATCTGTTTTAATCTATATACATGGGGAATCACGAATCGTGTTTATGATTGTTTTCTAATTATAATCCTATAATTTCATGAAAATGACTTCATAATTATTATTAATGTACTTATTCTTTTTCGTCGACGTAACTCGATATGCGTGGTTTTCGCCACTAGAAAGATGTGCACTTACTTTTTTAAAGTTTATTTCATTCATTTGGTCAAATTTCCAAACATGCTAATGCAATATTGTTACTCGTCTACACAAAAATCTTTTATTTCAATTCATTTTTGGCAAACACCTTTGAAAGTCTTGTTAGATTTGTCTTTTATGATCTCTCAGGTAAATATCAAAGAGAATCCAGAGTTTTGCATTTACAAGGACGGATGCGGATTTAATATATACTTTATGATATATCCACTTGTACTTTACCGGTAGGCTGTCTTCGTGTAATTTATGGTTACAAGGAATACGAATACTTTATTTCTCATAAAACTTCAATTACTAGTTATCGAGAACATACATAAACATAACTATAAGGTAAAATTATTACATGCATGTGTAAACGATAAAATTAAATTAACTTGGAGGACTTTCACATTTATAACTTTTACATAGTTTTTCTAATATTACAATATTTGATGAGTTAAACTGTTGATCAACTTTAAAGATATTAGGGTTTGACTAACAGTAGTTCCGTAAAATTTCCTTTTTCTATAGTTTAAATGTTCTACAATTCATAATGTAATGGTACTCGTCACCAATGTTGTTTGTGTCACAGAGATGGCAGATTATGTTTTCTCTCTGTAAATCCTGCCACCTTCCAGACTCAATCGGCAAGTGGTGACTACCACATCTATATTTGCATAATATATAAATGAATTTAGTAAGGTAAAAATGAAAAGTATTTTTTTCAAATTGTTAATTCTTTTTAAAAATACGATAACATTAAGTTTTATGCGATTCTGCAATAAAAGCAAAGCATTCTTGTTGAAACTGGTCTTTGGGTTTTGTTTAATACATTTTGACATCCATTTATCACAAACTGTGCATTATAATATTGGACATAATCATACCGTAATTATCAAAAATATTTTCCATACATGTATATGATATCCACTTAGTTTCTATTCCGTTATTAGCATAATATAAAAACACAAGTTTGTATAATTCAACACAAATTTTACTTTCTTTTCCATTAAGAAGTATACTCTAGAAATGTATCATTCGCAACTTTACATAGGACAGTAATGGGTATCTGTCAAGCTCTGCATACGCTATGAAATTTGGAGTAGACTGTTTTAACTGTAAGGAGCATTGTCGTCTTTGCATCTAGATCAAAGACTAAAATGAATTATTTTCCGATTGGATACAGGTGAAAGAAATATTTGATTTTTAATTGCTGGTGATTTTTGTACGAATAGACCGAATAGAACAATTCGAAATAGTTTTGATTTGCAAATTTTTTAAATTTGTATTTTTCCTCACTAGGTAGGTGAAATTATGTATAAAATTTATTGTAAAATTGCGAAACTTGCATTATGGGCATATTCTATACTTCTAAGTTTGAATTAAGAGTCTTAACTTTTCAAAATATTGTATACGCAACCTAATCTCTGTAATCTTATACATGTATTATTTATGTTTTTGTCAAAGGCGTTTGATTAGGTATTAGTTTAAGGGTTTAAGGTAGGCGTGGTTTTCGGAAACTTTCGTCCAATCAACTGGCCTATTCGACAAACCTGTGTGCGCTGATGCGTGTAAACTGGCTATTGTAACGGCACGTGTCTTACATCGGAATCTGTCGTGCGTGACCAATGTTTATTGAAGAATCTCTTGTCATGTGGTCAAATTATCTGACATACAAGTTTTAAAGGTTGAAACTTAAAATTTGCTTTTTGAAAGATTATTTTCGGCAGTGCCCCCGGTATACGGTCCTAAAGTGTTTAAGAAAAACAAGACTTTAAAAGAAGGATGTATATTAACAGATAATATAATCTGGGACTATTATACTTAGTATTATAGTCCCAGATATAATACATGTATTATATGGCTCTGATATTAACTATAACGTGTTCTGGAAAAAAATTAAGTGTCCGAGAATTTGAATTACCTAATAAGGGCATCTCGATCACTTTCGACAAAATATTATTGCATGAATGGTAAATCGCTGATTTTAATTCTAGAAGTGGTTTGTGACTGTTATAATAGAGACATTTATACGCATTCTTGTTTAAGTTTACAATGAACACACTATACATTTTCTTTGAAATATCACTCATTTTAGGCCGACTTGCTTTTCTTTTTATTCGTAAAAATTATCATACGTTTCATTATATTTGAATGCTTCAAAATGCTTCAAAATAGTACTATAAGCCTGTATTGTTGTTATGTTTTAGGGTCAATGACTCCTCCCAAAAAAAAAAAGTAAAATAATTGTATATTTAATTTGAATAATTGTTTTAAAACATAAAATCAATTAAGGTCAGCCAAACCTAAATTCAACAACAAGGAGTGTCATCCACCGGATTTATTTTCTTTTAGAGGTTTTGATCTTTTTATTTTATTCAATAAATAATAGTAAAATTTACTTTCCATATACATGTTTGACTTCCTAAATAACACTTGAAAATAAATTTTGAACAACGAATTTGTCACAATTTCGCTTTTGTCGTCTGCCCAACTTAGTTTGGTCTTGCAATATGCATGAGATACTTGTCACTGAACGTTGAACAAACAGTAACTATCCACCAATCCATCTGCAATTGCGATACCTCTGTTAAATACCCGTCATTTTTCACATGCCTGGTACTATTCTTTGAACAATTTTCGTGTTGTAAGCCGATTTTGTCCTACATTTAAATTGTTCTTGTCAAGTAATACATTCCTTGAACAGGTTGAAATGTTAAACTAAATCCTATAAAATCAATTTGGTGCATTGGTTCTTTGAAACACAATTTTGTTAATTTGAGCGTGTCAACCCCTCGTCTAGTAGTGATTTCGGTTTGTATAATCATACAACAAAAGTCTATATTGGTATACTAGTAGTAAGTTATTGTTTCATTTTATATGTTTACTATTGGTGACATCAAATAAAATGATTTGCAGGTTGTACTAAGCCATACGAAATTTAAATATCATATTTATATGCAAACTGAAGGATCTAAAATTTAAATGATTTATGTAAAACTATAATGAATATATACGGAGCAGGGGTATTGCACGAAGTCATCAAGACTAGCCGAATTATAAATCCTAGCCTCCGTACTTGTATGATCATTTGATCCAAAATTAAGCTTGTCAGATGGAAAAAAACGACGCTTTTGGTTAAGGACTACAGTTGAAAAGTAACATTTGCTACCAATCCATGCAAAATAGTAAGATGTATGTTCCTGAGCGTATAATGCACAAAGAAAGGGTTGTTATGTACTTTGGAACTTAGTAAGGTAGTATGGTTACCATACGCCTTCCTGTTACAGATACGATCGATGTGCACTACAGCAGAATTACGGTTTCAGTTGTTATAGTACACACACAAATTAATTGGGCTAATTTGAAATCTCCTGTATAGTTTATTTCATTGGCAATCATATTCAAGAAAAGTTGTAAATCTTGAATATTCTGTAATATCTTTATGAAGCTTGATTGAGACGTAGATTCACTCAGATACCGATCATTGTTATCTTTTCTTCATTTACACAAATGAATGTCCGGGATTCGGAATATGGCAGTTATACATATATTCTCAGTTTATATTTAGTTTGAAGCATTATCGAACTAATACGACTTTCATCTTTAAAATTTACTTTGCATTAAATATCTAAATGAGATTACATAGGAATAACTTGTGGTGTATTTATGTATATGTAATAAAAAAAAAAAAGAAAGAAAAGAAACCAACAGCAATATTTGACGAAGACGAAATTAATGATGGAATTTTAACGTCCAGTGACATATATTACAATGCATGTCGAAACAGAACTTGAAATTGACAATATGTATTAATAGAACCGTCGCTTTTCCAAAGAATTCACGCTTAGTTGGGATTTCACGTGCTATTTCACAAGGTTCGCATTATAGTTATACATGTACAAAATAACTAACAATTGTAATGATTTCTTTAACTGTTCTAGAACGTTCTAGTTGAAATATAAATCTGTGATTTTTCTATATTCGTACTTTCGACGAAGCAAAGTAAGTTCTATATAGATCTGGACATATATGCATAAAACAATATCCAATCGTAGTATAAATTTATTGTAGAACATGTAGAAAAATCCGTCCGTTCGGGTCAAATCTTAACTTAAGTACCATTATGCATATACGGACCCTGGATTTAAATCAGATCTGTTCTGGTGGTTTTGTCTTTTTTCAAAATACATATTTTTAATTGTGACTATCTTTAGTTCCGAATCTTTCTATCTTTCTAAACCAACGATCGGCAAGTGCGTTCATTTTGTGAATTAATATTTAAATGTTTTGAAATATCCATTATTATTGACAAGTAGTACAAACTTACATTTTCAAATTTTACCGATGGAAAATATCTCAATAAATTGTTAATTCCTCAAATCTTTGGTTGGAATTAAATATCATTCATTGCACGAGAACTGTATTTCATAAACAACTGGTAGTAAAATTGACTACACGTATGAGTTTAGTAATATATAGTATATCAATGTACACATGATGTATATTATAACAGATGATTTTTAAAATAAAGTTCCAAATTACCGTCCGCGCGTACACTGCTCAGCAGGCGGTGCGGTGCGTAAACCTGCATTACGTGTAATAAGAGTTTTAAGCCCGACAGGAAATCGCTTGAATACCTGGAAGTGTCACCTCACAGTACCTCTGGCAATACTTTCCTTAGCCATGCTGATGGTCAAGTTAAGGAGTTAAATAAAGGTATTATATAAATACTGGGACATAAAAGATTTTATAAATGTATATTAGTCCCAGATAAAAAAATATTGGAAACAATTTTACACGGAACACCGCTAGTTAATTAGGGATATGAGAGAATCCATAAAAGAAATTGCTCTCAATTAATTCCCTATATTCACTTGAAAACTTGAAATAAGCATTATAAATAAATAAATTTGATCGTATAAACTTAACCTTTATTATACTAGTTATGGAATATGCATACATATGTCAGTCGTTAAGCTATACATATTTCGTTTAGGTGTCAGACCACCAATTACTCCCTCCAATTTAGAACGTATGTAAAGTAGCCCTACTCTGACACAAAATAGTGATTTTGGTGTCATTGTTTATAAACTAACCAACAAAGTTGCAGAAATGAAACTTTTGGTGAAAGGGAAATATATTTAGACCATTTTGAGCCAAAATTCACTTGTCTATGAGTTTGCATTAAAATTCAGGATTAATGCGCTACATAGTATACTAATTTAAGATTTCCAGAAAACCGGGAGTTATTTTGGTGTGTTTTCAAGATCAGAATTTTCTTATAAGACTTTAAACATGGGTTGAAAATTGGCATGTAGAAAGGTGATACATGTACAATTCAGGATATACCTGGTTTCTTTGAAGTTAAACTTAAGATAAAATATTTAGAAAGCTGTGAAAATTGAAAAATTTGGTTGAACAGATGGGATTTTTAATTGGTGGTCTGACACCTCGAAATAGGCCGGAAATTGCTAGTAAACAGAAGAAAGTCAAGAAAGCTCATTGTGTTCTATTCATATGGACTTTCTGAAATATAAAAACAGCCACCCTTCTTCTTTAGTTGTGGTGTTAGAAAACTTAATATCATTCATTGTTCAGAAGTATGCGAAGCTCTTTAGATGCAGATCTGTGTTAATATTAAACTAAATCCCGCATGCAGATCTGTGTTACGATTAAACTAAATCCCGCATGCAGCTGTAGCCATGCTGTTGAGGATTGTATTTACAATTTTTCGAGTGCCCATTTCACAATGAAGCAAGAGAAATATTGTTTTGATTTTAAAAGATATTTTATACCAATTGACCTTATATTGGCTGTTCACGATGACCTTTATACATTTCAGCAAAGTAAAGCAATTTTTGAATCTGTGCAATCTTATATCAGAATTACACAAAGATTCTGAACTTCGAATACAATTAAAATTCTGAATTCCTACTTTTCACGCCAGTTCATATTACAAAAATATTATATTGCATTTTCGTTTTGTTTATAGTTTGTATTACATCTATTTCTATTTTGTTTTCGTTATTATCTTATGTATTTTGTGTTCAATCCCATATGCTACTTTTGAAAATAAAATGTGTTTAAACAAAACAAAACAAAAACGAAGATAAGTCACACAAAAACCTCAAAGTAACAAACTTGTACATTTGGTACATGTACATGTATATGTCACAGAAATCACTAATCCATGTCAATGTTAAGTTTTTAAAACAATACAACGAAGACTAATACTATGACTTCAATTTACTTTTTTCTGTTCTTGTAATTCATCTACATAAACTGCCTATACAAAATATAATACGAAAGGAATCAAAATATTGAAATAAAGACGTCCGTAGAAATATCACAAATGACCACCTCAATAATACGCACTAGGGACTTGATGTGATGATACAGTTGCCACAAAGGACATGAAATATAAAAATAGGCTATGTTATTTTAAATTAAAAAAAATAATTCCAAATTATATAATCACATCTTTAGTAATTACCATGTAAATGTTTTAACGACACGTGCCACACTCTTTTGATCGTCATCTGTGTGTAATCGATCGAAATTCATGTTCATTCAACCAGAACCCGTTAATTACGCACGTGTATACAGATTGTAAATGAATATATTATCTCAGCATGTTATCATGGTTATAGTGATTTTGTTTTATGGGTCTTGTATTTTGCAAAAAAAATTTTTTTAAAATGGGGTATTTTTAAGCACCGGAAAAAAGTTGTTAAACATTTATTATCTATTTTCCAATAAGTTCAATAATAGAAATTTGTATTCACAACACACACGCACAACTTATTTAAAAACTTACTTGCCATTGCTTCATATTTAACTGGATAATTAGAGTTTTTGGAAGTTGCATGTTGAGATCAGCTTTAGATATGAAACCATATTGACATTTTGTAGAAAACCTGCGTACTGCAATAATTTAACATAAATCCTGCATTTTCAACAAATTTTTATTTTCTAGGAGAAAACAATCAAACGGAAAACATGTTCCATACATAAAATATATGTTTCAATGAGAAGAAAAATTGTTCCCATAGGTAGACAAATTTTCCCATGGGAAGAAAAATTGTTCCCATGGGAAGAAAATTGTTCCCATGGGAACATAAACTGTTCAATCGGAAAAGTTAAATTCCCATGGGAACTCTCTGTATTCTTCTTTTCCCATGGGAACTGTAAAGTTCCGATGGGAACTTTAAAATTCCCATGGAAAAGTACTTTTCCGATGGGAACTTTAACTTTCCCATGGGAACTTCGAATATTCCATGGAATTTTAAATTTCCATGGAAATGTACTTTTAATCAGCTGTGGTGACAACAGTGACAACGGTGACATGTTGGGACATATGGGAAATTTAATTTTTGATTATCTATCACTTGGGCAAAAATATTTTTGATATCTTGTAAACCGACAAAGTCTGATTTGCCAATTCTGGAATTGCAAATTTGTCCCACAGTGTTACATTCTGTATTTTTATAATATGATTTTTATTCGGAATCGGAGCTAGAAACACAGAATGCTCTTATTAGTTTTGGGTTATTTTAAGTAATGAATTTGTGACAGTCCATCTGTTTGGTTTTTTTTCAAATTGTCTCCGTTTGCAACCTATCAAACGGAATACAGTGTTGTGGTAGAAAGTAAAATCACAAAAATACTGAACTCCAAGGAAAATTCAAAAAGGAAAGTCCCTAATCAAATGGCAAAATCAAAAGCTCAAACACATCAAACGAATGGATAACAACTGTCATATTCCTGACTTGGTACAGGCATTTTCTTATGTAGAAAATGGTGGATTGAACCTGGTTTTAAAGCTAGCGAATTGAATTTCTAGAAAGCATTCGGAACATAAATAAAGTATCTTATTTCTTATGAAGCAAGCAAATATATTTTTAACAATGTAAATCAATAGATCTTAGGATTTGTAATGGACGTTTCGGTGACCCAAGTATAAAATAAAAACGGTTGTAGTGTAAAATTCCACCATCAATAAAAAGCCAAAATTAAAACATAACTGCTAAAAGTAAAAATGAAATGCAAAAAGTAATGATAAAAAAAAAAAAATTTGTCAAAATAAAAAAAAAAATTTTTTTTGCCAAAATTCCCAAAGATACAATTTCCCAAAACTAAACATAATAATAAAAATAAAAATTTTTGACCCCCTCCCCTCCCCATCTTTACAAAATATATATATATATATATATATAGTTACGTTATACTTGACAACGCACAGCAACACCAGTGTTGAATGGTGAAGTGAAAGTTCTTCATAAGATTTTTAAATTATACCAAGGTATAAAAATTAGTAAAGGAAAGTTTCATAAGAAATAAATTCGTTTTTTTAGTGTTAACAGGGGTGTACCGCTACGAAATTTTACAATGCATTTTCAGCACCTGTGTAAAATTCCGTACCACCCTGATTACACAAAGGTAACACATACTAAAATACGTTCTGTTTCACGCTATAAAAGACTTTACACGTTCTTGTTTCTGATTGAAGTTTTACTAATTTACACAAAGCCACCACTTATTTTCCAAAGTACAAAAGATCGGTCAATTCTCAGTTACTAAACAGAGCAAATAAAGTAGAAAATCATTCAAAATAAAAGTTTTATACAGTATTTTAAATGTAGATTAGAACAAAAAATATAATATAAATGCCTGTGGTCGTTGTACATATTGAGATGACCCCTTCTCAAAAAGGTTACCTGTAGGCATAGGATAGGTGTAAGCGTCGGTATCGAATAGTTTTCGAAAATGTCTAATAAAGGGTAATTTAAACAACAGAGTAACATTAAGTTCATGACAAAACAAAATACTAAAAACAAACAAATCAAGAAACTATTACATCAGCCCGACAAAATGTGTTGCATACATGTACATCAAACCAACAATCTTTAGAACTTCTTCATTTATCAATGGGTTTCCAGTCGATAACTTAAAAATGATTGCGAGCAATTTTAAATAGTTCTATAATAAAAAACTTCTTAAAATGTGTAATAATTCTACTAATTAATTGTTGAAAATCTTCAGAAAAAGAATAAATCACGCAAATGAAAAGAATTGTTGTATAATAAATTAGCTCTGGTCTAGAAAGATGATATATAAACATACGTGTGTTTTGCTCTTTCAAAAATACATTTATTCGAGTCCTGAAAATGACGCGAAACATATTTTTTAATTGATATCTATAAAATTACCTCGTTTTCACGTGTTTCGTTTTATTCTTAAAAGTCCGTTCATATTACATGTATAACAATTTTGCTTAAAAAGCAGTTAAAGGACCGTTCAGTCACCTCCCCAAAACGACCTTGTGAATGATCCTTATTTTTGTTTATTCCATATACCTTTTGGGGACCATAAACTGTTATATAGCCCTAATGCCCTGAATTATTTGTCATTTATTTCATATCTATCATCGATATAAAGTCAATATAGCCAAATGAGAAAACAGCAATATAGAAAATCAAGCTTATTTGTACTAATAAGACAAATGTTCTCCTATAAAGGAGGAAATTGACAGAAGTAATAAAAAGACGCAGTTTAATCAAAAATCTTGCAATTGTCTGTGATGTCAAGTAGAATATGTGGAAATTTATACTAATATAGTTACTTGTTTACCATTTATATGATACTTTGACGAAAATATTGACGATGGAGAGCGCAATCAAGATAAAATCAGAAAATTCTATAAAGAAACATTAAACAGTCGACAGCACTCCTATAAATGCACAATAGACAACCAATAAGGCGGCATTTTTTTTTTTTTTCGTTTTTCATTTTTCTCATTTTAATACCCATCCTTCCACTAAAATATGTAAGAAAAACAAGTGAATTGAATTTTATTTGTTTTCCCGATTTTCAATTTAAGGTAAGAAACTCTTAAGAGATATTAAGCTTAATTTAGACATTTGAAATATACCTACATAAAAAATGAGTAAAACATACCAAATACGGTGATAACGAGAAATACAAAAGATAATCTTTAAACGTGACCTACACCAAAACAAGAAAAAAGAGATGTGGGTGCAAATATACGCCAATCATCGGAGAAAGAAAACCAAGAAACAAAATCCTCAATCGTTCAATATAAAATTTGCATGGACTTTAATGTCGTCTCGAACGTATCTAATAAAGTTTGTTTTAGACTAACATCTACGTCATTTGATCTTTGGTGGAGAGTTGTCTCATTTGCAATCATACCACATCTTCTTATTTTCATAACATGTTAAATAATTATACTATAAAATTGTGTATTTCAAATTACGGGTGTATTATGAAAACAATCGTATGGTTGAGCATTGTAAACAGGACGAACGGTAGACGCTGCAGAAAAATTACAGAAACTAAAACAAAATAACCGCATAAATTGCTCAAATGGCGTCAAATGAAGTGTTGATCATGTTGATAGGGTTAAAATGTCATCTAATGCATGAGGGTTTGGGAGGGGGTCCTTCGTATCTTTATTCTTTATTTTTTAGACCATTTCTCTCTATTCTTTATCTTTTTTTGTGCTAGACTCAAAAGAGGGACGAAAGATACCAGAGGGACAGTCAAGCTAGCAGCCACTCCGCTAGCAGCCATGTTTCAGATATGTCTGTAAACCCAAAAGTTGCATAAGATTCAAACTTACTAAAACGTTTTTATTTTATATTACCACTACAGTATCTAACTTCAATTTAGCCGTCGAAAACACTATTCAATGAATTTTGAAATTTCATTTCCTGTTCAATATTTTAAAAAACAATGCTTTTAACATCGTGCAGGTGCTGCACGCTTTAAGACTTCACTTCAACTGTCAACACTGAAAAACGACATTATTTAAATGTTGGCCAAATTTCCTTGTTACATGGTATCGACTTTTCCATCAAAAAATTTTTGTGCGATATTGTGTGAAATAGCTTTCCATATTCTCGGCATCCTGTACAATAGTTCCTAAAAAGTAAAAATATTTCTACGCTACAAGAATACAAAGTTGCGTTCGTACTCTAATACTTTCATGTCAAACAAATCTGTTTAAGCGAATCATTCTTTTTCTGTAACCGTGGGTTTCCCTTAGTTTTGATGACACGCAGGGTTTATTTTTAGTAATCAAAGTATGGTGTGCAAGGACATAACTAATTAGCTATATTAACAATTTTTTAAAATCCGTGCTATACCCCACCTGGATTTTTCAGTCAAGCATGCCTTAGGGTCCCAACTTTCATTTGCACCTAGTGTGGAAAAAAGTATTGCCTCAGAATTTTTTTTATTAACTTTGAAAGTAAGGGCGGGGTAGGGTGTCGGACCCCAACTTTGGATCAATTTTTTAAAAAAATCCGTGCAAACCCCACCTGGATTTTTCAGTCAAGCATGCCTTAGGGTCCCAACTTTCATTTGCACCTAGTGTGGAAAAAAGTATTGCCTCAGAATTTTTTTTATTTCATTTGAAAGTAAGGGTGGGGTAGGGTGTCGGACCCCAACTTTGGATCAATTTAAAAAAAAATCCGTGCTATACCCCACCTGGATTTTTCAGTCAAGCATGCCTTAGGGTCCCAACTTTCATTTTCACCTAGTGTGGAAAAAAGTATTGCCTCAGAATTTTTTTTATTAACTTTGAAAGTAAGGGTGGGGTAGGGTGTCGGACCCCAACTTTGGATCAATTTTAAAAAAAATCCGTGCTATACCCCGACTGGATTTTTCAGTCAAGCATGCCTTAGGGTCCCAACTTTCATTTGCACCTAGTGTGGAAAAAAGTATTGCCTCAGAATTTTTTTTATTAACTTTGAAAATAAGGGTGGGGTAGGGTGTCGGACCCCAACTTTGGATCAATTTTTAAAAAAATCCGTGCTATACCCCACCTGGATTTTACAGTTAAGCATGCGATTAGGGTCCCAACTTTCATTTGCACCTAGTGTGGAAAAAAGTATTGCCTCAGAATTTTTTTTATTAACTTTGAAAGTAAGAGATTCTCCACGTTGGCCATGGTACCAGAGGTAGAGGTAGATATTGCCTTTTAAATGGCTCGTTGCACTCATGCCCTAGACCGGTATGAGTTTGTCAGCATAGGATGAAAAGGGGGTCCCTGGTTTGTCACATAGTCTGACTTAACTATTGCCGCCTGGCCAAACTAAGAGATTCTCCACAATGACCATGGTACCAGAGATAGAAGTATAATTTGCCTCTTAAATGGCTCATAGCACTTATGCCCTAGACCCGTACGATTTTTCAGCATAGGGCGAGGGAGTCGGGGTACAGGGTATGTTACATAGTCCGACTTTACTATTGCCGGCTGGCCAAACTAAGAGATTCTCCACGTTGGCCATGGTACTAGAGGAAGAGGTAGATATTGCCTCTAAAATAGCTCATACCACTTATGCCCTAGACCCCTACGAGTTTGTCAGCATCAGGTGGGAGAGTGTGATGGGGGAACTTGGTATGATACATAGTCCGACTTAACTATCCGGATTGCCAAATTGAAAGATTCTCCACATTATCCATGGTCCCATACAATACTTAATCTCTTTAAACCAATACTACCAGAGGAAGAGGGAGACATTGCTTCTAAGATTGTCTATAGTACTTATGCTCTACACCCGTATGAGTTTGACACCAAAGGGTTTGGAATCCTGGCATGTCACATTGTCCGACTTAACTATTGCCGGCTGGCCATACTAAGAGATTCTCCACGTTGGCCATGATACATGATACAAGAGGTAGAAGAAGACATTGCCTCTATAAGGGCTCTTATCACTTATGCCCTTGACCCATACGAACTTATCAGCCTTGGATGAAGGGTTGGGGTTGTACCTGGTTTGTCACATAGTCTGACTTAACTATTGCCGCCTGACCAAACTAAGAGATTCTCCACGATGACCATTGTACCAGAGGTAGAGGTAGAATTTGCCTCTTAAATGGCTCATAGCACTTATGCCCTAGACCCGTACGATTTTTCAGCATAGGGCGAGGGAGTCGGGGTACCGGGTATGTTACATAGTCCGACTTAACTATTGCCGGCTAACCAAACCAAGAGATTCTCCACGTTGGCCATGGTACCAGAGGAAGAGGTAGATATACCACTTTTGCCCTAGACCCCTACGAGTTTGTCAGGATCAGGTAGGAGAGGGTGATTGGGGACTTGGTAGGTCACATAGTCCGACTTAACTATTGCCGGCTGACCATAATTGAAAGATTCTCCACGTTATCCATGGTCCCATACAATACTTTATTCTCTTTCAAGCAATACTATCAGAGGAAGAGGGAGACGTTGCTTCTAAGATGTTCTATTATAGTACTTATGCTCTCCACCCGTATGAGTTTCTCAGCAAAGGGTTTGGGATCCTGGCATGTCACATAGTCCGAGTTAACTATTGCCGGCTGACCGTACTAAGAGATTCTCCTCGTTGGCCATGATACAAGAGGTAGAAGAAGACATTGCCTCTATAAGGACTCTTATCACTTATGTCCTTGACCCATACGAACTTATCAGCATTGGGTGAAGGGTTGGGGGGTTGTACCTGGTTTGTCACATAGTCTGACTTAACTATTGCCGCCTGACCAAACTAAGAGATTCTCCACGATGACCATTGTACCAGAGGTAGAGGTAGAATTTGCCTCTTAAATGGCTCATAGCACTTATGCCCTAGACCCGTACGATTTTTCAGCATAGGGCGAGGGAGTCAGGTACCGGGTATGTTACATAGTCCGACTTAACTATTGCCGGCTAACCAAACCAAGAGATTCTCCACGTTGGCCATGGTACCAGAGGAAGAGGTAGATATACCACTTTTGCCCTAGACCCCTACGAGTTTGTCAGGATCAGGTAGGAGAGGTGATTGGGGAACTTGGTAGGTCACATAGTCCGACTTAACTATTGCCGGCTGACCATAATTGAAAGATTCTCCACGTTATCCATGGTCCCATACAATACTTTATTCTCTTTAAAGCAATACTATCAGAGGAAGAGGGAGACGTTGCTTCTAAGATGTTCTATTATAGTACTTATGCTCTCCACCCGTATGAGTTTCTCAGCAAAGGGTTTGGGATCCTGGCATGTCACATAGTCCGAGTTAACTATTGCCGGCTGACCGTACTAAGAGATTCTCCTCGTTGGCCATGATACAAGAGGTAGAAGAAGACATTGCCTCTATAAGGACTCTTATCACTTATGTCCTTGACCCATACGAACTTATCAGCATTGGGTGAAGGGTTGGGGGGTTGTACCTGGTTTGTCACATAGTCTGACTTAACTATTGCCGCCTGACCAAACTAAGAGATTCTCCACGATGACCATTGTACCAGAGGTAGAGGTAGAATTTGCCTCTTAAATGGCTCATAGCACTTATGCCCTAGACCCGTACGATTTTTCAGCATAGGGCGAGGGAGTCGGGGTACCGGGTATGTTACATAGTCCGACTTAACTATTGCCGGCTAACCAAACCAAGAGATTCTCCACGTTGGCCATGGTACCAGAGGAAGAGGTAGATATACCACTTTTGCCCTAGACCCCTACGAGTTTGTCAGGATCAGGTAGGAGAGGGTGATTGGGGAACTTGGTAGGTCACATAGTCCGACTTAACTATTGCCGGCTGACCATAATTGAAAGATTCTCCACGTTATCCATGGTCCCATACAATACTTTATTCTCTTTCAAGCAATACTATCAGAGGAAGAGGGAGACGTTGCTTCTAAGATGTTCTATTATAGTACTTATGCTCTCCACCCGTATGAGTTTCTCAGCAAAGGGTTTGGGATCCTGGCATGTCACATAGTCCGAGTTAACTATTGCCGGCTGACCGTACTAAGAGATTCTCCTCGTTGGCCATGATACAAGAGGTAGAAGAAGACATTGCCTCTATAAGGACTCTTATCACTTATGTCCTTGACCCATACGAACTTATCAGCATTGGGTGAAGGGTTGGGGGGGTTGTACCTGGTTTGTCACATAGTCTGACTTAACTATTGCCGCCTGGCCAAACCAGGTAGAAGAAAAAGACATTGCATCTAAAATGGTCCATAGCATTTATGCATAGACCTTTACGAAATGTCAGCAGGTGGGGGGTGTCCTGATACTCTGATGTCACATTGTCCAACTTAACTATTGCCGGCTGGTCAAATCTAGAGATTATTCACGTTGACCATTGTACCAGATGTTGCCGCTAAAGGGGCTCGTAGTACCTATGCTCTAAGCCTATACGAGTGTGTCAGCACAGGGTGGGGGTGCCTGGTCTTATCTTTAGTCTGGGCTGTTAAATATGGTCGAAAACGATTTATATAATATGAGTATTGTATACTGTGGATTCATTAATATTCGTCGGATACCAATTTTCGTGGATTTCGTGGGTTTTGGTGAACCACGAAATTTAATACTAAAAAAAGTAGGAATTTTCTTTAAGCTTATATGCAGACATTGGCAAAACCACAAAATCAAATATCCACGAAAACACGCTGCTAGCGGAGTGGCTGCTAGTGAGTGGCTGCTAGCTTGAGCCTAGCCTTTTTTGTTCATCATTCCCTATTCTGTATTTTTTTTTTTTGGTTCTATTTTTCCCTATTCTTTATTTTGTTCCCCTTTATTTTGCGCCTTTTGCACATTATTCTCTATTCTGTAAACCCATCCAGACCCCCCCCTTCCCAATGCATATGTGGTATCCCTCGTGTCGTAGTTGGTGGAACAACAAGAACAAGGAGGCGATTGTCTTTGGGTGTCAATATTAAAAACCATTTCTGGTGGGAATATTCTTCTCTGAAACATCTTCCGCAGCAACTACGCCACGTTGCTCATTATTATAGTCAATCGTAGGTAATGAAGGGCCAAGAAACACAGGATTGAAACAATGTAAAACAGGACAAACTCATCAGATGCAAGGTATTTCATAAAAGGCAAGTCTTTATAACGTCTGAATAACTTTTGAGGTAATGGTCATTATTGTTTGGTTTTTTTTGTAAACTTTGGGTCTCGACCCACACAAGTATTCAATTTTATACATTGCTCATGGCAGACATAGTTTTACAAGCGGTGCCGTGATATTGTGCTCGGAAATGTTTCATCTAAAGTTTAAACATGTGTACAAATGCATAACAATGGGTGTTGCTAGCGGGGCAGAAAATTGATACCTTTCCGGGGCACCTTATGTCACTTGCATTTTGAGTTGGGGTTTGAGTTGCTCAAATCTTTGTTGTTTTTGTAGATTGTTTATATTTTCGTCATTTGTGAGCCATTCCGTCATTTTTCATTTTTTATTTTATCTTTTTTGGCTTTTGGTTGAACATTTGGTATTTTGTTCCCTATTTGATTGTCTACATTGCAACCAAAAACAGACATAGGTCGTATATATGATATCCTTCAGCACATGCATGAGTAAGATAGAGGAAAATCATACAATAGCGTTTTTCAATGCATTGATTTGACGATATTTTTTTAAGAATGTTAACGAGCATGATCTTACTAAAGTCTTTTTTCTCATTTCAACAGCCTTCATTTGAGTAATCTCGATGCAGCATGTCCCTCTTGAAGTTGCCTGTTCGGGTCAACCAAAGATTTTTATAATTGTATGTGCAATTTCGTCGCCAAGCATAATCAACTAAAAGAGAAAAGTTCGCTCGCGTTTGATTTTTAATAATATGTAAAGTTGACTAACATAAATGATCGTCATCTACAGTGTCAATTTGTGAGTAATGAAATTGAGAATATGTCAAAGAGACAACAACCTGACCAAAGAGCAGACAACAGCCGAAGTCCACCAATGGAAAATCCCGCACCGGAGGTGGTCCTCAGCTGGCCCCTAACTAAAATTGTGTGCTAGTTCAGTGAAAATGGACGTCACACTAAACTCCAAAACATATAAATGAACTAAAATTAAAAAACATACTAGACTAACAAAGGCCAGAGGCTCCTGACTTGGGACAGGCGCTAAAATGCGGCGGGGTTAAACGTGTTTTGTGAGATCTCAACCTCCCCTATACCTCTAGCCAATGTAGAATAAAGAAACAAATAGCAATACGCACAGTAAAACTCAGTTCAAAAGAAGTCCGAGTCCGATGTCAGAATAGGTAACAAAAGAAGCTAAGCAAAATGACAATGATACATAAATGAACAAAGGACTACTAGCAGTTACTGACATGCCAGCTCCAGACATCAATTAAACTGATTGAAAGATTATGTCTTCATCATATGAAAATCAAGTACAATCCCTCCCGTTAGGGGTTTAGTATCATACCATCATAAAATAAATGAGAAGAACATAACCCGTATCATGCCAGCAACTGGTTTTAGAATAAATGTGTTTATTTTCGATGCAAAGACCCTATGAGTGAATCAATATTAATACCAAAATATGCAATCCTTAATGATTTGACAACAGTATCGTAACTATATCCTTTCCGAATAAGTCTGTTTAAAGGTTTGGTTAGCTTTTGAGGTGAATGCCGACATTTTTGTGCTTTGTAAAGAATATTACCATAAAATATTGGATGTGAAATACCTCAACGTATAAGATGTCTGCATGTTGATTTATATTTACGAATGATGTCCTTGTACCGATGATAAAATGTAGTAAATGTTTTGACTAGTTTGTGATATCGAAAACCCTGGTGAAATAATTTTTCAGTAATACAGAGATTTCTTTCGTTGAAATCAAATACGTTGTTACATACACGAGCGAATCGAACAAGTTGAGATATATAAATACCATAAGATGGCGACAAGGGAACGTCACCATCTAAAATGGATAATTAAAATAGGAAATGAAAAATCATCTCTTTTATCATAAATTTTGGTATTAAGCTTCCCGTTAAAGATAAAGATATCAAGATCCAGGAAAGGGCAGTGTTCATTGTTAGTATTAGCTTTATTTAAAGTCAGTTCGCAGGATAAATCTCTTTAGTGTACATACTGAAGTCGTCATTATTGAGAGCTAATATATCATCTAAATATCTAAAAGTGTTATTAAATTTTTGAATCAGATGTTGTTTCGATGGGTCTTTGCTGATTTTAGTCATAAATTGTAACTCATAACAATACAGAAACAGGTCCGCAATAAGTGGTGCACAGTTAGTCCCCATGGGAATTCCGATAACCTGACGATATACGGAATCTCCATAGCGAACAAAAATATTATCTAGTAAAAACTCAAGGGCAGTTATAGTATCAAAGCAGGTCCAAAAAGCAAAACAACATTTTATAAATTGAATGCATTCGTAGCGCTTTTCTGGATTTACTTTCACCGAATGCTCGAAACAGAATATTTGAAAGCCAAGGATGTATAAGAACCAAATCAGTTGAAGAGCAATATGACCAAAACAGGGCCTATAAATAATAGCCAAATCCAATATATGACTTAACGAATATGCACATTTTCACAATATTGTCCTGAAAATGGGGAAACGATAGCTTTCTTTTCGTTCAACATACATTCGTTCATCTTTCTATTACGTGAATAAATTATAGTCTTGACTAATAAGATAAAAGTTGTGAGAAAAACTTAAGCTATTTCAAGGATTTTAATTGAATATGACGGAAAAGAAATCCTATTTCGATTATCGAATGTGTAAACAATTCTAACATGCAATCCAAACGTGAAAATTTCAATAAATCTTTAATTGATAAAGTAAACTATTACTATTAGAGTTTGGACATAAAAAATATTGATTTGCGATACAAAATATCGTTATAACTAACTCAACCTAATTTCGATTTCTCAAGATCTGTTAAATCTGTTAAATTGTTTCTTAAAGTAATTATTAGAGATTTTATGTGATCATGCGGTATGACACAATAAAAAAGATCTTAAGAGGCTGAATAACGATTGCATTAGAAAACAGAATTTAAAATTGATTTAAATGTAAAAAAAATATAAATAAGAATATGAAGCAATAACACGTCAAATGTATTGAAGAAATTGCTTGTATAACTCAGTCAATGTATACATGTATATATACATTTATATAGGGTTTTTGGTTTTTGTTTGCATATAACCGAAACGAGAGGGCTGGGCTTTAAGGAAGATTGATAAGAGAGAGAAAAATCGGTCCTCCTTGAGCCTGTTATCTCTTGTAAATAGTAAGAAGAAAACAATAACGCATAGATATCATACGAAAAAGAAGGATAGACAAAACCATAACCAAAAAGGAACAAACACAATAAGGCAAACACCAGCATATGCAATACTCCACAAAACACGTAAAAAGAGTTCCATAACAAAAATGGATGGGATCTCATGTTGGTCTGGAAGGTTTAGCAGTTTTTTTCTTTAAAAATGAATATAACGGCTTCTTGTCAATACGTGTACTACTGTAACAGTAATTACAAAGAAAATATTAAGACTTTGTAACACTACTATATTCTATATTGACCAAGAAAAGATTAGAAATTATTTTGCAATGCTTCCAATGTTACCATGGTGAATCTAAAATTCGAGACGTCATTAACGAAATTGTAATGGTAAAGAATATTTATGGTTTATTCATGGTCCATAATTCATATGTATTGAAGCACATATATACAGGGTCAAATCAACAAAAATCACTCTGGGAGAACATGATTTATTTATTAGTTGTATAATTATGTAAATGGCTTGAAAGCAGTTTTCAGTAACTGCGAGTACTCTTATTGCGGTGATTTGTGTCTATTGTTTATTTTTATGTTAGTGGTTTTTGTGTCTCGTACCAATCTTTTGAGTTAAACCACATGCAACTGATTTTTACAGTTTGGTCTTATGTTGTGCTGTTACACCACTGTCCCATGTTAGGGGAGGGCTGAGCGCTCACAAACACTTTAACTCCGCCACATTCTTTATGTGGCTGTCGAAAGTCTGGAGCCTGTAGTACAGTGGTTGTCATTGGTTCATGTCTGTCATATATGTTTTTCGTAAATTGTTTTGTTATACATTAGGCCGTTAGTTTTCTTGTTTGAATTGTTTCACATTTTTCATGTCGGGACCTTTTATAGCCAACTATACAGTATGGGTTTTTCTCGTTGTTGAAGGTCGTACGGTGGCCTTGAATTACTCAGTACCACTTTGTTCTAACTCTGGGGGGTATGTCTCATTGGCAATCATATTACATCTTCTCATTTTTATTCATATATTAGCCTTCTTTAACAACAAATTTGAAATGAAATAATAAACCAATCAATCAAACAAGCAAACCAACTCTACATGATCAACACGAAGGGTGTCATATATGGAGAAGGATCTGCTTACCATTCCAGAGCACCTGAGATCACCCCAGTATTTGGTGGGATTCGTGCTGCTCAGTCTTTAGTTTTCTGTTAGTATTTTGTTTTGTGTACTGTTGCTTGTCTTTTTTTTTTTTTTTTTCCATGGCGTTGTTAGTTTATTTTCGACTAATGAGTTTGAAAGTCCCATTTGTATCTTTCGCCTCTCTTTTGTCTTTCTTAAAGACTGTATTTTGATGTTCGACTCATATATCCGTATTCAGCAATAAGAGAAAACGTAGCTGTGAGAATCTGTGAAGAAAATGTAATGTAATTTATGAGAATGGACTATAAATAATTTTAAAAAATTGACGAGGTGAAAAATCATGAATTTGTAACTTGTCTTTATATTTTGGGTTCCAAGGCACTTCTATTTGGTTCCATGCAAATTTGTACTAACGTTCCCTGTAGTAAAAACATTTCAAGAATTATTTATAATATACTTGATTCAAATTTTCTTCATTATAATCATATTATGTATTACCAACATGGCCATATGGGACATGCAAATGCTAATTTTTTTGAAAATTCTTTTACAAATACAATTACAAATACAAGGTTCCATCGATTTTTAATTTAGATATTCAATTTAAATTAAAGGAGTGATTATAGCGTTTTAATGGATCCCCTGCAATTCTTATCTTTTAATATAGTTGCATAATTGAAGAACTTCAAAATAGAAATCTACTTAATTTTCAAGTTGTATTAGAAAATTTGTTATTTAATTTCAATTCCAATTTCGGTTAGAAATTTGGAGCCATTTAGTTTTACTCTAAGATTTACTAACTAGATAATATAGTTTTAATGTTATTTATTCTAATCAAAGGTTATTCTGTTGCGTTTATATAATAATCTAGTGTTTAGTGTTGTACAGTAACTATTGTCCCAGACCGAGGCTTGGATTTCGAATGGTCAATGCTAAACACAACATTACTCTTATTATTATACTTTAATATTGTTGCATTAAGTGCAAAACTGCATCAAATGCCAAATGGCCTCATTGTGAGATATTGTCATTAATATTTAGATATGAGCAACAGCTTTTCCCAATATCTATTTTGTCCAGAAACTATCATTCGTCTCAACTCGGCCGATTCAGGATAGAAGGAGAGTAGCGGATTCACCCGAGGATTGCCGATTGCAGAAACTATGTGTAAAAAAGTCATGTAAAATGGTCATTGTAGCTTAAATATATCAATTTCAACATATTTTTGACATCACAGTGAAATCACAAGTGACTGAACGAAAGTGTCCAGATTATATTAAAATGCTAATCTATCAATACTATTACCATACTATTAAAAGGGTTGAGTAATTTTACTAGTTTTACCATTTCAGGGGCCAAATAATGGTTCGTATCATACATCCTCCTTAATCTTAATTATCTTTAAAATACTCGGTTGCATTCATAATTTCGTCTTTTATCATTCCATTCGATACATGTTTTTTTTTTTTTTTGCTTTTGAATTGTAACAATGCACAGAATATTTATAACTACATTTGTATATTTCTTTTCACTGGTTTTAAGTCGTTTCAGTGGTCTCGTGATTGCATGATCATCTAGAAAGTGTCTAGTCTCGGTTTCGATCCCCATTCTGGTCAATCCAAATCATAAGACTCTATCTAAAACATCTGGATACAATAATACTAGTAAACGGTATCATAATCGGTAGCATTTAATCGCTTGTAATACTGAGAGAGTCTGATTTTAACTCAAAATTAGTCCTAGTTCGTTTTCTGATTAACCAAAGCATCTCATTTGTCATCACAACGTGACAATTTCATTAAATCTTTAATTGGATTAAGTAAATTATTAATTTGAGAAATTACACATGGAAAAACTATTGATTTGCAATACTGGATAACTAACAGAACTTAATTTTGATTTCTAAAGATCTGTTAAATTTCACCGATGCTTCAAGTAATCATTTAAAAATTTCATGCAAAGATTTGAAATGACACATTTAATTAGATCTAAATACGGCTTTATCAGGAGAATTAATTAGAGTTTCAAAAGTCTCCGAATGTAATAATTTCTAAACACTAAATGTAATGAAACCTTTAATGCTGAAAAAATTTAAATTCAGTGATTATATATAATTTACACCGAAACGAGAGAGAGAGCTTAGTTATGGGATTGAGAATTATCAGTCCAGCTTGTACTTTGCATTGCCTTTCTATCACCTGCGAAAGTAAGACGATACGGGATGTCATATTTAAAGAAGGACCGTCAACACAAAACCAAAAACGGCGAACTCCTTAATAATCTGATTGAACTCAAAATGTGATTACGATTATGCTTAAGTTGTCGTAGCTACAATCCTCTTCCGCGATAGTAAAATCACCGAATCCATATACCATATTTTTTTTATCATTTATTAGCAACACGGAGGGTGCTGTTAGTGGAGAGGTGCCTGTCTACCCTTTCGATAATACCGATCTCACCACTTGTTTTGTTTAACAAGGGCCCATGTTGTTTTTGCTTTTGTTTTAAGTGTTGTTTTCTGGAGAATTTTATATATTAATGTCTTGTTTCTACCGGCAACAGTATAGTCTAACCTTTGTCCTGGAAACCTGAATAGGCATTAAAAACTATCACATTCAATTAGGTTTAATGGTTAAAGAATTTACATGACAGGTTTATGATTTGATAATGTCATTGATTTAGATATGACTTTTCAAAATATTTCTATAGACGAAATAGGCGGGTGTCAATAGTTGAACAGGAATTACAAACCCTTGCAGAGCACAGATGTTCAGCACAGGTTTTAGGAAGGTTACTTGTTGCCTAATCTTTTTTGTGTAGTGTTTTGTGAACTGTTGTGTTTTATTTTTCATTTTAAATTTTTATTGCGGTCTTGGTATTTTAATAGAGTTTAGGTCTTCGTACATGCAACTTCTTTTTATAGGAATTAGAATAATCAATACTCCCAGCACATACATTGTCCCTCTCGGCCCTTCAAAAGTAAGTGGATTCCGATGAAGAAAACCGATGTAATACGTCAAAATAGGACCGACAACGCAATTGCAAAAAGAGGTAAACAAAAGCGAATAAAGATTTTTACAGATAACTTGATATTAAGAACACGAACTCCATAAGCTAATCGGATTTTAACTCAAAAGGTTGTTAACAAGGTTATACAGTCTCTACTGAACATTTCACAATACTAAAAACTGAAAACTAAAATTCTTGTCTTCATGTAAAAGCTTGAATATGATATTTATAGAATCGCCTAATAGCCTCATATTGCGCCTTTCTGCGCTCATGCTCAAAGCTGCAATCAATAAATGCACATTGGTCATACTATTTGATGTTTCATAGACAAATACATGTACAATAAAATTCGTTGAAAAATCAACATGAACTTTGGAAATGATCTTATCATTATTCTATGTGTTCTTGGTGGTCACCCAAACCACTCCTACTGTAGAAAAAGCTAGGCACTTTTGAAACTGAATACATTGTACTTCCATGACTCTGACTTGTATCAGTTAAAACCTAATTATCATTTTCAAAAGAACCTTATGGTACATGACGGTGAACATTTATTTGACAACTTAGCACGAATTTCTATTGCATAAACAATTAAAAGTACAAGTTTGGTCGATATTGAATTTAGAAATTTAGTTTAAATTAAAGAAGTGATTTTATCATATGAACATGGTTCCATTGTATGCATTTCTCTTTAATAATTACATAACTGAAGAACTTTGAAATGGCAATCTAATAAATTTTCTAGTTTTATTGGAATATTTATTGTTTTAATTTTAGTTTTAATTCCAATGATCAATTGGGAGCAATATAATTTGCACTTGGGAAATTTACTAACAAGATCTTACAGTCATGATAGTTATGATGTTACTTTAATAAAAATATGATATATTGTCATTGTTAGGAAATATGTGAATCCATGTAAAACCATGTAATAACTGTTTGTTTTTTTTTTGTGTTGTGGGTTACTCTATCGAAGTATATATAACCGCTTGTCTTCGTTTATGTTTAAAATGAGTCAAAGACATCATTTACATTTGTTCTATTGTTTTTTGGCGTTTTACCGTACTCGACTTATTAGACACTATTCTGAACTTTATCGAACAAAACCAAAGTGTTCCGAGGTTATGACGTTACTTACGGTCCTCCATCATTAGCAATTACGTACTCATTTTCGGTTTTTCCAAATAATTGTATGAAAATCTATGAAGCATCATTACTATCATGCACGCTTCCCGAATAGCGAGTAGCTTAGAATAATTGATCTTTGAAAAGGTGCTGCAAATTATCAATTATGAACACTAAAATTGATTTCTGTCTTGTGTTTCCAAGGAAAGGGATTTAACAAATGGACAATCAGAGAAACCGTTGTAATTTTTTTTTTTTTTTTTTTGATAGGTGCCAAAGTTAAATGCATGAAAAATCAAGAGAGAATCATTTTCCGCCAAATTTTCAATGGCTTATATCTGAAAAACAAGGGCACGAAATTATTATTTTCTTCTGATTTTTTTAGTTCCGATATTTACATACAATCAATTTATAACAGCCCTTTAAGGTGGATCATCTGTATATATTTCCTCAGATAGATTTTTTTTATACTTTGCCAAAATGAAGATTTTTCAATGCTTTTTTCAAAAATATAATAAAAAAGTATGGGTCACCGTGCTATTTTCTAAGCTAGAAGTCGTGCAAAATTGCCCAAATTTGTATAGATTATTCATGAAAAAACACATTTTGGGAATAAAAAGAAATCTATGAGATAGAATTTTGAAATAAAATATGAGAAGATACGTTTCATAATATGCTTTAAGTAAATAAAAAGAAATATTGTGTCACCGAACTTGTTTTCTTGCTACAAGTAAAAAATAAAAATTTCACTTTCATTCCAGTATAAAATCTTTACTATAAGAGTTATCTCCCCTTAAAATGGCCAAGTTAAAAAAATGATTCTAAAAGCATAAATATTTGGTTTTGTTTCAACATTTTGGATAATGCAATGAATCACATATTTTTCTCTATACAAATAAGCAGTCTTACACATAAATTGCAAATCTGTCTCAAAATTTGAAGATTTAAGCATAGAACTAGACCGATTATGAACTGCTATCGTACAATCCAAGATGGCGGTATACAGTGAATCTACCTTAAAGGCTTGCAATTTTGAAACAGTGTAACGAACATCCTCAAAACCAGACGAATCTTCATTTGCAACATTTTTTTTTACAAACTGGTCAGAAAGTAAGACTTCCAGTGGTAAAAAAGTGGAGTTGACGTCAGCATCAGCTAGCTATCAATACAAACTGATAGAAAATGTACATCTAGACGATATTCAATGATCAATAGTGATAGACATAATTGTATACCGTATGACTAACCTACAGGTCATAGTTCCATGTTTACCATATGAGAATCTGACAACGCTTCGTTTAAATTTTCTAAAAGTATAATGTCAACCAACAGAATTATCACCTTCAGTCACTTGATATAATTGACTAACACGACGGGTATTATATGTGGTTCAGGGTCTGCTCACCCTTTAGGAATACCTGAAACCCACTCCCCTCTAATTTTCGTCGGGGTTTTGTGTTGCTTTAGTTTTGTTGACTGTTTATTTGTCTTTCTAGCTCACCTGACCCATAGGGCCAGGTGAGTTTTTCTCATTACTTGGCGTCCGTCATCTGTCGTCCGTCGTCGTCCGTCGTCATTTGTCGTTAACTTTTACAAAAATCTTCTCCTCTAAAACTACTGAGACAAATTTAACCAAACTTGGCCACAATTATTATAAGGGTATCTAGTTTATAAAATGTGTCCGATGACCCGGCCCACTAACCAAGATGGCCGCCATGGCTAAAAATAGAACATAAGGGTAAAATGTAGATTTTGGCTTAAGCTTTTATCTCTGAAACAAAAGCATTTAGAGCAAATCTAACATGGTTGAAATTGTTCATCAGGTTAAGATCTATCTGCCCTGAAATTTTCAGACGAATCAGACAACCCGTAGTTTAGTTGCTGCCCCTGAATTGGTAATTTTAAGGACATTTTGCAGTTTTTGGTAATTATCTTGAATATTATTATAGATTGAGATAAAATGTAAACAGCAATAATGTTCAGCCTAGTAAGATCTACAAATAAGTCAACATTACCAAAATGGTCAATTGACCCCTTAACGTAGTTATTGGCCTTTATAGTCAATTTTTAACAATTTTTTGTAAATTTTTGTAATCTTTTACAAAAATCTTCTTTGAAACTACTGCGACAAATTTAACCAAACTTGGCCACAATCATCATTAGGGATCTAGTTTAAACAATGTGTCCGATGACCCCGCCTACCAACCAACATGGCCGACATGGCTAAAATTAGAACATAGGGGTAAAATGCAAGTTTTGTCTATTATGTTTTCAACCGTTATAAATAGAGAAAATCTGAAAGGAGCAAAAATGTTCAAAATAATGAGCTCTAACGTCAAAACTGTTAGACAAATTAGAAAAAAAAAAGAAAAAAAAGGAGTTATTGCCCATAAATGACATATTTCACCAATTTGTTTTCATTTTTGCCTATTATCATGAAAACTATGATATTTAGAGAGAAACATTTTTTTCCCTTTATGCCTTATATGATTTAAATTATAATAGATAAATAGACACATTAAATCACAAAAATGATCAGCAATCAAGATCTATTAAAAAGTCATTTTTTGCCGATATAGTTAGTAGACTGTCACTCTTACCCTTAAATGAGGATTTTTTTACCCTCTTTTGTGTTTTGAGCAAAAACTAAGGAAGATAGAGAGAAACTAAACAGACTCAAAGATCAGTAATACAAGATTAAAAAAAAAAAAAAAAATTTGGTCATGAAGTCTATTCTTGTCTACAATGTTGGAGAGTGTCCTTTGTTTGTTATGCACACAGATCAAGGTGAGCGACACAAGCTCTTTAGAGCCTCTAGTTTCATTTTTGTTGGCATGGGTTGTAATTTTTATAAGTTTGAGTATTCTTTGATATTTTCCGCCTCTCTTTGTCGTATGCCATAACCTTGGGAATTCTGAAAACATCTTCACAACAGTACTCAAAGTAAAACCATGTCAGTTCCTTGGTAAGCAATGCCGTGTAACAACCTTTGCATTTCTCAAAAGAAATATTTTTCGGCGTACCTGACTTCACTTTCGGTTTTTAATTGGGTTTTTGTTACACATTCTGTTGTTTTCTGTAAAATGTTTTGTGGGGTGCTGTCTTTACGCCTTTCTTCTCTTTTAGCCATGGTTTTTAAGTCTGGTTTTATTGACCTTTCATTTTTATTTATCTGAATTCCAAGTCCCCCTTTTTGTAATAACTTCAAAATTAACTTCTTAAAAAAAAGAAGAGAAGAAAGCTGTAAATTGAGGAGATTCTTTATTTGACAGGGATAGTTTTAAAATATTTACTTACTATGTTGGAACCATAATGATATCTTTTTTCATATCATTGGAAAAATTGCAAAAAATAATAATAATAACGTGTTATAAAAGAAAGCAATAAACATCTTATTTCTTTGCTTCGAGTTTTGATAGGAATTTGGTTCATAAATTTACAAACCATGTTTCCTCTTTTCATTTACATTCAAAATTTGTGTTGATGCTGTCTGGAAGCCGTTGAAGTATCTCATTTCATATCTTTTTTTTTATATTTGTTCTTGTGATATCTTTTCGTGCCTGCATTAATTCATTATTTCACTTTTGGTCTACGTGTTTTTCGTCAGTGTAAATAAGGCCCATCGAAATTTTCGATCGATTCCAAGTTATCTAACTAATAAATCGATGTGCCCCGTGGTTGATTAAATATTTGTACTATTTCTGTATCTAACAACGAGATTGTTGGGATAAATTATGAAAGCATTCAATTTATATCTTCCTGGAAATTAAAGCCTGTTATATGTTGATGTTATCCCGCATGGATGTTTGTCAAAGATGTAGATTCATCCATATCTAGCAAATAATTTCACTCAAAAATATACCTATGCTTTGGGCCGTACGAACTTGCAGTGATATGTGATCATTTGTTTCTAGTTAGAGGCCTCCTTGTTTCTTTGAGATAAGGAATAGTAATCTGAGTAAATAGGAATAAGAAGATATGGTATGAGTGCCAATGAGACAACTCTCCATCCAAGTCAAAGTTCCTTTTTGTTGGGTACTGTCATGTGCATCTAGAAATTTGTGTGCCATGTTTTAGTAAAGGAGGGAGAAAGATACCAGAGGGACAGTCAAACTAATAGATCGAAAACAAACTGACAACGCCATATATATAATATATAATAAATTCCTGCTTTTCCATTATAAAGAAATAGTTTTGCAAAACAAAAAGCCATTTTATTAAATAATGTAATCCAGTTTTTTTTTCATGTAACAATGAGTATTATGATCGTAGCACAAAAAATATCAACTCTATTATACAACATTATAATATCACAACTTAACAATGTATCTAACAATATAACTCTAAAAGCTACCAAATATGTAATAAACAAAAATATTCAATGGACGTTTTCTTATAAACGAAATAACAGATACTTAAATTGAGAACATTTGTTACATTCTGTGAAGTCCTCCGTTGTACCACTATAACATTATTTACCAGTAATACAACATATTTAAAAGCAATAATACATTTACGATACCATCAGCTACGAATAAAAGATTTTCGGTTAGATAGCCTTCTACTGAAAAGTGTTAGACTATCATATCTATTGAATAGGTGACAGTTTGCACTCATCAACATGTTGTCAGAAAAAAAAACATATTGAGCTTGTATCAATCTCTAAAGCATACTTTTGAACCACTGATTTTCTATCTTATAACATGATATATCAACATACAAGATCGAAAAATATCATCATGTTATAATGTGTTACTGACTGAAATACATTCTTATGAATTAAAAAGAGCCTTGTACCAGTTAGTACATGTATACTGGTCCTTTTAATGGTGGGGGTTCAGTGTCATCTATGTTGTCTATACATTATTAAAAATAACAAGTAAATAGATGGATAGATATTGGATTATGTGCAGTAATATCGGTACCATTGATGTTATTGAACAATTACAATAATTATTAAATATTACTTAAAGGAAAATGTTTACATTGATCATTTGTATACAAGGAAATTGAACATAAGAATTAAAATAGTCCTCAAAGCATAACTTTAAGATGCATTTAAATTATTCCATCTTTTTCGTGCTAGAAGGATAAATCACATTTTATACTACGCGCGTTGATCATGTTGATAAATGATTAAGGGCTCATATTATATATTGTGTTTAGTTACTGATTATATTTTAAAACATCACAGAATTATTATAGATATTAAATTGCGTGTTGAAGTGCTAAAACAATCTGTCATGCCAAATACACATTCCGTGCCGATTAATAAGTTAACATTCGAGACAGATAATGATAATTTTATTGGTATTTATATTTTATTTTACTTGAAAGGACCTTTTAATTAATTATCTTGAATTCTTGTGGCCTAATACTTTTCAATAATCTAAGTACACCAATTAATGCCCTTTTGACTTTTCCATTATCCATAGCTATATTACTGCAGTTAATTCTAATAATAATTCTAAACATGTATTAAAATTTCCATCAAATTGTGCCAAGGATATTGAATTCAAGCATTAATAGCCTGCATTTGTCAAACGTATCAGGCAATTAACCGTTGCGAACTATCTACATAGATAACCGCTAATCAATAATGTAAGACACGACTGGGAAAGGATTTAAGTAATGAAAAGTTAAGACGCATGTCGAATAACAATCATATGGAATACTGAGGAATAGAAATAAAAGGATCTAAGAAAATCGATCATGTCCTTTGAAATAATAGCAATCTCAGCAAGCTTTAGTAAATAAGTCTTACGATTTCATTTCAAAACACAGCATCAGATAATAGCAACGACTATGAATCAAATAATATCCAGTGTGATCAAAGATTGTAAAAATAATGTAAAATATTGTTTCATGTTTACATTGACATGCATGCTTCTGGGTTTATTCTAATAAATACAAATAAACATTTTACAGCACATATCATTGAATTATTCCATTGTTGTCTTTGATTTAAAATATTAAACAATAAAGACTGTTATGCTAGGAAATTGAATCTTTTAAATCATACATTCATGATTTCGTCCATTAAGCTTATTGTACATACAAGATTCAGATTGTTTGTATGAATTGATTAAATTGCTGTTTATCTGATTTCAAGTTGTTAAAATCAAGTTGGAATATTCGCCACAGCTTTGCCACTCAAGTTTCCCATGTTCACCTCTTACTTTTACAGTGTTCAAATACTATGATAAATAGGTTTCTAAATTCTCTAATATACAGCTAACGACCATTTCAGAACCTACTTGATTGTTCAATGTATTTCAGTCATTATAAAGGTGATTTATTTTCCGCTAAACACAAATTTTGTTGTTATTGTTTAACTCATTATGCCTAAACATAGACTTTCTGGATGTTTTTGCCACTTTCATAATCCTTTTAAATGTTTGAGATATAAACGCGTGCTGCCTGATTGATAAAAAGAATGGCACAAATACCGTAAACATTAACAAATACTTGCCCTATATAAAAACAAATTATATTGCGATTCCTTAAGATACATTTAAAGTTTGTCTGTAAAATACACAATGCAAATAAAGTTGCCAACATCCCTGTTTCGTATCCAATGTATTAAATACAAAATGTAATTGTTGTGACCCTGTAATCTGCATTGTCAGTAGAATGGTTGATGTATTGCTTAGACTGTTGATATGTATTGTAATGTCATTTTCTGCGTACAGTTCAATGTTATAGAATAAAAGTAATTATTTTGTGGTTGTAATAGTAGCCAACATTGATTATCGGATCTCGAAAAAATGGCATCGGGATAATTAAGAAAATGTCAACATTATTACTACCTAACAAATTCGTTAGCTTGGCACAATGATTAACAAAATGCGTTTAAATATAAACAGTTTTTGAAAGCTCATGACAAGTTTGCAAAAATAAATTAAATTTGCTTCATATAAAAGCTAATATCATGAAATTAAGATTTTTCGTCATAGCCCTTTCTTCTGACCATAGCATAATGTGTTAGCTGGTATTCATTTTTACGTTTGTCTCCCCTTTCGAGAGTTCCCGTGACACAATATCCTTGCTGAAAGTCTGCATTGCTTACATTGCTGGTTAATGTCATCCGGAAATCTGGATTTTTTGCATCCTTAAATCGACCGGTGATTAGCATAGCATCTTTGCCTTTGTCGGTCATTTTTCCTTTAGTTGTTCTCTTTGTTGACCCCGTAACTTCTACAATTTTGCATTTGCTGCGACTCCAGAAGTATGTTTTTAAAATCCAGTATGAGACTAAAGCAGGTTGCGCCCATCCTTCATAGGGAAATAGCAAAACCTTTGCGGGATAACCATGGTAACTGAAAACTTTCCGACAACATTTGCCTCTGCTTTCGTAATAAAACAACTGTACCATGTTCTCAGCTTCCTTCCAGGTTATCTAATGACTTGTAATTAATTGCATTCTTTATATATTTCTCTTTGGAGCATCAATTGCCTAAAATATAAAAATTTCAAAGATAATGAGTTTCATACGAATTACAGCGTTTTAATTATTCTATTTTATCATTTCATTATTTTAAGGACACCTCTTATTATTGCAAAGTTCCCAGACCCGTATTATCCATTAAATGAACAAGACTGCATGTTGCTTTATTACATGCAAAGACCCGTATTATCCATTAAATGAACAAGACTGCATGTTGCTTTATTACATGCAATGAATTTCCTCTCTCTCTGTGTATTAATCATGCTTCAACAATAAAATTCCTGTTGCAGTGGAAGACTTCAAAGAATCTGTAATTCAATAAATAATTTTAAAAATGAATGACATATCCTTCTCAAACAATCCTAACAATTCGAGTATAGTATTTATTGAATTGCTTGCATCGTTTAACATCTCTAATTTAAGTAAACGGTAGGATTGGTACATGTTTCTTGACAATCAATATCTATTAACTTATTTGTAACTTCTATTACAACAAATTACATAATACATGTCACTCATCGCATACTTGATATATCCAAGAATGTATATAAAAGGATGAATATGACATATTTGAGCCTTTAATGTCTCTGATTTATGAATGTAGACACTTGAGGGATTGCAGCTTCCAAGCTTACGATGGCCAAATATTGTAAACCATGAACGAAAATCAATTTCGAAGCATGCACCCAGACATCTGAAAATCGCAGATGCGTTATCTGTATTTTATAGAAAATAACTATTTATGAAGCCATATTAGAACACGTGATTTATATATCTAGAAATGTTTTATCGCGTTAAACGGCAATATATAAAACATATTCCCTTTATTGGTACTCAAAACATACTTGAAATGGTGATATGTGTGTTGTGCTAAGCTGTACTACCGCCAGAAGAACAGATAAACTTTTTATAAATATTTCATCGCAAAGAAATAATTTGATGAAATATTTCAAATTTGATTCTTTTTATATTCTAAGGGAATTAGGTTACAAACATATAGATTAGTCGTAAGATTCATGTATAGAAGATATACTTTAATTTTACATTGTAGGTGATGATTGTGTCTCACTTTTCACATGTGGAGCAGGATCTGCTTACCCTTCCGGAGCACCTGAGATCACCCCCAGTTTTTGGTGGGGTTCGTGTTGCTTAGTCTTTAGTTTACTATGTTGTGTCATCTGTACTATTATTTGTCTGTTTGTCTTTTTATTTTTGGCCATGGTGTTGTCAGTTTGTTTTCGATCTATGAGTTTGACAGTCCCTCTGGTATCGTTCGTCCCTCTTTTACTGCACAGCGTAACATTGAAGTAGTGTCCTGCTTTTGGATTTTCTGTTTGTTGTCTTTGTTCTTTTGTTAGGCTTGTAACACACAGAAATCATTTAGAATAAAGCGAACGTTTTTGTTTGAGGCTTAATGAAAGATCCACACGCTGACCAACGTCAACGTGCTGCCTACAATTGACAAATTCTTCTTGGCAAAATAAACTCATCATATATACCAGAATTAGAATGTTTTACGCCAGACGCGCATTTCGTCTACAAAAGACTCATCAGTAACAATCGAATAGAAAAAGTTAAAAAGGTCAAATGCAAATGATTCAAATTCTTTTGATTTCACAAATGAACTATTTCTTCCTGTGTGTATATATTTTCCTGATTTTATAGCTAAACATTAATTTAAAGTTAAATAAAATGTTTACCGAAAAATAATTCCCAATTTTACATAAAAAGAACTCATTTGGAGTTGTCGAGTTTGAATATCCCTTTGGTATCTTCCGCCTCTCTTTTAGATGAGTTGTATGAATGTACGAATACATTTGAGTACACAAATTTCGTTTAAAGATATAACAGTATCCTTCTCCGGTTTTCTAAGAAAAGCCATAAGAAATTTCTATCCAAAAACAGGATAGAAATGTTAACCTTCAATAGAAAATGCACACACTGAAATTCTCCTTATACTGAACAACGTTTTATCTAATGGTCTATTATATCTCTTACTGTCATTTTTTTTTTTAACTTTATGAACATTACTATGTGTTAAGATTGCTATCTTTTAAAATTTCTTTAATATTTTCGAACGTGTTTTATCAAAAATACTTGTCTAAGGCATCAGAACTACTCCAGCTGTGCAATTCTTACATGTACAAATTTTTCACTCTGAAACTGACATTTCTTCCTGTTGCGTGCTTGTGTTACGTTCAAATGTTTAGTTTCACATTTTACATGCTATATACCTTCGATTTTTTTTAACCTCTTTCCCCTGGGTGTTCTATACAGTTAATATTTTATTTTCATTCTTATTTTGTTTTGTGCGTTTCATTCAATAATGTTTACTCATGTGCCTTGTTACCATGTTTTTACTACCAATAAAAAAATGCAATTTTAATGATTCATTATTGTTTTATAAATGTACAAACATATATTTTAACGTCATAATTACAACCATCGTTTTTTTTTCCATTAGTATTTTATTCTCTATGTTCAATATATGGTATAAACCGTATCGATCAATTTCTTGTAAAAGCAAGTTTACAGTTTATGAATTTATAGAAGAAAGTTGTATCTAATTTATAGAATAAATCGTTCGTTATGCCTGAAGCTGGAAGATTCCTTGTGGGAGAGTTAAGATATAATATATCTCCAGTGCTAATTCTGTTTTATATTGACATAGACGGGCAGATTAGGAGAGTAATATGACAAGCAATGTCTTGTTTTAGTAAAGACGTTGATATTTGTTATTTTCGTGCGTACATTACATCGTTAGGGTAGCTGAAGATTGCACAGAGTTTAGACTAACTAAGCATTAATGTTAATTACATGTAGCAAGGAAATGTACGACCAAATATCTTACAATACTCTATTCCCAATAGACAGCTATAAGAAGGTAGTGTTTAGTACTTATCCATTCCCAATAGACAGCTATAAGAAGGTAGTGTTTAGTACTTATCTATTCCCAATAGACAGCTACAAGAAGGTTGTGTTTAGTACTTATCCATTCCCAATAGACAGCTACAAGAAGGTTGTGTTTAGTACTTATCTATTCCCAATAGACGGCTATAAGAAGGTAGTGTTTAGTACTTATCTATTCCAAATAGACAGCTATAAGAAGGTAGTGTTTAGTACTTATCTATTCCCTATAGACAGCTATAAGAAGGTAGTGTTTAGTACTTATCTATTCCTAATAGACAGCTATAAGAAGGTAGTGTTTAGTACTTATCTATTCCCAATAGACAGCTACAAGAAGGTAGTATTTAGTACTTATCTATTCCCAATAGACAGCTACAAGAAAGTAGTGTTTAGTACTTATCTATTCCTAATAGACAGCTATAAGAAGGTAGTGTTTAGTACTTATCTAGTACTTATCTATTCCCAATAGACAGCTATAAGAAGGTAGTGTTTAGTACTTATCTATTCCCAATAGACAGCTACAAGAAGGTAGTGTTTAGTACTTATCTATTCCCAATAGACGGCTATAAGAAGGTAGTGTTTAGTTCTTATCTATTTCCTAATCATATATGAGAAATGGCAAAAAACATACGATAAACAAATACAATAAAATCATGGCAAACCAAGAAAAAAAGTACAGAATACCACGAAACGTCTAAATAGTATAATGCTATAGAGTTGTACATTTCGTAACGAATACTAGAGGTTAGTTAGAGTCGTTAGTTTTTAGTCTGTTTAAGATGTACTTTAGCAAACTAAAATCAATCACCACGCATTTTTAAGCTTTTACACTGCAATACCATACTGAATATAAAGTAAAAACACAATAAGCGCAATTAATAAGTTCAAAACTTTCGAATACAAAACAAAAAACCCGAATTAATATTAAATTTTTTTTTTACATGACCAGCGTTTCGATCATTTTTGTATGTCTTAACAACGAGCATTTCTCAATGTGATGATTAAAATTATAGCACCCTTCCAATATGCCTGAATGTATTGTCGCAGGTAATTCTAGTTATGTAGCTATCATGTTGTTTCCTATAACGAATATCAGACAGTTCATGACAGGTGTACACTAAAATCCATTAGTTTGGGAAACCTGACTTATTGATATGTTGTACAATGTTATTGGTTTTGAACTAGTTTTCAGTAACAGCAAGTACTCTTAGATCTTTACTTTGTGTCTAAAAAATATTTGTTACATGTAGTTGGCTAATTTGTTTTGTGTGTTTCGTGTTAATCTGTATAGTCAAATCCTTTACCAATAAGATTTACAGTTTGTTCTTCTGTTGTGCTGTACACCACTGTCTTAGCTTGTAAGGGATGGTATTAGCGCTCGTAATCATTTTAACCCCGTATGTGCATATCCCAAGAAAGTAGCATATAATTCAGTGGTTGTCGTTGGTTTCTTCGCAATATTTTTTTTTCGCTTATTGTCTTGTTCTTAAATCCGGCTGTTGGTTTTCTCGTTTGCATTGTTTTGCATTTTGTCATGTCGGGGATTTTTATAGCTAACGATACGGTTTGAGTTTTGTTCATTATTGGTTACCGTACGGTGACCAACAGTTACTTACATCTATGCATTTGGTTTAAGGTGAATATTTGTCTCATTGACAACCATACCAGATCGTCTTATTTCTATATCATTCCTATTCAATTTAAGTATCTTGTCGGTTGAAATTAGACCGCAATACCCAAATAAAAATAAAGTATTGAAACTAATTGTGAAATATGTTGAATTAAATATAGAAAATACGTGATCCAAGCAAATATATCTATATTTGCTAAACTTATTACAAAGGCACGAAATTAAATACAGCAAATAAGTAAAAGAGCACAACACTGTGATTCAAGTATGATGAAAATGATATGCGAAAGTAAACATTTTAAAGAAATACTAAATATAAGATGTCACGGGATTTTTGCTTTTTAGAAAATTTACAGGACCTCACCGCGTAACATTATCCTTCCTATGTATTTTCAGATAACAATTGTTTATGGTGCATCCGAAGCGCTTTTCTGGATTAACCTTCATCAGTAAATCAAAATTTTAAATGCAAGGAATTTATAAATACCAGAAGAGCTATATGATCACAATTTCCTTAAAATAATGACCAAAACCATCTAGCCTGAGACATGTCGTGGAATTGACTCTTAGGTAATTATACATTTGGGAACAAAGAGTCCACCAGCAGTGATATCGACCAATTGCTTGTAACACATTTTTTCTGAATTTACCTTCGCCAGGAACGCTCGAAATTAAAATTGAACTTTACACACAAGTTTTGTTTTCGCTTTCAAAATAATAATTATAATTCATTTCTATGTTCGCATGTTTTCATTTCAATATTGTCCTCATACATTAAAATGCTTACACTATGGTGTATTGAACGCTTCCGTAGTATATTTATAGATATTATTCAAATATTCTCGACTAAGCGTAGTAAAATACCAAAATACTATTTCATTCAGTTGAAACAGTTTTTCTTACAAATAGCTATATATGGAATTTGAACGATGAACGTTGCATATCATATTACATTTATTTGTGAAGAAAAAAAAAGACATTTTGATGGATTGTTTAATTTTCAGATGATTATTTTTCTCCATTTCAAAATGCCGCATGTGTGTTCAAATCTAAAGGGAACAGGAAAAAAATTATAAGAACTAAGCAAAACGCTTTTAAATAAGTTAACTCGTATTCCGTTGGGTTATTTACAGTGTCTTTGCTTTCTTACTTTATTGGCAAACACAATAATGTAACTATATGAAACCCTAAATAATTAATTTCTTGTCTGTCTAGACTTGTGTAAATAATAACAACCATAAAATATTCTTGTTGTAATCTAGAAATTGGCATCAAGATATTTCATTATTTATAAAGAGTAAATATTTACCAAACGGTACTTTAAAAGGTATGTAAATATTTAAAAATTCCATAAATGGTAGTGATATTCTGCCTAATATATCTGTTAATTTCCAGTAGTTATATAACATCCGTAACAATTAAGAAATACTAATGAATGACTTACCTTACAGAGTAAAATCAAAGCAACAAGATAATCATTGAACGGTTTTCCAATTTAAACATACAGCGTGATACCATGATAGGTCTTGTTCATAAAATCTACAATGTTTACCAATAGCAGCAAACCGCAGTCGAAGTATTGCCACATCGATACTAGGTAATGAAGTGTAAGCCTTATACATTAATCGAAGAAAAGTTGATTTCAGGCGTAACGCTAGAAGCTTAATTCCATAACAGCAACAGGTCTCTATTTATCTTGATGTTGTTGAAGTCAGCTTTTGTTGCTTGAAATGGATTAATGAGGTGAAAAGTTTTAGATGGGATAAAAGCTATTATTTCTATCGCATGGGAACTCCATTATCTATTTTCATCATATTATTAAGGATATTTCCATCATAGGGAATATATTTTTGAAATTGACCCAAGATTCTGATACGCTGTAACATTTAAATCGTGTCCTTCCTATAAATTTTAGCCCGTATTTCCATTTATAAAATTAGCAAAAGAATTATGGGTAAAACTATCCATATCTTATCAGTTAAAAATAACATAGCCTTAAAACGTGGTACTTATGAATTAAATGCTTTTTAAAGATATTTGGATGTGACAATCTGTATTTCTAGATCCATACCTAACATAGAAATATAACTATTATTCTGACTTCCGCCGTAATTTGAAAACACATTTTTGATGCAACTTCACAGGAAAAAAGAACAAAAAGATTATATTTTATCTTATCTTTTTGTGAATAGTTTACGTTCAAATACGTTAATAAAGGGTACTCCCAAAGATGATGAATTTCTACAACTGTAATATTTCTACTTGCACTTTCTGCAAATCGAAATATTTTAATCATCAAGCTAGCGTAAAAAGGGGATATTTTGATGTAGACAACAATAACTTTTGATTATACCAAGGAGATTGTACAATCTCAATAATATCATTATTCCACAAATATTATTGATTGATTGTTGGTTGCCGTATGTCCAGTGGCAAATATTTCATGCTTGTTCAGGGGATCCACAAATATAAACATGTATGGCAGTTAGAATATGAATAGAAGGGGATATGGGGTTAACGTGAACGATAAACAAAACAAACCAATAATATTCTATGTAGAAGAACAATTTTTTTTATAGCTGATGATGTAATTATTCTGAAATATAATATATGTATAAAGTTTAAAAAAAAAAAAAAAAAAATGGTGTAAAATATTTTACATAATAATCATTTAAATATTATCTAATGATTCTTATATTTTTAAAAATGGCACGTCTATATGTTTTATTATTCAAGCTAAAGTCTTACTTTTAGTTTTATATAGTTTTACGCTATGTATATGAATGTTAATGTTTTATAAATAAATTTGGTGTATTTGCTGTCTTCTGATTGGTTAAAAGTATTACCTTTATTTTCAATGTTGTCAATTTTATGGCGCATGCCCACGCTGACGTTGTATATTCATTCGCCAACATGTGTGTACGTTGTTATTGTTAATATAAATAATATAAAAGTTCTTTGAGCCTTATTTTTGATAGAAATTTATTTATAATGAATGGCAATAATTTATTTTGAATTTATTGAACCATAAAATTAATTTTGACTCTTCATTTACATAATCCGCTTCGCGGATTATTCAATGTGAAGAGTCAAAATTAATTTTATGGTTCAATAAATTCAAAATAAATAATAGCCATTCATTAAATATTATACAAGCGGTGAAACTTGAATAAAATATTGAATCTGAATCTGTAAAAGGTATGTAGTTTTAGTAAAAGTTAAACATGTACGAATATAATCACCATGTCCAAAAAAAAAAAAAAATCAGAAATAAAATATCAGTTCTACAGTTGTTTGATGACATATCTCAAGTTTGTTTTTCATTGTCTTTTTCTTATTTGTTTTGGATGCGTGTTTGTTTTCTTATTAGCAAAATGCACACTTTGTGATAGATCAGATATATGAGACGAATACCATTATATATTTAAAGCTAAAACAGTGTTTATTGTCACGATGCCTTGATATACCTTTCCTATTGATGTTTGGTGCTCCCTGTTCGACACAGACTATTTGCATTGACCAGCATATCAGTATTGTAAACGTTAAAGTGCATTATGCAGTTTTTTGAGGTTTTATTTTCAGTCAAATATGGAAACACTGAGACAAGTGAAGTCATAAATATATTTTGTGAAATACCAGCAAAACTGATAAAACCGTCTAACATGACATTATGTATCCAAAGTTTATCCTAAGGGAGAAAAAAATATCCTACAGGACAAAATCTATCTTAAGGAAGAAAAAAATCCTACAGGACAAAATTTATCTTAAGGGAGAGAAAAAAAAATCCTGTGGGAGAAAAATAATCCTGCAGGAGAAAAAATCCCACAGGACAAAATAAATCCCTAAGAAGAAAAAATAATCCTAAGGGACATTTTTTCTAAGAAAAAAGTATTTCATGATAATCCTATAGGGGAAAAATATATATGATTAACGATTTTAAATCCTGTATGATATTATTTTTATCCTAGTTATTTTACATTCTTTTAAAAGAGAAATTTTAATAAATTTAGTTATTGTTAAATGCTTTTTAAAGATATTTGAATGTGACAATCTGTATTTCTAGATCCATATCTAACATAGAAAAATAACTATTATTCTGACTTCCATCGTCATTCTCTTTACCTTTGATTTTATTGGGTTTTTTTGGGGGTTTTTTTTTTTTTGTTTTTTTTTTTTTTTAGAGAATACAATTATTATTGATTTAATCTTTATGTTGACCCCTAGATGCCTTTTGGTTATTTGGATCATGGGGTGTTGTCTAACATATCAAGCAACAATAAAAAGTATTGTTGTCCCGTAGGAGACATATTTACCTATAGGATAAACATATACTCGGGGATTTAGATCATAGGATATTGAAAATCTCCTACGGGATTATGAATTTATCTTATAGGATTTCTTAAAATTCTTAAAAAATAATATCCTACAGGATTTTTGCCCTGTTTTCACTGTTATTGCCAAACAATACGAGCTACATGTATATCAAAACACAATTTTTGTATTGTTTTACCTATCCTTAGAGGTATTTTTGCAAAGTTTGATGGTTCTATCGTTAAAAAACATGTGGTACCAATTTGCACTCATGAGAAGTTCAAATTAATCCAAGAAACTGTTTATAGAATATCTGGCACAGAAAAACGAAAGGAAATAATATTTGTTCCACATATTTTTCATGTCACTAAAATGTATTAAAAATTGAGAATCTTTTTAACACAAAAAAAATCTCTTTTTAAAAGACTGTAAAATAACTAGAATAATAAACGAGAAAATCTGTCCTCATGACTAGATAACATAACTACATTGTTTTCATATTGTATCTCTTACTACACCAATGTTAGCTCACCTCTATCATACTATGTTTTATTTGTATATTTGTTTTGCATGTCATTCTCTTTACCTTTGATTTTATTGTTTTTTTGTTTTTTTTGTTTTTTGTTTTTTTTTCAGAGAATACAATTATTGATTAAATCTTTATGTTGACCCCTAGATACCTTTTGGTTATTTAGATCATGGGGTGTTGTCTAATTGAAAATACATGTATATGTATCCAACATATCATTCGAATCATTTCTATGACTCAATAAAATAGAATTTAATTGTCACATGAACCCCATAAGATATGAAGTATCATCAAGACTGCTGAGTAAATAAAAGTTGATTAACAAAATATTCAATAATAATGCAATCTACTCAATTTTTGAAATGTATTGAGAAATTGTTCGATTATAAAAGAAACAATTGAATCTTTGCATTTCATTAAAAAGCATTTTAAGTGTTGTCATAATTATCAATGTTATTTTTTAAATCAATTTGATTGAAAGATAATAAATACACTGATACATTTTAATGATGAATTTTATGCAAAAAATAATTTTGAAGTAAACAAAAACTGTTAATCTTGATATTTAACTTATAAAATTGAGAATGGAAATGGGGAATGTGTCAAAGAGACAACAACCCGACCACAGAACAGACAACAACAGAAGGTCACCAATATGTCTTCAATGCAGCGAGAAATTCCCGCACCCGGAGGCGTCCTTAATTGTAATTTTTTGGGGTGGTTATTCATGTTTGTTTATTTGTTTGTTTGTTTTCTTTTAAAGAACATTGTTTGTCAAATAAACTAGAAAGTCTCACGATGACATATAGATGCTTACATCAACGTCATGGACTCTGGTGGATGGCTGTCTCATTTGGCAATCATACAACATCTCCTTATTTTTACATAGGCTTTTTAACTTAGTTATCTGTTATCTAGTAGCCAGGATCTTTCAGATATAATTTACAATTTCCAATGACTTATGACAGATAAGTAAAGCGAATATCACGTGATAAAAAACAGTGTTTATACTTTTTTGTGGTATTATATAAAAAGGATGATTATTTCTTTCTTTATTATTTTTAATTGTTTGAACTAATTGAGCTCTCTCTCAAAATGTATCATTAAATTAAAAAAAATCTACTTTATTTCATAAAATAATAATATTATTCTAGGATATTCATGTATGTAAATCAGATACCATAATGTTTTGTTCACCATATCAAAAGGGCGATATTTTTTTTTACATTCTAGAAATGTAATGAAATTGGAAACCTGATATTCTTTAAACAAACATATTAAACTGGTTTTTTTTTTTAATCAAATGTTTAAATGATGTGTAATACTCCATTCGATCTATTTAAGGAAGTCTTAGATTGATTTTTTATTGGATGTTACCATAACATCGAGTGATAAATATTTCATGCAAATCCAAGACGGGTACAAATAAAAGGTAGATAAGTTGTGACAAATGGGTCAACCGTCAGGAATAAGCGGATATTCTGACTGCCACTGAAAAAGAGGAAATTTTAGTTATAAAAGTATGTTTTGACTTGCTAAACGCTTCAAAGAGTATTACACGGGTTAACGTTATTTAATGTAGATAGAACGCGACACTCTCTCAAAACAAGGCATCATAGTTTGCCTTGCATAAAATCACATACTCACGCATAAAGTGTTATTACAAGGGCCATTATACGTACAGAGAACGTGGCACACTCTCAAAACGACGCATCAGATTTTGCTTCTTTATCTCGGTCAGACGCGGCTGCGTAATTAAACATCCCGCACAACTAAACGTACGCCCCTTAGCATTGGTCATACGATGTGATGAGACAAACTCAGATGACAATATTAAAATACCTGTCAATCCTCTTAAAAAGGCTAAAAGAAGCATCTTAATCATCGTACATATATCTGGTGTACATTTTCTTTATTGGCGAATTTTAGTGTTGTTGAGTTCATTTCATACTCTTTATTTAAAATTTTTTTCTACACACCAATGCTTTTTTCTCGGAAAATATTAATATAAATAAAAAGAAACTCAGAACATACTCAAATGAGACAGCAAACCAATGACCAAATAAAAAAAACATCGACTACATGAGTAAAAAATCAAATAGAGACTTTATAAGAATTGCAACAGCACAATGTGAACTAATCCTTCCTTTTGGTATAATTAAGAAATCGTAAAAACCGGTTTAAACCTACTAAAATGTACCGTCAATAAACAACATCGTATTTAATGCCAACGACTTCGAAAGTAGAGCGGACAATCTTCTTTATATTGAGATGAAAAAGTATTGATTCCTAAAAATAAAACATGAAATTATTGCTAAAAATTAATTCAAGAAATTTCAATGATTAAGTCAATCCATGTAATCAAATAAAACAGCTACGAGCAACGAACTAAAAATTTCATATCGCGCAGTATTAGTGTGCATCGGTTTAAATCCCAAATGGAAAAACAGAAATTATCAATGTCAAAAGCTGTGGCTAATTTCATTCATCATTCTTTTCATCATTTTCTCGTATATATGATATTCTCAGAATTGGAAAATATATTTTGCTGAAAGATAAAAGAGTTGAAAATGAAAACATTCAACATTTATTAATTTCATGCATTCGAAGAGCTTTTCTGAATTTACCTTCACCAGGAACGCTCAAAACGGAATATTTGAAAGCCAAGTTTCAACTTGTATAGAATCAGAAACCATTGAAGAGCTTTATAACCATAAAAAGACCTAAGAATAATAGCCCAAGCCACAAAACTGAGTAACTTAGTCTACGAATAGGACATAACACATGTACTCCTTTTGTAAAGGTGCATTAATAAATGCACGTCGATACATGAATTTAACCCATAACTTCGTACAAAATCTCAACTAATAATTCTATCTTGGGAAATTTGGGTTATCAACTGATACATTTATGACTACATGTAGGTACATACACTTTGCAGGGGAAGGTAATTGGTTAAATCGTACTTTTAACATTCAACAGTGATTGATTGATAGTTGGTTGTTCAACGTCTAGTGGTATATTTTTCATGCATGTTCAGGGCGAGAACAAATTAACAAGAAATACAATAGGTTGGTCCTGTAATAAAGGCCGTCCATAATGAAGGTCCGGGGAATTTGGACGGCCACTGGAAAATGTGGGTAAATTGGAGAGGGACAGAAATTTAGCCTTGCAACAGGTTACCTATGGACCCCTCGAAGTGCCTGAGAATCGTCTCACTTAATTTTCAGTTAGTATTGGCAATAATTTTCTCAATAAGAAATTATCCAGGTCTACATGTATCAAAGTAGTTTCATGCTACAGACGTTGCCTCTTTTGAATATGAATATTGTAAAAACATCTTTTATTGTTAGAACATATTAATGACGACTACAGTATACAGTAGTGAATTATAATATCAAAAACGACAGAAATAAGTGCATTGCACAAATACGTGTATAATAGTATGATTATATTAGAGGATATATATGTAAAGCTGGCATTGTCAAAGCGTTTACAATATAACAGCAATCTAGGCTAGTATGCGTTACTGAGGAAAAAACACAATCTTATATGTAAATGATGCACTCGTGCTACATGTATTTCAATGTTTTGCATTAAATATACCTTAATGAGCAATATATAATAAACTCGGAGTTTGAGTGTACTTCAAAGCAAAAACTATACATATCTGGTAAATATGGTAAACAATTAATACGACAAGAAATTTGAGCAGATGATTTTTTTAGCTTTTATGAGTTATTTTTTCTTGTGCAAATAAGCGCAATTGATATTTTCATCGAGAAAAGTATTAATTATTTGTCATGTTAATGTTCTTTCATTCAGTACAAAGGTATTGGATTTAGTCTTGTCATTATTCAGTCTTGAAAAGACATATTGCTTAATCGTCTGTCTCGAGAAAAAGATAAATTCAAAACATCAACCTCCTTAATCACAAAAGCCAAAAGTTAAATTTAACAATTATATTGTCGAAACTGGATCTAAAAAAAAGACATTACGATAAACTTCCAAATATGCAAATATAATTTGCAAGTTATATAAAATAAAACATTGAGCCTGGACATATTAAAATTGTACATAAAAGATAAAAAAAAAAAAAAGGCAAGACATGTGTAACAAATAAATATTCCCAGATTTTCCGACATAATAAGTATATGTATACTAATTGTAAAGAAGACATTTTATACATATATAAGAGTCGTAAGGAAGCAACCACTCAGCATTGCTAATAGGTAATTCGACGATGCTACGCAGTTGAATGTTTTGTGCAGAAATATTTGTTTTTCTAAACGTGCAAAATTAACATCTTATACAATATTCAAATCGCACAACCAAAAGCAAATAGTGAGGTGTCTCTGTGGCCATAGCCGCGTGGTGCAAGTACACTTTTAAGTTCAAAAGAAAAAAAAAGTAAATCTACATTGATCATTCCTATAAAAATAAGAAGATGTTGTATGATTGCCAATGAAACAACTCTCCAGATCAGATGACTTAGAAGTAAGCAACTAGCCTGTCAACCCAAGGGTCGAGAGTTCAAAGAGGTGTGTTGGACTCCGATATTGATTGACAATTTGTCTGTTTTCTTCCCGCCAAAAGTCGCTTGGTTAACCGGCTTCCTCCACGAAATAAAACTTGACCGTCTTGATACAGACAAGGTCACCGATATTGGCTTTAAACACCACTAAAGGAAAGCAGATAGACAGAACATTGAATATGAAGTACATGAGAGTCACTTTATCAGATTATTCATTTCATTGTGATAATCAAAAGCTTCCAGGAGAATTGAAAAACGCCGATTTCTCTTTAACTTTCAAGGCGCGTCGGTCCATTTTGACAGCATACTAAGTACGCTGATTATTACGTTTGGTATCATTTTAATTGCATCAGTAAAATTATTCTGATATCGAATACACGAAGAATAAATGTCCCCCTGATGAGCTCTAAACCACATTGTTAGACAAATAACGGTAACTGATATGCAATCTATACACCTTTTTGTCTTTATTTAAAGTTGTCACACGAAATGGAAACTCTCTTTGGCTCATTTTGTACTTGATAACAATTATGTGATAATTCTAGAATAAAAGGAGTAATGCAACTAAAAGGACTTTTATATAAAAAATGCACTTAATCATGGTTTTGACATTTACAGCTATGTTGGGAGTAGCACATACTATATTGAACAAAACAACTAAAATCATTTATTTGATTAACTTCTAGCATTTATATTATTATACTATATCTAATTAATATATGTAAATTTGTCTCTACCAAATAAAGGATACAAGTTTTAAATTCAATACTGCTAATAGAGACCAAAAGTAACTGTTAACATATACAGCTTAGGTATGGTATTCTTAGGGAAGAAAATCTTTAGTATTTCCGAACAATTCAAAGCTTTGTAAACAGTTAAGTTATTGATATTACATGTACCATATCAATTATAATTCATGTCAACACAGAAGGGCTGACTACACTTAAATTCAAAGAGAACACAATGCCACCGATTCCAACATATCATCTCACTGACATTGTTAAAAAAACTTGTTGTCTATTGACTATTCAATGTTAATTGTTTTAAAAAAAGGCAGAAGACACCAAAGGGACAACCAAATATCGTAAGTAAAAGAAAAACCGACAAGAGCATGAGAAAAAATAAAAAGAGAAAAGACATACAACGGCCCACAAAACCCTACACAGAAAAAGACTGAGCAACACGAAGACACGGGGTTAATTTTATGTTCTTCTTTAGAGTAAGTAGATTCTGCTTTACATGTGGCACCCTGGCAAGTACAAGTGAACAGTCCCATTCGGTGATTTCGCAATCAGGGAAAAGAGAACGAGAGTATGGGTACGACAATTGGAAGTGTGTGGTCATCTTGAAAGGTATCATTACTTGATGGTTTGTACATACTGTCTGTTAAAAGTCCTCTCATCTGCGTTAGACTAATGGTAATACAACATGCATCGGTCTTATTACTACGTCAATATGGAAGTCATCACGATAATATTAATAAACAAACGAGGAGTTAATATTGACAAAGGACCGAACAATATCTTAATATGTTGGTACGTCCTGGATTAATTCTTTATGCATTGTGAACCTGCAAATGGATCTTTCATTAAACGGGGATGTGAGAAATTCCTTTATATAAATATATATGCAATACATTTATGGTCATTATCTTATGTATTCAAGTTTTTATACATCATTGGCGTTTAAGTTATTATGTTTGGGCGTTCCTGATGAAGATTGATTAAGAAAAGTGCTTTGAATGCAGCAAAATTATAATGTGTTGTTTGCATTTTCTGTTTTTTATAACTCGACCCGGTTTGTTTTGTGTTGTGTGGCTGCTCATGGACTGATTTGAGTGTACACTGTACCTCCTTTTTATCTCACAAAAAGAGTATCACACAATTATTTTATGTACATATACAGAATACGAAAATACATTTTGACTACTGCTTAACTATCATTCACGTGAGTGGATATACAAGTAGCTGCTTGTTTTTCTCTCTCAATAAAACATAACTGTTTTCAAAAAAATATCCTAATATCCAACAATACAAAGCATTAAAGTACCAGAGTTGATTGAAAGATAAATTAACGATCGAATAATACTTGGATGAATTCAGAGTAGCTTCTGTAATCAGTTATCGCACCTCGGGTAAATTACTGACGTTATGATTGGTTTAACGCCGTCACGTGGTAACCCCCTATGAATTCGTGTGTGGTCAGTTGATGTCATAGAACCCCACACTCCTTTTTGTATGTTTCTAATCCTCTATGAATCCGTAAGGGATCGGTCATATACATAACTTATAATAACAAAAGAAGCAAAGAATAACAGTTACTGCAAAACATATCAACAAAATGGACTTAATTCGAACATAATAATTACAAGCAATTTCTTGAATCTTTCCAGACCATAGATAATAAAATAAGTGTTCCTTAATGAGCAGTGTTAGAAGCATCATGTCTACACAGGATGCAAATATATATTTAAATGTCGCTATTCTTTCTGACTTGAGTTGGAACATATAGAATTTGCCAATGCATCGATCGATCGAGATGCGATACTTTTCCACTACATACATTTAGTTTTTCACAAAAGCGATAGTTTTTTTGAGCTATTAAATATTGAGAGTTTAAAGGACGAGAGTTTACAAATATTGCATTGCATGAGATATAATGATGGGATCTGTTGCTGTATTGTGTAAACCTACATCTTTCAGTTTTAATGATTTGCAAAAATGAATTGTTCTTCCTGTGTGGCGATGATCAGGAATTCATGGAGAATATTTCTGGGGCGTTACAGTAAAATTAGATGGCAGGACAAAACGATTTTGATTGACATCTTGATTGAATTTTGACTGATGAATAATTGAGATCCAGCGAACCACACGGTCGTTATCAACAAATAATCAACCTGACGGGGACATTTTAAATCAAATGGGCTAAGAATTTGGGAAATTAATTTTAACACATATACTTGCCAACCGAGGTCACCGCCGTTATGGCGTACGTGTTTTACCTCATGACAAGATATAACATTATGCATGTATCGTTATCTTGATACAACGTTTTCCGGAAAACCAAAGATGAAATCATAACAATTAGAAAGCAGAAATCATAATATGTTTTCAAAATTTAATTGAACCAGTTGACTTCTTTAGTCTTCTTCTGGCGACAGACGATCTGCATATCAGATGACTTTGTAGTTTTGCCCATCCCATTTTCCAATTATTATTGGAATCATCCTTCATTATCTACACTTATTACGTAACTTTCCTCTTCAGGCTGATTTTCAATCTTGATTCCATAAACGCACTTGATCACGCAGCTTTAATTGTAATTAACGATGAGTAATGTCCCATGAAGTTTTTATACGGAAGAAGATTCAATTTAAATATTGCATTTTGTAATATCAACCTCACTGATATGGTGCAATGAATTGAATACAACATCATTTAATGTACAAAAACCATTTTATAGATGAATTAACAACTATTTCCTGGTTTATCCCATAAATTCCTTTGTCTGTAATATAGCATATTTCTTATACAAACATGTGAACATATGGTGATCTATAGCTGTTTACATACTCGGCCTTCGGTCTCAGGTTGATAGATTTCTCATTGTCCATCATACAACATCTCCTTATTCCTATTTGTGATATGATCTGCGTCGGATAGAAATCGACCTTATGCAAATGAATATTAATTTCATCTGTTGAATTATTTCGAGTTGAAAAAAAATTCTATGTAAAGCCTGTAACTGTTTGAAAATTCAGTTGATATAAGAACCTTACAAAACAGACCCAAATTTATCTGTCATTTCGCATTTGAATGTTCCAGCATCCATCAAAGTCTTATACATGTACATGTATACGTGCACTTACATAAGGTTGATTTCTATGCGACGCAGCTCATTAAAAACCCGTAATACGATGTTGACGCTCCGCGAAGACTGAAAAGTTACCGCTAAATGTGTAAAGTCGTTGACTTGTTTAGTTGGATTGCGTTGACTTATTTTATTCAATTGTACTATGTGCAATGTACCCTTTTTTTTAACTCTAATATATACAAAATGTAATTAATGGTTGAAACGTAATTATGATTATGTATATTAAAAACGGCAAATTTAATATATTGTCTCAATGTCTCCATCATTTACATCTTTCGTAGTTTTTTACAACATCGACCCTTCCAGCACCTGAGATTAGACCCAGCGTTTGTAAGTGTGGTTCTTGTTGCACAATCGTCAGTTTTCTGTATATCAGTGCGAATACACAAAAAGTATTAACAAAAAAACCCGAACTCCAAGGTAAATTCAAAAAGGGGAAGTCCATAAAAACTGACAAAACCAAACGTTAGACTTTATCAACCGACGGAACGAATGGAATACAACTGCCGTATTCCTGATTTGGTTCAGGGATTTTTCATAGAAAAGAACAAACTATCGATACAGTAATACTTTATTTGGTATCAATAGCCAATCCCTCTCAAATTACGTATTAGTTGGTATAATTTTTGAAATTAATGTTTACTTTTGAATTTAAATAATCGCCTCTCAATGATTTAAAAACTTATCTTGGTCGCTATTCAATTTGTCATCACTGTGATAATGCAAAATCAGGTGTGTTAATAGAAATACAAAATAGAATTGTATAAATGTAGAAAGAGACACTATCGGTTAAATTGCTGATAATTCTTTTAAATATAGAACGTAATTAAAATAAGGTTGTTGGTTGTTTGCTTAATGTCCAGTGGCAAATTTTTCATGGATATTCAGGACGAGTTAAAAATAAGGAGATGTGGTATAATTTCCTATGGATACTTTCCACCAGAGACCAATGAACGATGGTGTAAACAACTAAAGTCCACCGTACAAATGTACGACCTTCTACAACGAGTAAGACCCATACTGTATTATAAACTTTAAAAGGCCATTCATGACAAATAAAATTGAGAATGGAAATGGAGAAACATTAATTAATTCAAAAGAGAGAACCAACGGCCTGATTAATGCTAAAGCAAGTAAAAAAACGAAAAGTATGACAGTTAGAAACTAACGACAACCACGGAATTACTTTCCGCTCTTCTTAAAACAGGCAGGTAACGTTTTTAAGCAATCAACTAGCCCATAACAAGAGACAGTGGTGTAGTAACAGCACAACATGGGAACAAACAGTTAATATCAGATTGAAAAGGCACGACTGTTCAGATTGGCAAGAAGCACATACAAAACTAAGAAAAAGACAACAGAACCAAGGTGCAGGTCTTAGAGTAGTCGGTCTGAGTTACTGGAACCTAGATTAAAGCTAATTTCAATTAATAAATATACAATATCATCCCAAACTTTATTTCACAAAACAATAGTTCATTGGATGCATTTTATTCCAGACGCACATCGTTATCGGTGTAATCAGAATCACACTTTTATATGGTGACAATGATGAAAAAGGGGTTTCCAATCTTGTGGGTTGCTAATGCATTTTGATTGGCTGTTTTTATTCACTGTTCTATTTTATATTAAAAAAATCAGTTAATTATTTTGATCTTAATACATGTTGTACCATCAGACTCCAAAAGTTTATTTTCTGCAACTTTCGTGACATTTGTAAGTAACAAGATTTCATATGCAGACGTAATTGTTTTAGCTTGTTATAATTCTAATACAATCATGAAATTAAATCAATGCTCCATGAACATTTCCGATTGTTATTTTCGTTACACCAATTAATAAACAGTTCCACTTGAATGACTTACATTGGTTAATATACGCAGAACTAGATAGCAATCTCTTATTATTACAGCCAATAATATGGAATTCTATTATGCAATAACAATGATCAGGTTAGATAATTAGATGTCGTTATTATATAATTACAAATGAGGCTCTAGACTGGTATTCTCCTTCAAATAGACACGGTAATAACCTGTTAAAACATTATCTAGCAATAAAACATATAAAAAGACAAGAGTTGAAACAAGATATTGTTAAATTATTTCTCATTATTTTTTCCCTGTCAATTGACAGACGATTTTCAATTATCATTATAAACATGATAAATGGATGGTATCACGTCTTATAGATGCACCGAAAGTGAAGCACCATCACAATCATATGTGCACTTACTAAAAAAAATCGTTAGTTGCGAAAAATACAGAAACTGTCAAGTAAAGCATGTACAAAACCAATTAGTTTTCGCGAGCGATTTATTTTCGCGACTTTCGCGAGTATAAAAATAACGCGAATATAAATCGTCGCGAATATGAAAAACTTGGATCTTTCCTTATTTAACTACATAAAACAAATTTGAAAATTGCGAAATTAAATCGTCGCAAAATGGGCTATTAAGACTAAACGCGAAATAAAGTATCCGCGAAAATAAGTTGGTTTACAGTATTTTCTTTAAACTAGAGAAATATTAATTCACTGCTTATCTATCTTACTGTAAATTAAAGTTAAATTGAATGATCTCTCTTTTTTTACTTCGTTTATGTTGTTGTTTTTTCATTTATTAGATTTTTGTTAATTTTGTTATGTTTTTCTTGTTTCTGTTTGTTTCATGTTTTCTTTACTTTTTAAAGTGGCAAGGAGGTTGGGGTGATGGTGGGCTATTGTGTCAAATTGAAAATTTTGAAAGAAGTTTTATCGTTTGGTTGACTGTTGTCTGCTCTATGGTCGGGTTGTTGTCTCTTTGACACATTCCCCATTTCTATTCTCAATTTTATTAATGTGTTTTTAATGATACATCTGTTTAAGATCTGTATTTCAGACAACGGAATTTCAGTTACAGAACATATACTGTCAAAACAAGGGAAAACGTGGAAATAGTACGCATGATATATTGCGTAAGTCATATAAACTTAGCCAAACGCCTACTAACTTGAAATAAAATATACCATAAAACACCTATTTTGACATTTTTACCGGCCAGTTGTATTATTTTACACGGAAAAACATTCATGAACATACAAACCTACATTTATCTACAAAGTTTTTCAACCTGTTCTGCCAATATTTCTCGAAATAAATTGGGTTTATTGAACAGAAGCAGTAATTGCTAGGCATAACTGGTATATTGTGTCTTGGATTGTGTCACGCAATTAAATAAATGTATGGACAATTCAGGAGGAAATTGAAACCTTTTCAGAAAGATCGAGTTAATGAGGGTACTGACTTGTATTATCAATTTTCAATTATCTGCGCAGGGATTTCTGTGTCTACAATTACAACCTAGTTATTGTTAAGAATATTAAGTTTTGCTTTATCATAGTTTATTCGTGGCACAGAATAATTGTCATTCTAAAAACGCTAGTCGTAAGCACTTTAATCCGCGGTTGTCATACGAATATGTGAGATGCGTCGGATAGAAATTGACCTTATTCAAGTGCACGTATACATGTACATGTAAAGACTTTGATTGATTTTGGAGCATTCAAATACGAAATAAAAGATGAATGTTTGTCTGTTTTATAGGGCTCTTATAAGAATTAAATTTTCAAACAGTTACAGACTTTCCATAGAGATTTTTTCAACTTGAAATAAGTTAACAGATGTATTAACATTAATTTGCATCAGGTCGATTTTTATTGGACGCAGTTCATGTATAATTCAGTAAAGATTTGTCGTTTTCTTTCCATTTTTGTTTCTGATTGAGCTTTTGCTTTTGTCTGTTTAAGTTTGTGTTTAATTTTGCTGTCTTAGGAAAAAATGTTTCTTTTTTTCTTCATTGAATATTAATATGTCATATTTCTTTTAGCTACTTAAACATATGTATAATGTCGAGGAATAATTTTAAAACCTTTTTCCAACGTCAACTTATATTGAATTCAACTTTTCATCTGAGAGACAATAGCCACATATATAGAAGTACCATTATACAAAATTGCCACAAGTTATTGAATCTTAATCAACATTTCCGGATCTCTTACCTGCCGTGATGACGAAATGTACAGCAATATACAGTCTATTTATATCCAGATCACCATTAATCCGAAAGTAAATTGCTAGAGGTATTAATACTCCAGTGAAACCTGAAAAAAGGATGTAAGTAGTTGTCATCTGTCATCAGGGGCGGATCCAGGATTTTCGAAAGGGGGACTCAATTTCTGAAGACTGTATATACACTGCCAAGCGGAAAACATTTTTTGGATTTTGTGTAGAAACCTGTATATTGTTGAGAACTGTATGGTGTCTTCTAGTCTTAGTCATATTAGATATCTTTTGAGGATATTTTATCGTTGAGTTACCTTGTTAACCAACATCACCTTTTATTAAGATGCTTTGTATTTTTTATCATTAGGTTTGAGTGATGCTTCCTTTCGTCGGGTCTCTTCACTTGTTTTCGCTTAGGCACTTCATGTTTGTGTGTCTCCCTTCTCTAATAGATATATAGGCCAGTGGCAAATATTACACCATATTCAGGACGATACCATGTTGATATGATATGCATATACTATCTGCTTTGCACTTTATACTATACCGACAATAGAGTTAGTCTGTTTTTTTAAAGTAAAATAACAACGTTACAGACAATAAAAAAAAAACCAAAACATATGGACACAATATTATGACGTGGAGGCTAAATGGATTAAGAAAAAAAAAAACCTAATGGATCAATCAACATTTTTGAATTGATGATGGATAATGAAGGGTCTGAATAGATTTTACAGAAAAGAGAATATTGGACAAAATCTACAGAAAAATGGACAAAAAATAAAGAAAAGAGAAAAAATAGGGCAAAAAAAAATATATAGAATAACGGGGTGTTGAGATACAAAGAATAGAGAATAATGGAAAAAAAATTTAAAGAATAGAGAAAAATGATCTAAAAAAAACATAGAAATGAAAGACCCCATCCAGACCCTCATAAGAGGTGCTGTGTGTTTAGATGATAGTAATCATGTGCTGCTTTCTTAACTTTACCACTGGATTGTGCTTCTGCTGCATCTCCCGAGGGTATCATCCGTCCTGGCAAGTTTCCAATGATACTTTGTGTATGTAAACAGGTAGGTCCAGATCACCTTTTCGGATTCTGTAGCCTTTTGGGTTATATTTTCAAACGTGTACACCAAAACGTTGTATAGTTCAAAACACTGAACCAAAGGTCAACCAATGACGTGGCTGTATTTTCAATTTGGGGTACGAAAAAGGAAATTATAAATCTTCTTTTAGATTCTACGCGGCGAATTATTTCCTGTACTTGTTTAACTCACAGTGACCAATTCAGAAAGTTGTTAAAAACTTAATGAGAATCCAATCATCAAGGAGGATCTATAACATTTTCCAACAATTAAACATTCGTCATATTTTGTCACAATATCATTCAGAAGCTTTAAATTTTCTCCTGGACAACATATATGTAGGTTTCGGCGATAAAGTGTATCGACAGGTAGTAGGTATTCCTATGGGCACTAATTGCGCCCCTTTAATAGCAGATTTATTCCTGTATTGCTATTAATCTCAGTTTATGACCAAACTCAGTAAAGACACGTCATTGTTACATTTGGTTGATACATTCAACAATACCTACCGTTATCTTGGTGATATTTTTTTGTTAAATAATCCAGAGTTCTCTAAATATACTACCAAAATTTACCCAAAGGAACTTACTTTAAATAAATCTAACATAAACAGCAGTAGTTGTCCTTTTCTAGATTTAGACATTTCAATTTCTAATGGGAAACTCCATACTAAAATTTACGACAACAGTGACGATTTTTCATTCTCTATTGTTAATTTTCCTTTTTTAGATGGCGATGTACCTTTGGCTCCATCATACGGTGTTTATTTATCCCAACTCGTTCGTTATGCCGGTGTGTGTAGTGATGTCATAGATTTTAACGAACGTAATCAATGCATCACTGGTAAACTATTAAGTCAGGGATTTCGTTACCATAAATTACGTAAAACTTTTACTAAATTCTTTCATAGGTACAAAGATTTGATTAGTAAATTTGGCTGTACCTGTAGAAAACTTATTAAAAACGGTATTTCACATCCTAAATTTTACGGTAATATTGTACTAAAAGCGCGGAAATCACTATGTGATCCGTGTAAACTAATCGAAACTTAAAAAAAAAAAACTTATTAGTAAAGGTTATCTTATCAATGTTGTAATTAGATCTTTGAATATTGTTTACATTGGCACAAATATCGATTTTGTCATCAACAAATTAAAACATAACTAAATTTGTATTCTTTTCAAATGATATTTTGGGATGTATAAATACACATCCACGTTCATTTTCTATATATATAGATGGATCTGTCGTAGAGTTGTCACTTGTTTAGACGTATGCCTAATATATCATGTGTACTGTGTTACAACTCTAGATTCTACTGACGAGGAAAGGTAACACTAGACCATCGAAAGCTGAATTTTTAGTTCAGTCTAGGTTGTCGAGTGGTCTAGAGCGCTGGACACGGTGCAGCCGGTGTTGTCTCGATATCCAAATAGCATGAGTTCGAATCCCGGCGAGGGAAGAACAAAAATTTGCTTCCTCAAATTTGCAGATTTAATATTGTTGTGCTGATATTTAGAATATTTATAGATTACTTTATCTATATATAACATTATACATATTTATTAAAAGGTTAAATCCTAACTATCGTACTGCCTGTCAATACTTTTATGTTGGCATTGCACAAGTCATGTTTTCTTTGACTGTCCATGACATTAAAACACTAAATCCCTGGGATGTGTTTTAGTTGATTTTAGTCTCTGATGGATGATTTTTTTATTATTAATTGTGTTTGGCTTTTAACTAGCTTTCAGTAACTGCGAGTACTCTCAAATCGTACTTTTGTTAATTTGACCTGTTGATACTATTTGTAATGCATTTTTGTTATTTAATGTTTACTTATTTTGTGTTATATCTCGTCTCACTATTTTTAATATATACCACCAAGTATTTAGTATGACGATACATTTTCACTTCTGTTCTCGTACTATGAACAACAAATTTATTTATTTTGTAAAAAATATTTCCGTAATCCATGTTCGCCTTACAACAAAATTATTTTTATTTACCTGTGTACGTTATTTTATTTAACGGCATTTTGTCCAAGGTTATAGTTGTCTTTCTGATATTGTTTTACATCTCACCCCTATTTTTTTTATTAATTTTGTATTTACATTGTGTCATAGATCAAATTTATTCGTTCAGTGTATGTTTACTTGTTTTTGTTAATATGTCTTTTGATTGAGTTTAGCCATTTCAATTGATATTTTATAGTGTGTCTTTCTATGTTGTAATGTTACACTATTATTTCAGGTTAGGGTGAAGGTTGGCGCCTGTTTAAACGTTTAAACCCGCTGCATTTGTTTGCACCTGTCCTAAGTCAGGAACCTGTTATTCAATGGTTGTCGTTTGTTGATGTGGTTCATAAGTGTTTCTCGTTTCTCGCTTTTTTATATAGATTAGACCGTTGGTTATCCTGTTTGAATGGTTTTACACTAGTCATATTTGGGGCCCTTTATAGCTTGCTGTTTGGTGTGAGCCAAGGCTCCGTGTTGAAGGCCGTACTTTGACCTATAATCATGGTTTACTCAAACAAATTGTGACTTGGATGGAGAGTTGTCTCATCGGCACTCATACCACTTCTTCTTATATCTATGTGTACTAACTTCTTTAGATAGGTGAACTTATATTAACCTTCAGTTGCTAACTTCTACGTTATTTGGTCTCTGGTGGAGATCGAGTTGTCTCATCTGCAATCATATAACATCTTCTTATTTTTATATTATATATTCTGCAATTTAAATAATTTGCTGGCATTATTTTCTTCTTCCTCTTGAACCACACTTAATTTCCTGACAACCGTTCTACAAATTCACTTTTGGAAGGAAGAAGCTCGTGATGTTATAGTCTTGTAATTGACCGTCTGCTTCTAACCGATCTCAAATTACACGTGGTTTACTTCCTTTAAGCATGGAAGAAAGTAAGAATCATGATCAAAATTGCCCTAACGATATATAATTTATCACCAATTACGTCAAGTTCCATTTGTTTACCACAAAGTGATTATAAAAAATTTAAGAATTTATATACGATGCCAAAATTAGAAAGAAAGTCTATATTAAGGTTATAAATATTCAAATTATACTGCAGGCCATGCAATATAGTTTGTTATCTCGTACTTTATCTAAATATAATGACAGACTTCAAAGCGTCTCCTTGCATGTTTAATTGATAACAAGTAGATGTATCCACTTATTTTTTTTTTATATATAATAGTTTGACGAAGGACTGCTTAACGTCCAGCAGCAAATATTACATCTATATGTATAGCGATAGATAACATGTATTACATGTAGAATCATATAGATTGCTGTATGTTAAAGCAACACGCTGTATCTAGACTTTTAATATGGTAGCTCAAAAACTAAAAACAAAACATGTAACAAAAAAAATCAATCTATGGTAGTAAGATACCTTGCTTTGTATCTTAACTTTTACTGTGGCTGCTAAAAGAATATATATAACAAAACAATTCTTCCCTACACGGACAGATAACTCTGAAGTTTCGAGCCGACCAGTCTTTTTTTTTCTCCTGGAATCTGGAGTAGACTCAACAAATACCACATTTTAAAGGTTTTTTGTCTGTTTGGAGATCTAGGATCGTATACTCAACACTTTGCCCACCCGAGCGATTCATTTATTATTTTTTCCTAATTGCACAGGATGTAATCTTGAAATTACTTCTTTTACTTGCTCTTACAGGACCGAGTACCAGACTGTCCTATCACAGAGTAGGCTGTCAAAAAAGTATATACTCCGGAGTCAAAAGTCGGTAAAATGAAAATAGTGTATTTATGCATAAGTATTACCCTATTATACTTGAAAAGGGTTGTGTTTACCCGTGATAGCTTTTAATATTGCAGTATACGACTCGTATGAAATCATAGCTATGAAGCACATGATACCACTCTTTTTAAGACAGTTCGAAATCACATAGCCCAGGCAGCTTTAGTTTAATGTGTTTTCTTTTGTATATGTCTCATACATCTGTCCTGTTGCTTCTGAATTCTGAATTGTCTCCTTTGTGTATTGCCCACGGTATTTGATTTTTTTATTCAACATTTAACATTGTATGCACGCTCATACAACTGATGTCATCTTACTGTTATATGTCTGGATTTTTTTTCTAATGGTTTGACCATTCACTTTCTTAGAGCTAATACAATATTTCAAGATGTTTGTGATAGGGTTCAAAAGTCTATAATGAACTTCTATCCGTTTTCTTAATGACCAGAAACCACTTGTAACGTGAAAATATAATAGTAACAAGGAGACAAGTGGGAAACTGTCTGTCACTTTTGTCCTAACTTATTTTTCCGGCACTTAGTAAGATCCAGCCATTTCTAGTCGCGATGGGATTACAATGAATTGAGTTATTTTCGTACGTGTTGGGAATAAGATAAAGATATATTCAGTACCACATCAAAACAGAAGAATACCATCGATTTCTCATAAATAAACGACGGTAAGAGCGTGACTGCATCTTGTCTGCTATTAATATTGCTTTATTATCAATTTGTTCCATTTCAATACAAAAACCTATCTTTTCAAGACTATTAACCCGTATCTAATGATTTTCCATAAATTGAACTTTTCCATCAGATAATGAAGATTTTAGAGTTACAATGTACAAGATTAGTTGCCATTTAGCGTAAACAGAAGACAAAATCAAGATAAATACGGAGATTATTAATAGGCTTCAGATCAGTATCGTATTGATTGATATCAAAAGAAAATAAAAATAAACAAGCAGAAAAGCAGAAAAATACATATAAGACGAAAAAATACTTTTTAATCACTTGTAATTCATTTGTTGAGTCGCTGTCTATATCATGTGATAGCAGTTTGCATTAGAAAAAAGTACGAAAATCCTCCGATAAAAATGAGAAAGAAACACAAAAATAAAAAACATGATTGCATTTTATTAAAATGAATTAATTAGGAACGAGAAGTTTCGAAAAAAAAAACCACACAATGATTCATAAAAAAAATGTAATGCACGCTATATGTACGACAAATTCATTGAAGTTCCTTTTAATAGAGTTCGAGATGTCTCGGAAGAGGTATAACATTAAAGATTTAATATATCTCTATATTGTGTAGGATTGTACTTCCATAAAATAAAGTACGCGAAGCCCCGAGAGAAAAGGGCTAACCATTACGGATATCAACAAGTCTGTTGAATGATTAAAAAATAATGTATGTATCTTTTAATGGCTAAAATATTCTAAAATTGGCAGATTGAAACAGAAATAGAACCAAAGATCTTCAAGGGATTTGTTTAAACATATTTTATTAGTTTCAAAGACATTTGATAATTGGCCGGAAGGCTTTTGACTCTAAGATAGAGAAGGGTTAAGTTATTTGTGTTCTCGTTATTTCTTTTTGAAAACCTTTTGCAAGGCGAGAACTAAATATGGTATGCTAGTTAAATGTATGGTTTCACCGCTTTTTTAAGTCATTAACCAGTTTGATATTTCTTAAGGTCGTTCTTCATCTCACAAAAAACATGTTCAAGTTACATGTAGGTGGTGATTCATCGATCAAATACAATATATTTGTTCTGTCATTTGACCCGAAATGGGATCGAACCCAAGAACTCCTCCGCTCTTCCTTTATACCATAGATATGTTTTATTTCAATTTAAAAAAAACCAACATTATGTTAATACATATACGAAAAGGGATATTCAAACTCAATAGTCAAAAATAAACTGACAACGCCATGACTAAAAAAGACAGACAAACAACAGAACACAAAACACAACATAAAAAAACGAAAGACTGAGCAACACGAACCCCACCAAAAACTGGGGTGATCTCATAGTTGTTTTTTTTTTAATCAATTCATGAAATAATGTCTCATAATGTACGTAATCTACGATGCAAAAGCTACCGCATATGTTTTCAACATAAGATACACTGGAATGTTTAAATTTAAAGAAAAAAAGCATTAAATTGAAAAGTTTGAAATATTAATTCCAATCAGTGTTTATTGATCCTATTTTTGTATTAAATTTATTTCATAGAAATGTAAAAATAGTACTGTATGTCAGGTCATTTAACAATTAATTGCAGTTTTCCATGAAAACTTTTATTGTTGTGAAAATTTCAACAAAAGTCAATTGTTTACTATAATATAAAATTCTTTAGAATTTATTCTGTAATGGAGAATGGTAAAATCCCAATTTCCTTTTTTATTTTCTAAATGAACCAAGAAAACAAAATTAATATCTTCATAATATACATAAAGTAAGTACGTCTAAACAAGTGACCACTCTACGACAGATCTATTCTTTGGATCACCAGTGAAGGTGATACACGGCTGAAAACACATATAATATTCATAATTACTCTAAATATCAGCACAACAATGTTAAATCTGCAAATTTACGGAAGCAAATTTTTGTTCTTCCTTCGCCGGGATTCGAACTCATGCTATTGGGATATCGAGACAACACCGCTTGCACTGTGTCAAGCGTTCTAGACCACTCGGCTAACTAGACTGAACTAAAAATTCAGCTTTCGGTGGCCTAGTGTTACATTTCTTCGTCAGTAGAATCTAGAGTTGTAACACAGTACATGATATATTAGGCATGAAGATGGAATTGATTGCAGATAAGCTAAATTATCTATCGTAGAGGATCACCAGTGAAGGGTTTCCACATATAGAGTAGATAAGTTAATTTTTAATAGCCTATTCCAGAGAAAAAAGAGAAAGTTTACAAATCAGACGTTTTATTCCATTACACAAATCATTTTTCGAAGAGAAATGCTGAAATACATTTTCTGCACGGCTACGCCAGGTAAAATTATTGTTTATCTCAACAAAAATCATATACATAAACATAAGAATTGCCCATGCTTTGGTATTGGCACGATTTAAATTATAAATTTTATTTGTAATGTGATTATGCAAATTAATGCACCTCCCTCAGATGAAATAGACCTTAGATGTCTGGGTGCAAATCCTTTTGATATCTATGATTTTAGAAGAAAAACATTTTTTGGGGATTTCTTGTATCTACCTTTTCTCATGGAGGTTTTTCCACAAGAGTTGTAATTTGAATGAAAATCATTAAATTGGTTTGAGGTTAGAAAAGATGCACAACAGTGTTAACTAACTGAAACGGAACAGTGTCTTTCTTTGCTTTATATTTCATTTCCTCACATTGACGTTATTATCTATCAATATTTATATGGATACCAAATGATCCAGATATGATATATTTTTCTTCAAATATATTGGATTCTCCCCAGGGAAGATTGCTTTATTCAGACGTAACAAAAACGTAATGAAGCTGTAATCCTGAAAAGAAACCAAATCATGCAGATGTAGATTTCTTTCCGCTAAAAAGGAAATGTTCGTTTATAGCAAGCAACAGGCAAATTAAGTTTTTCTTTCGCGTCGCCAAGTAAATCTATCAATTTATAGTGCCTCATCCCAGTAGGTCGTGCTTGATTTGTACGTCAAAGGATTTCTTAAACTCAAAGAAAATGAGATTATTGAATTTCTTGTTTCTTTATCGATCTCGAATGGAGTTTGTCTCTGGTCGTGCACGTTGATGGCAGACGATAGTTATTTATTGGCGGGAATTAATCATGACCGATCGCCGGCTATTGCTTCTATCAAATGCATTTCTTTTTATATTAAATCCATGGCGTGAGTCTGTAAATAAGAAATTATCCATAATTGAAAAATACATAGGGAAATGTAGCGAGATCAGATGGGGGGAATTGTTGGTTATTGCACCGTCCACGTCCGTAATATAGTTCTGTTAATGAGAAATGACAGACCTATTTTCAGGGCATTTATTGTATTTATATAACTATATGTTTGTATTAGGCTACATAAATGTACGCACGAAACGAACAATTGCTACAGGATGTCTGCTGCGGAAATTCGAAATATAAACATTTCTTATAAATGATGATGTTTTTAGAAGAAGCTGTGTAATTCATTTAAATTATGGAAAAATAAAAATAGTAACGACTATTTGTTATTTTATTTCAGATAATAGCATTTGAAATATCAAATTGCTTTTCGTAAAAAAATATGAAACGCTTATTAATACATTTTGAACTTGATCGAACATATAAATCATTTTCATATAATTATTATACTTAGAATTTCTATATATTTTCCAGTAGTTTATTTGAGAAGAACATTTTTTTTTAATATTTAGTAATATTGGTTTTGCTGGACAACATGTTTCCATGTATAGCCGAAGGTTAAGACGGAAGGGTTATAAAATATAAATGAATAATCAAAATATAAGGTGAAAAATTCCCTAATTTTTTTTTCTTTGAGTCATGATTAAGAATTCAAATTTCATTAAAACTGAGTTTGTACACATTTTGAATATAATTTTAAAATTATATGGTACGTGTAACAATGGAGAATGCGAGTTAATTGTTCCTTTTCCGTCTTATTAACACAAATCATATACAATAAATTGCCGAGCACTAGCGGCGAATAAGATAATGTTATTGTTTGTGTGTTTGGCCGTTTTAAAACACCTAATGGATTGATTGGGTGTGTCTAATAAATTTTGGGCATCGAGTGTACCTGCGAAAGATCTTAAAACTATGATTTGTCAATATACGAGAAGGATGCAATCATTATAACAGTACAGTACTCCATGGTAAAGGGGACAGAAATTAACTAATTGATAACAAACTAAAAAAACTAAATAAAGTACATGAATTGACACATTTTATGAAAATTAATGTTTATGCTTGAAAAAAAAAAAAAAAAAAAAAAAAAAAAAAACTGACTAATAACCTGTACGTTAAATACAATCAGGTTACGAATAGTTCATATTTCTAATAAACAACTCCGATTTTAGATGTTTTGCAAAAGGAAACATGTACAGAGTAGCTGGTACGACCATAGTCCAACAACGCGGAATCTTACAATAATGTTGACTTCGTAGATGAATCACATATCCATGGTAAAAAGAAGGATTGCAAATTAGGTTGTTATAGAGTGAACATTCCTGTCACCCAACGTACAAATGTACTTAAAACATGTTTTTCCATAAGGTTTGCATCGACAGGGAAGCCTGTCTATCCCACCAATGGGTTGTTTCCTTTGCCAAATTCTAATTGAGAAACGCATGTGGAAATTTGAAAATGCTATATAGCATGTTGTCAACATATGAATATTTAAAGATCGAGTGGTCCTTTATCAAACACATCTAACTCATAACTGCAAGAAACCAAAATCGCCTCTGAGGGTTATAATTCAGTATGGACATTGTTTTTACTTTCTTTGTGCTTTATACAAAGGATAAAACGTTGCAATAGATCATGTTTTAATAAGATGCAGCGGCAGAAAAAAGAATGGCAAATTGCCTATGCCACATTACTCCCTGTCCTCTTGATGACATTTCCCACATACATTTTAATTAACGTAAAATATGATCAGAGAATAATAACATGTAGTTATGTAGTAGTTGAATACATGTAATGCTTAGATGGACTGTCTTAATTCATGTCAAATATTTTTTTTTACCAAAAACTATACAAGCAGAAAAAATCAAACCAGCCATTGTAGTTCGTATATAAGAAAACTTCAGATTCTGTTCATATCTTCTTTACTACTTAATACTACCAGACCGTTTTGTCTTAATTGAAAAGATTTTTCAACCGGGTGAAGTTTTATGAACCCTTTGTGAGTGTTTTTGTTTTGTTTTGTTTTTGTTTTTGTTGTTATTTGTTTATTTTTATCATGTTATTCTTTACATAATTGACTACCATGATTTTGAAATATTTGTTTACCGTATAGCCTAGAATTGAGATTGGTTTATCCCTCTTAGTTCATGTGTTGTGTCTTTTATTTCTTTTGTTTACAGTTTCATATGTGCAAAGACTTAATATTACATTTTCGAGTTTCTTTTGTTACCGAAGGCCAATAGAATTTTATACTTCATCTTATATAACGTACTTGTCTTGAGTAACAATTGAATTGGGTTATTTCAAAATTTTATGCTTTTGTGAACCTTATTCACTTTAATCTTAATAACGTCTTTTGTAAAATCAAAAACCCCATATTTTCCAAAACTGGAAAGAAATCAGGAGCACTTGGCCCTATCTCATTGGAAGTACTGAATTTTAAACTAAATTTATACTTTTAGAGTATATTTATGTTTTAAAAAGTAAAATAACAAAAATACCGAACTCCAAAGAAAATTCAAAACGGAAAGTCCCTTATCAAATGGCAAAATCAAAAGCTCAAACACATCAAACGAATGGAAAAAAACTGTCATATTCTGATTTGGTACAGGCATTTCCTTATGTAGAAAATGTTGGATTAAACAGTTTAGTTAGCTAAACCTCTCATTTGTATGACAGTCGCATAAAATTCCATTACATCGACAACAATGTGTGAACAAAACTTACAGACACAATAGGTAAACATATCAAAAATAGGGGTACAGCAGTCAACATTGTGTTATAATCTTAATCACTATAAAAACAAACAAATATGTCAACAAAGAAAAACAAAATGGCATATAGACAAAGCACATAAGCAACAATGATAGACAAGAATACAAAAAATGACCATAGCACAATAACACAATCGCGGGATGTATAAGTACAGAGCCACGCCAAAAGGATATTACTAAAAATGGACTAAACAGTCAAGGTTAATAATTTACGAAGACAAATAAAAGAACACGATAACTTATAATAAACTATTGTTGTTTTTTATATGCGTTTGACTGGAATCCGCTTGTATTTACGCTGCGCTTAAAGTGTAGTAGTAAGCCGAGAACCAGCTAATATGTGTACCGATTAACGTGCGCACAACACGGGATTTTGGATTAACCTACATTTATGAGTTTTAACCCGAGGAAAAAATTTTGACAGCCAAAACTTATGAACAATCTGACAACGGAAAAACCAAAAGGCCATTATGTCAAAAATCAATTTTGCTTGAGGTATTTATAAATAAGATGTGGTACATGTACATGAGTGCCAATGAGACAACTATCCATCCAAGTCACAATGTGTAAAAAGTAAACAATTATAGGTCAAAGTACGGCCTTCAACACGGAGCCTTGGCTCACACCGATCAGCAAGCTATAAAGGGCCCCAAAAGACTCTTTTTTCATATCGATTATTTTAAACTTTTGGATATATCCTTATTTGAATTGTACAAATCGGGGGAAAATGAATAACGATATATTTATGCAACACCACTCTGTTACATCTCGACGCCTTTTATCTTTCGGAAAATTTTAATTTATAGAATGATCTCTTTCAACGCATTACACTTAACTTTTTCTCCGCGCTTACAGAGCTCGTTGTCGAAATCGACATTATTTTGAATCAGTAGTCCACAACTCCGACAATAAAGTACATTACTCTTTGATGTTGATACAGATACATTTACCGATAGCAACAGTGTCCTAAAACTATGGCAATGTCATTTTAAAAATTACATTGTTCCAAGCATCACCGTACGTCAATCCATGTGCGATAGAACAGTTGATAGGATAGCAAAAGACCTACTTCTGACAATAGTGACAGTTTAACATACCTTCATAAAATGATGAATTATCATGTCGAAGTACTCTAAATATGCTTATTGTTATATATTGTAATTTAGGTCTTTCTTTGAAAAAAAAAAACCAAACTAAATTTCAAATAATTTCGTAAAAATAATAATATTATTAAGAATCAGTTCACTGTGTGTGTAAATAAAGCCGTGAGATATTGGACTACGTATTTTCACGTCAGACAAACTTCTTCGCACATGTATTTAATTTTTGATTTAGTATTTTCAAAAGGGAGTGGAATGCCCATCGATATATAATTTAAGGGAGACAGTGAAAAATGATAAAATTAGTCCATTATATAATGTGATCTCGGATGCAATTATATTTCTCTATATATGATCAATATATGTAGGATATGTGTAAATGAGGCAGTGATCCATCAATACAAATAAAAAGACTATTTAATGAATTACACAATTTTCATTTAAAATTTAATCAAAGTTTCCTTAAAAATCATGATAAATGAAAAATAAATGTCTGTTTCAGTCTTAAATTTCTCTTTGATTAGAACAAAACAACGACTAGAAAAATTACCACAATTAAAAATAGCTTGCGCTGAAAAACCCACTGTCAAAATGTTTTGATTTTTCTTTCTTTTCTTTGGACTTGAAGGTTAACAAATTCTGTTATGCCAGGAGTTATGAAATTGTTCAAATCTTGAAATTTGATTAATTTTAAAAATTTTGTTCTATGGACGACAGCAAGAAAAACGAGCAAGCGAAACCTTAGTTTTTCTTTCTGAAGACAATTTCCATTGGAATGAATTATTTTATTTTGCATTAAAACAATCAAAATACAGACCCCATGTCCATTCTTCTTTGAATCATACCATGCAACAATTAAAAATGTACCATATTTTATTTTACTTCTCGGATTGATGCATTACAGTTTTAACAAAGAAGAAATTCGGGATAAGAAATTTCTAAGAGACATATAAATATTATATGTCTCTGGTTTTACATTGCATTTAAAAAATCCATTGCAAGAGTATAATACATGTATGATTAGAAATCATCGCTCGATCTTGGAAGATCAGTTTCGCCACTTTTCGTTCTGGTCATGAGAAGATATTTAAGGGGTTTCTTTTGTTTACCCCACAAAATCAAACAACGAATATATTCCATCTCAACCTGAATTCGAGTGGTTCATTTTCTTCTAACAATGTTTATCTTTTGTTAGATGTTGTACTTTCAACGGTATTGATAAACGCAGAGTAAAATTTTAGATGTTTGGTATAAATTTGTTAAATCATTCATCTTCAAAACAAAATTTTAGAAGATAATGGGAAATATCAGAGAATACTGATATAAAGTTTAAAAAAAGAAGAAAACCCAGCACAGTTTTGATTAAAATGAACTGATTAAAAGTCAAATTGACCTCTAAAATCCTTTACAGACAAAACATGTATATCACTGAAACATCTCACAATGTTCGAATATACCCTGTTTTTAAACGCGCACTGGACATAACTTTTATATTTCTATTCAGACTTTCTACATTTTATCAACCGTAGTGAACCAATTTTTTAATGTTATGAATCCGTGGTTTCATTACATGTTCAATGCAAAAATAAATTGTATAAATACAGTTACTGTTGTGTGAATAAATTTTAATGAAAGCTTACTGAAGGTCGTTCATAGGACGCCCATTCATGAGGGCGTGACAAATTTCTTTTGTACAAAGTTTGACGTGCGGTGACGCTTGCAGGTGTAAATTACATTGTCATAGTTTTATGACAATATTGTCTTAGGACATCAAAAGATTACGCACTATACTATTGTGACTGTGTCATCCTGATTCAAAACTAAATTGATTTAGAAAAAGTGCTTTGCAACCGCTGAGAAAAAGTTGAGTGTAAAAGGATTTCAGCAGATTTAAATCTTAGTGGCTTTTTCATAATAAAATGTTGAAGTATGTTATTTTTTCTGTAGTATATCGTGTTCGACCTTGTATTTCCTGTTTCTGTCAATTATTCTACACTTGAAAAGCAATATCGATCTTACTTTCAAATAAAATACCACTTAACGTCAGATATTCTAAATCGGATTTATAAGAGTAACAGATAAGGTTCTAAGTGATGTCTTGAAAATGCTATAAAGGCGAAGTTTGAAAACACTTAATTCTAGAGCAATATCTATCGTTCATAATGTAAACCTACTACGATGTGAACTTTTCATTGCTTTTACGTTTAAATCAATTTGCATATAATGGTTTTAGAATTTTAACCTTAATTTTAAATTGAAGTTAACATGTTATAAAATCTGCTATTCCAAAAAATTTGATAATGATTGATCCAAGCAATCTGACATCTTTTGTGTTTTGATTTTAAAAGAATGTTTCAAGACTCTTTCATTGTAAACATATTTGAAGAACGCTCTACTTTAATTAAAATTCAATTAGGTTTAATAATCAATTTCTTTTTAGGATTCCATCAAGGGGGATTATAAATTGTATCGTTTTGCATTTTTATAACTTTAATAGAACTTATAGGAGGGTCTCGTTGGGTTTACAAATAAAAAAAACAATGGGCAAAAAATATAAAGAATAGAGAAAAATGGGCAAAACAAAAGAATAGAGAATAAAGGAGCTGCTGAAATATAAAGATATGAGAATATTGGACAAAAGTTTAGAGAAAAAGGGCATAAAAATTAAAGACTACAGAAAAATACACCAACTCTTATCAAGTTAACACAGACCTTTGGTAGTTCTATTACTATCGCAAGGCAGAGAGGATCGATGTTATCGAGATTCGTTCTGTCTTATGTTCGGCCATATTCAGGGTAATTGCTGGTCAACCAACATGCACCCCATCAAAAGGAAAATACAAGATAACTTGCAATACATGTATATGTGTTCTAATCCATGCACGAGTTTATGGTGTCTTTAATGAATGGTTGATGATAAGAAGAATGACAGGAATTCTTATTTTTAAGCGTCTACAATTAGAAAATCTAATCAGCAAACTTTCTTCAGTAATGAATGAAAAGAGAAGTGGGATCTGCTTCTTTGAGACAGGAACCCACAGACACACACATAAAGCACAAACCAAGAGGTCAAAATACCGTTTTGAATAAAAGACAGTGTTAAATCGCACAGAGGGTAAACTAACTTATGAGTAATGTAAACGAGACTATCAAAGAGCGGCCATCAAAATGAAATTCCCTGATGACAACACATATTTAGATAAAACATATAATGGGGAAGCACATTATTTTTCGTAAATCAAAATGTTTATTTTCGAAATGCTGTATCTTAGTCATCTGCTGAGATATAAAGACAGATGAGGTATCAAAAGAAAAAAGATACAATGATCTATTGCTTAAACACATTGTTACTCGTATTACAAATAAGGAAATATTAAAAAGCTGCCATATATATTTGGAGAAAATTTGCAAGGGTTTTTCGTAACTTCCTATTTTAGTAATAAGCAGTTTCAGTTTTCCACAAGCATAAAACTGTGTCTTATATTTATTAACCATATAAAAATAAGAAGATGTGGTATGATTGCCAATACTGTAACTCTCTACCAGAGACCAAATGACATAGAAGTTAACAACTATAGGCCACCGTACGGCCTTACACACGGGTCAAACCCATACCGCATCACAAGCTATACAAGGCTTCGAAAACTAACGGCCTTAATGATGTACACACAATAAACGAAAAAAAATATATAGAATACACAGCAACAAACGACAACCACTGAATAACGAATCCTGACTTAAGACAGGCACATAGCGAATGTGTCGGGGTTAAGCAGATTTGCAGACGTCTAACCTGGGATAGTGGACTGTTGTAACAGCTTGTACAACATAAAAAATACTATGAAAGTCAGTTGAAAACAATACAAATCACAAAAAACTAATAAAAACACTAAAAACACAAAGTACAATTCTGCCAGTTCTCACAGTTACTGAAAGTTACCATGTCCTATTACGAAACAATAGCTAGACCTATTTTTGTTCCAGCGTCATTATGAATCGCAAATATTCAAAATTGCGATATTTTTTTAACTTGACTTTATACAAAAAATCTGAAACACGGTTTTATAACTTTTATTTATGCTGCATTAGATGAAATAAACATACGTTGAGTACATGTATATCTTAAGCTGAAAACGCTTACTTTAAAATAACAATGGTGTTTTCCCCCGATTGTTTTCCAAATACATGTACGACCATTTCGAAACTTGCAGGTGATGATGGTTTTATCCATTCTTAAGGTCATGATTCATGGCTATCTCTCCTTTAATATGATATATGTACCCTATTTGTCTTGTTAGCTTTTGACAAAATTATAGATTTTCAAATACGACAACCTAAATTTTTCCCTAACTAGATTGTTGAAGAACAAGTGACCAGTATGCTGGAGTTTCTTATTGACAACATATTTGTTGAATTTAGACGGAGACATTTTCAACAAATTGTCGGCATTCCTATGAGAATGAACTGAGCGCATCTCCTTGCCAACCTCTACTTATTTTCATATGAGTCGGAGTTCCTTCAGACACTTCAAAAAAAAAAGAAAAAAAAAAGAAGATAAAAAAAGCCAGATCATTTAATTCTACATTCAGATGTATTGATGATGTTCTTTCCATTAACAATCAAACTTATCTGATTGGGTTCCATTATTGTCTTTGTATATCTTAAAGTGTTTGTGCTATATTTCTGTCACGTAGTGTTTTCATTTTAGCGATATTTTTTTAACATTGTCGTAAAGCGGGTGATTTGACTAGCCATTAAACCAGGTTCACCCCACCATTTTTTCTTAAAATGTCCTGTACCAAGTCAGGAATATGGCAGTTGTTATCAAATAGTTCGTTTCTATGTATGTTGGCGTATGTTTTTGTTGCACTTCAGTGTTCCTGTTGTTCCTTTGTTTTCCTCTTATAGTTGATGTGTTTCCCTCGGTTTTAGTTTGTAACCCGGATTTGTTTCCTCTCAGTCGATTTACGACTTTTGAACACCGTTATACTACTGTTGCCTTTATTTAACCTTTACTGTTTGGTCCATTTATGGTAATTTACTTTTGACGTGGCTCGGTATTTATACATCATACCATCGTGTTATTGTGCTATGGTCATTTTTGTAATCTTGTCTTTTATTTTCGCTTATGTACTTTGTCTATAGAGTGTCTATATGCCATTTTGTTCTTTTTTGTTGAAATAGCATGTTTTTAAAGTGATTAAAATTATAACACAATGTTTACTGCTATACCCCTATTTTTGACATTTTTACCTATAATTATGTTTGTTTGATTTGTTTATACATTTTTGTCGATATAATGGAGTTCTATGCGACTGTCATACAAGTGAGAGGTTAAGCTTGCTATAAAATCAGGTTTACTCCACCATTTTCTACATAAGGAAATGCCTGTATCAAGTCAAGAATATGATACTTGTTTTCCATTCGTTTGATTTGTTTCAGCTTTTGATTATATTATTTGATAAAGGATTTTCCGGTTCGAATTTTCCTCTGAGTTCGGTACTTTTGTTATTTTACTTTTTTGCTAAATAGTTTGAAAAAAATAAATTAACATTGTTGGAAGGGAACGATTTTGTGTCAAAACATTTTGCATTTACTTAGTCACACCTGAAATAGTCGTTGTCTTCAGCAAATGCGATTCGTCCGGGGATTTGACTTTGACTGACAAATTGTTTTTCTTTGATCAGAAAGCATCATACTATACTCTCTAAAAGGGAGGAATTGTATAAATCACATCAAAAGTGAAGACGAATATAAAAAAGAAGATGTGGTATGATTGCCAATGAGACAACTGTCCACAAGAGACCAAAATGACACAGAAATTAAAACAACTATAGGTCACCGTACGGCCTTCAACAATAAACGGCCTTATTTATGTACAAAAATGAACGAAAACAAATATGTAACACATAAACAAACGACAACCACTGAACTACAGGCTCCTGACTTGGGACAGGCACATACATACATAATGTGGCGGGGTTAAACATGTTAGCGGGATCCCAACCCTCCTCCTAACCTGGGACGAAGTCTTTATTGCGTCTAATGAATCACTGACGTCTATCTAGTGGAATTACCTTGTAAATCGTCCGATTAATGTCCATGAAAAATCGGATTCGATATTGTCTTTTCTGTCATGTTAATTCTTGTCAGCTATCAGCGAACCATTTGATCATAAAATGCATTTTAATTTGCATTGGATAAACATCAAGGTTCTCAAAATACCATATGCATCAATCTAAAGAAAAAAAACAACTTTGTCTTCATTATGGATTCTGGAAAACTTCACCTGACTTGAATTTTATATTGCATGTATAATGAAACTTTATAAAAACACAAGTACAATCACTGTAGGGCCACCAAACTTGCTATCAACAATGCAGTTTGCAAAAATCATTTGCTTAAATAATCTTATTTGACGTCTCATGTGATAGTGACCACTGCCGGACACAATTTTAATAAGCACAAAGGAAACACTTGTTTTTCTGCCAGCGTGTTAATTTTACATAGTGAAATGATATTGGCTGCATGAGCATATTTTATGCAACGTCAATAAGCTTTGTTTGAGGTTATATATGAACAGTGTGTTTCAGAAGTATTTTATTAAAGACATTTTGCTTATATTTTTCGTCTCCCGCTACTTGTTTAAAACAATTAACAATTGTCAGTCACGATGTTATCTATTTAATGGCTCAATGCAATGCAATTGAGGTTAACCATCGACACGGATATGTGGTGAATACGTAAATGAGTTAACAAAGGAATGACATGAAATATCTTCGACAAATCATGATAGAAATATTCGGCAAGTCTCGCATTTCTTCCTGTTGTAAGCCCTGTACAAAATAATTTCATTTTCCGAGACAATGTATTACCATTACATTTTTGACCATGCCCTGGAAAGGACTATATATAATAAGAAGATACAACAGTTGTTTACTGATGTTAATATTCATTACTTAATTTAAAATACACAAACAAACGAAAAGTAAACAGAAGAAAATAAAATATTATAGTGGTTATGGAATTGCATGAACCTCAAATGGAATGAGAGCGCGGTGGTCAGCTGGTTAAACTCTCCTGCTTCTTGTCTCTTTGTATCACACGCCATGCTAATCTTAATTCAGTCAACATGTCATGCATGATATGGGATATGACAAATTAGTTAAGTATAGACTTGAGACGATTATTCTATTAACGTGAGATCTATGAGAGCATGGCTCTTGTGAGATGAGACACGAACACATCGTATCGGGTAAAACATGGTGATAGTTACCACAACCATTTGCACTATTCTTGCTTATGACCCTGCTGCTAAGAACATTACTAAAGAACAGATAAGAAAAAAATTCTCTTTTAAATTATTTTTTTTCCTTATAAGATCACAATCTGAGATATGTTGAAACACCCATCGAGGGAAAATGAAATTCAGTGTTGGGCATTGTTGATACAAGTTTAATGCAATATTGCAGTTTTACACGCTTTTTGTAAAATTTTGCATAGAAGGAAATCATTACATGTTTACATAAAGAATTAATTCATAATTTGAAACACTATTGAGGATGGCTTTACACCCAATATAATTTTGTTATAGGTTAAGATTTTTTCCGTTTTTGTTTTCTTTTCGTGTTGTTGCAATATATAATATATTGATATAGTGAATTCCAGTGCAGATTGAAATTATTTCTTTTTATAATGCTCACAAATGACATACTAGGGTCACTGTGGATAAAATACATAGATCACTGGGCAACCGTAGCGCCGTTACGAAATGTGGTAGTTGTAATAACAACTATTTGAATTAAGGTTTTCAAAATGATCACAAAACTGATTTTAAACATTTATATATTTTATATATGTAATATGTAAAGTCACAAATAATAATAATGTAAGCAAATCTTTTTATACTTAAATATTACAAGTGTATCATCGAAGGTTTTACGAGCTGCATCATGATTTGGTTGACGGATCTACACTTTCTGTGTCACAGACGATCCTTAATTTTTGTCCGTTTGTCGTAGTCACAATCAAAGCAAGTTTCCCTTGCTTATTCATATCACTGAATGTGACTGATCACCATCCTGGTTTTTACTTGTCAAGAAACTGGCATTAATGGATCCGGATCTGCTAATCGATCTGAAGGGTATCGTATTTCTCAATTCTTAGTTTCCTTTTGGTAAATCGTACACATGAGAATGCAGGATCGGGGTTTTTCATTATTGTACGAATGGCATAATAGTAAGATTCACATCGCCATTATTCTTTGCACTTTTCAAAACTTCAGCGATTTCCTTTGTTGTCAAATTCGAAAGTGTTGAGTTTGACTGTCCCTCTGGTATCTTTCGTCCCTCTTTTATCGCGTTCACGGTAATAATACGGTCAAATACTTTTAACTTTGCATTGCCTGCAGAATGACCGGGGTTTATAGATATAAGAAGATGTGGTATGAGTGCCAATGAGACAACTCTGCATCCAAGTCAAAATTTATAAATGTAAACCATTATAGGTCAAAGTACGGTCTTCAACACGGAGCCTAGGCTCACACCGAACAGTAAGCTATAAAGGGCCCCAAAAATTACTAGTGTAAAACCATTCAAACGGGAAAACCAACGGTCTAATCTATATAAAAACGAGAAACGAGAAACACTTATGAACCACATCAACAAACGACAACTACTGAACATCAGATTCCTGACTTAGGACAGGTGCAAACAAATGCAGCGGGTTTAAACGTTTTAATGGTACCAAACCTTCACCCTTTTTCTGAACCAATAGTGTAACATCACAACATAGAAAAACACACTAAAATATCAACTGAAATAGTTTAACTCAATCAAAGGACATATTAACACCATTGAATGTATGTTACATATACATTTTCTTCATTCACGTTCTTCCCACCAGTAAATCGGAATCCTAGTCCGCATGAATCAGGTACTAACAGTACTCCTTCTGTTAAGTTCAGCGACGGTTTCGATCTGTAAAATAAAACGATACCATTTTAAATGTATCTTAACATGTTGATACCTGTTCGTTGTTATGCTTTGTGATCATCAATTAATGATATTTAGTAACATTGGTGTTAAACAGCAGAAGTGTCGTGTTTTAGTTCATGGCACAAAATCTCTCCGTTTTCTTAACAAAACCCTTAGCAAGCAAACTGATTGTTAACTTTTCCATCTCTCACAGTCAAAGCGAGATCTTCAATACGGATCTTAACTTTTCATTACATCATTGCAAGTTGAAAGCCACTGAAAGCACTTGTTTGTTTAACAGTTCTCATAACATATCAATAGAACCACACGTGTGTGTTGCAGAATTTAGTCAACAATAGTAGTAAACCAATGTTCAAATCTCGTAAATCGGTTTAGAAGATATAAATCAAGGAAACAAACAAAAACTGACGGAATCAGATGAACTTTAAAGGAAGCGAGATCCGCTGCATCTACAATGTGATCGTTTCCTGCTATGCATGCATCTCCCGCAATGCGAATTCATACTCAGTCAAAATGCCACAATTAGGAATAACACACAATCGGTAAAATAACATGTCTCTAGTGAGATGTGAAATACATCGTATCGGTTAACCAGTTCGTGATCTTGACCGTAAGACTTATTTAGTGCCGATTCAGTCGTTCTTCCTCATAGCTCTGTTGGAGCAGTTTCTTGTAAGGAACACACACATTTTAATGAAGTGTTAATACTGGAAACATGCACATGTGTAATGTACTAATTAAAATATGTAAACGCCATACGATGCGAAAGACGGAATGTTACTGCAGATAAATGAAAAGTTGTCAATTGGAAAATTTAAATTTTCATGTCTAGGAAAAGATACAAGATCAAGATACAGAGAATGGACATAAGTATTCGTCGTTCCTTTTTCATTTTAATCTATGTTTTTTTTCAACAAAAAATATTATGGGGTCATTTGTTGTTAGATTTTAATCAACCTGGTATCAATAGAAACAGAATTGTCACAGGCTTATTTGGTTTTATGTTCGTTTTGAAATATTTTCATTTTCTTTATGCCTTAAACACAAGTACTATTTTGTTCATAAATTTGCAACAAGCTCTACCATGTTAAATTAAAAACAATTATTATACGTATTCATATCAATAGAAAACAAAAAGAATTGACGACAAACTTATGACCAAATAAACAAATATACTTTCGACAATTCTGTGTCTTTGAACACCTGGTTTGTAAAAATCCAACAAATAGATACATTCAAATTGATTTCTTGAAAAAAAAATGTGTTTTGATATGAAATATACACCAAACAAGAAAGGTGACGAAAACTTTTGGCCATGAACTGTATGAAGCAAACCTTTAAGCAGCGGTATTAAGTTCATTTGGACATATTATGTATGAAATGTGGGTTTTTGAGTGACATGTGTTCATCAGTATTAGTGAAAATGAAAAAAAAAAAATAATCGTGAAAATCAATTTTTCTTTTTGTCTTTTAGATGGTTCTAAATGAATTCTGCTTCATATCAGTACGTACAAAAACAAGATTGTCAGAATTTTTACAGACCTCTTAACATTTAAAAAAAAATTGGTTTTGTTTAGCTTATCACTGTCATATTTGCATGACTACAGTCTGTAGCGTTATACACGACAACGATAAAAATGATGATGACATGAAGATGATCATAAAATATATGTGTTAGGGTGTATACGAACAATTATGACATTTAAAATAATCCTACACAATAAGTGTTGTGGCCCTCATATGAGTTGTCGCAGTAAAGAAGAGCAATCTAGAAGAAGACAACAATTACATCCTCTGCGTTGTAATTACGTATTCATTTTTAAATGTCTTAGGATTTATCACTGGACAATTGGTTTATATGCATGCATAATCTTTACAACTAATTTTAATTCATTACATGTACCGTTTCTGACCAGTTAATTTTTTGATGAACCACAAATTAAATGAATTATCAGAATAGTATACTTAATGTGGTAAGGAAATATTATTCAACCATTTTGCTCCATACACAAGATTTCACCCATTTCCGTGGAAACATCACGCGTTCATCAGATACGCTCAAGATCAAGTTTTGAAGGCAAACATATATTAAATGTTTGTGATGATAATTCATTAAGTTTTAATGGTATCATCATTACGGAAGTAAAGCGATTCGATTAATAAATGTATATTTATATTTTAGTATTAAAACAATAGCGACAGAGTGCATAAATACAACCACTAGTAAACTAATCGTCATCTGAAACGATCATTTGGATCTGAAAAGCCCTTAAAAGACTGAATAGTTAATTGTTTTGTCATTTTCAGTCTTTCAGTCAATTTCAGACTTTTCAACAACCCTACTGGTCAGTACTGTTCGGACAATTCGCTCGGAGTTGATTAAGATTTGTTAAGTTAATGCTCAGACTGTCCAGTAGTTGTTACTTACCTGTACACTTCAACATCATATTGAATTTTCTTAAATGCTAATGAACTATACTGAATTAACTGCAATCAACTTGTTTGAACAGCACAAATTTACCGCAGTGGATTAGTGTGAAAATTGACTGAAAGGCTGAACATAACCGAATAGTTTGTTGTTCACACTTTCCAGATGATGTTAAAATCACAATGACCGTTTTGGACTGAACATATTAAGAGCCAATCTGCCAGAAAACCATACAATGGGCTCCAAATGTAATGTAATTATATTGACCTGAAATTTTGCATACATGATACCTTCATAGCAACTAATCTCTTCAAAATATTTGTTAAAAATATTCAATGTTACTCTCTATATGGAGCGCCATCTATAAATAGCCATTTATGGTCAAAATAAAGCCGAAAATTAGCAAATGTCAGCAGTTTTCAGCTGAAAAATACCAGTGTTTATCAACATGTGACTGTTTGATTGGTTAGAATATTGTTGTAATATTGTATTTTAACTGTCAAAATATGTTAATACCTGAGGTTAAATTTTTTCCTATATTTGCTCATTCTGGTCCAAATATCCGAAGTTTTACGAGACTACTAAAATGGTGAAATTTGCTTTTTTTTAAAAGTCTATATTTTCTAAAGTGGCACAAATATTTTAATGCCATTTGTTTTTTCTTAAACGCTAATCATATATCTACAAAATATGAAAAATCCGATTTCGGCAAACGATCATAGTACTAAATGTAAATTTATTAGTTTGGAAGGAATTGTGGTTTAGCAGATGTTATCCTATATTAATGATATTTCTCTTATTTGGACCCGTCAATAATCCCCCTCTGGGGCCCCACCTTGTAAAAATTAAAAAAAAAGGTGCACAACTACAATGTTTAATTAGTATCTCATACAACTTTCACATTAAACCCTTTTGTGGTTGCGGAGGAGTTGCGGACCAAAGGTAGTTACACTACACCACTACTGATTTTCTCCTTTTTGGTCCAAAGTTCCCCCATAAACCCTCAATAGAGAAAACAAAAAACATTTGGTGCACAATTTCACAACCCTCACAAGACATATCATTACTTTGGTTTAAATCAAATTTGTACTTTGAGAGGACTTAAGGATTGTAGATATATTACAAACAAACAGACGGACGGACAGACAGACAGACATTGTGAATATTATATATCCCCCAGCTATTACTAACATATGTATAATAAGTTTCTTTACAAAAAGATCCAATAGATTCAGGACAGCTATTAATTACAGGTGGATACGCGCATGAATCTTTCCAGTGGAATAAGACATGTAGAGAAAATTTATCAAATCACCAATTACTATATCTAAATTAAAAAGAAGGGATATGCTGTATAGATTCATGACACAAAATCTTTATATTTACTTGATAAAATACCAGCAGTTTAACAGAGCTTGTGTTGCTGTTCTTTACCTAAAAGTCACAGTGGTGCTTCCAACATGTACAAGAAGCTCACAGCAAGTTCAAAATGACCCCTTGTCACTGTTTAACTTCATTAAGACTTTAACTGTCAGATTTTCATGTACATAAAATAACATGTTTCAATCATTTTCATTTTATATTACTTCAAAGTACATTTATCTAGGCAATTAATAGAGGAAAGTAAAACACTAATACAATCATTATGATGGTGGCATTTTTTGTAGTTACACTGTACTTTTTTGCAACAAGAATGAATGTAAAGTTGAAAAGTCTATGCTATATGTATAATAATATATATAGAAACAGGATGTACCGGTATGTCATCACTTGACATTTTGATTTGCAAATCTTCGTCATCAACTACATTCGAATTCTCAAATTTAACTAATGACAACTTTGCTGGAAGTTTGACAAATTTGGCAAAAACACTCCTAACTCGAGATGTGGTAACCACTCGTCAGCGTTAAATTTCTTTGTTATATCATCGTGCCTTAATAGTTTTAAATTATTAAAGGTTTGATTAAAAATTGGTCTTTTTTCTGTAGCACTGCATTCTACGTATATATCAGGTAAAAATTACTTAACCATACTACTAAAACGTTTCAATGGCTTATAGAAACCGTAAAAGACCATCCGTCTGCAATATTCAAATTAGTTGTCGAAACTGATTGTAGAAAAACCTTTGTGCTCATAAAAATCAGCTACACATGTCTCAGCCCATAGAAGTTTCACTTTGTAATAAATACTTTCTTTGTTGGCATATATATACATGTTGTTGTCTCTTTGACACATTCCCCATTTCCATTCTCAATTTTATGCTTGTCTATGCATATATGATAGTCTAAGAAGTAGTGAGGTTTTTGAATAAACCTTTAAGCAATTTCGCTCTGGACAAACAATGAATGGATCATCATCTGAATTATCACCAGTGTCGGCTGTTACATTTGCTCTTGGAAAATATTCAGTTTCTGCTGTTTCATTACATCCTCCATCTAATTTGTCTTTGTTATAAGTGTAATTGACAGATCCTAGAACGAAAGTTTCTTCTTACTAAATGGTATTTGTACCTACAAAAAAAAAAAAAAAACGTAACCATATTATCATAATATATAGAACTGATTAAGCATAACGTAGGCTAATATTGACAAAATGTTAAAAGAATAGTGTTCTAGCTCAATACAAAATTTTCTCTCTCTCAAAAATGACCCGAGACATATTGTTGTCTCAAACAGACTAAAGATTTTACTGACGCTGCTTTTTTTAGAACAATACAAGGGTAACTACTAGTAGAGCACGACAAGCTTACGCTTCCGAAGTACATGAGTACCTTCTCTCATTATAGATCTTTTATTGAGTTGGTTTTGATAATTAAGGTCTTTCCTTTTCCAGAAGGGAAAGACCTTACTGTATTTCTTCTGATTATTATTAAGGTCTTTCCTTTTCAAAAGGAAAGACCTTACTGTATTTCTTCTGATTATTATTATTATTATTATTATTATTATTAAGGTCTTTCCTTTTCAAAAGGAAAGACCTTACTGTATTTCTTCTGATTATTATTATTATTATTAAGGTCTTTCCTTTTCAAAAGGAAAGACCTTACTGTATTTCTTCTGATTATTATTAAGGTCTTTCCTTTTCAAAAGGAAAGACCTTACTGTATTTCTTCTGATTATTATTATTATTATTATTATTCTTTTTCCGCCAAACTTTGACAAAGTTAGCAGCCTTAACCGTAAGACGTGTCGCTTTCATGTTCACACTTTGTATCGGTGTCATGAATACCTATCCGGAACTCACCCTGTGAGTCGAAAAATTTTGTCGGTTCGGAGTAATCCCTCCGAAACCAAAAAACCTTGTTATCATTCAAACACCGTAACCGTAATAGGTAGAAAAACCGAAGGGTGAAATTTGTTCAGGACCAGACCCCGGTTCTTCGTTACATTTGGATCGAAAAGATTCAACGACTCATTGGTAGGGTTATGCCCCTTTGAAAATTAACCGGTGTCGGTTGGCCACAAAAACTCAGAAACCGTAAGTCGTAGACACCTAGGATCTTCACCAATCATCATCAATTGATGTGACTTGAAAATATCTCAAGGTCAAATTTGTATGTTGACCTTGACCTTGACCTAACACCTTGTTATGGGATAATCTCAGAAACCATTATACTTACAGAAGTTTTGAATAGTGGAAAATGTTTGGGTCATTAAGTCGCAACTTCGTTACATTTTGACCGAAAAGATTTGACCTTTCTGTAAGGGCATAACCCTTGTTTATGTTTCTAAAACACAAAATCAGCTTTTACTGTTAAACCAAAGGTCCTAGACCCATGGGGACTTCAACGATGACATTTGGGACCAATGACCTTGACAAAAGTCACAAGGTCAAAGTTCAAGGTCATGTCCCAGATAGCGAATTATGTGTTTTTACCTTATTTAAAGGATTTGTGGTGTGTTTTAAAGCTTTTTAAGGTTGACCTTGACCTTTGACCTTTCAACATTTTATTGGATATCTCAAAACGATTATACTTACAGAAATAGTAAATAGTGAAAATGTTGAGGTGACTAAGGCACAACTTTTTACATTATGAACGAAGAGATTTGACTTATCATTAAGGGCATAACCCCGTTAACGCTTTCTGAAAAACTAAATTAGCTGTAACTCTTGAACTAAAGGTCCTAGACCCATGGGGTCTTTTATAATGACATCGTGGAACAATGACCTTCACAAAGGTCACAAGGTCAAAAGTCAAGGTCATGTCCTAAATAGCGAATTTGTTGTTTTTGTCATATTTTAACGGTTTTATGTGTGTTTCAGAGCTTTTCAATGCATTTTATGTCTATTGGGACATGTATTTTACATTACGAAAAGGAAGACCTCTCAATTGTTCAAGAACAATTGACATTTTAATTATTATTATTATTATTATTCTTTTCCGCCTAACTTTGACGAAGTTAGCAGCCTTAACCGTAAGACGTGTCGCTTTCATGTTCAAACTTTGTATCGGTGTCATGAATACCTATCCGGAACTCACCCTGTGAGTGAAAAAATTTTGTCGGTTCGGAGTAATCCCTCCGAAACCTAAAAACCTTGTTATCATCTAAACACCGTAACCGTAATATGTAGAAAAAAAACGAAAAGTGAAATTTGTTCAGGACCAGACCCCGGTTCTTAGTTACATTTGGATCGAAAAGATTCAACGACTCGTTGGTAGGGTTATGCCCTATGAAAATTAACCGGTGTCGGTTGGCCACCAAAACTCAGAAACCGTAAGTCGTAGACACCTAGGATCTTCACCAAATATCATCAATTGATGTGACTTTGAAAATACCTCAAGGTCAAATTTGTATGTTGAACTTGACCTTTGACCTAACACCTTGTTATGGGATAATCTCAGAAACCATTATACTTACAGAAGTTTTGAATAGTGGGAAATGTTTGGGTCATTAAGTCGCAACTTCGTTACAGTTTGACCGAAAAGATTTGACCTTTCTATAAGGGCCATAACCCTAGTTTATGTTTCTAAAAGACAAAATCAGCTTTTACTGTTAAACCAAAGGTCCTAGACCCATGGGGTCTTCAACAATGACATTTGGGACCAATGACCTTGACAAAGGTCACAAGGTCAAAGGTCAAGGTCATGTCCCAGATAGCGAATTATGTGTTTTGACCTTATTTAAAGGATTTTAGTGTGTTTTAAAGCTTTTAAGGTTGACCTTGACCTTTGACCTTTCAACATTTTATTGGATATCTCAAAACGATTATACTTACAGAAATAGTAAATAGTGAAAATGTTTAGGTGACTGAGGCACAACTTTTTACATTATGACCAAAGAGATTTGACATATCATTAAGGGCATAACCCCGTTAACGCTTTCTGAAAAACTAAATTAGCTTTAACTCTTGAACTAAAGGTCCTAGACCGCATGGGCTCTTTATAATGACATCGTGGACCAATGACCTTGACAAAGGTCATAAGGTCAAAGTCAAGGTCATGTCCCAAATAGCGGATTTTGTGTATTTTGTCATAATTTAAGGGTTTTAGTGTGTTAAAGAGCTTTTCAGTGCATTCTACGCCTATTGAAACATATATTTTACATTATGAAAAGGAAGACCTCTCAATTGTTCAAGAACAATTGATATTTTAATTAAGGTCTTTCCTTTTCCAAAAGGGAAAGACCTTACTGTATTTCTTCTGATTATTATTATTATTATTATTCTTTTGTTCCGCCAAACTTTGACAAGATTTGCCTCCGTAACCGTAAGACATGTCCCTTTCAGGTTCACACTTTGTATCGGTGTCATAAATACCTATCCGGAACTCACCCTGTGAGTCAAAAATTTTGTCGGTTCGGAGTAATCCTCCGAAACCTTAAAACCTTGTTATCATTTAAACACCGTAACCGTAATAGGTACAAAAACCGAAGGGTGAAACTTGTTCAGGACCAGACCCCGGTTCTTCGTTACATTTGGATTGAAAAGATTCAACGACTCATTGGTAGGGTTATGCCCCTTTGAAAATTAACCGCAGTCGGTTGGCCCCCAAAACTCAGAAACCGTAAGTCGTAGACGCCTAGGATCTTCACCAATCATTATCAATTGATATGACTCTAAAATATCTCAAGGTCAAATTTGTATGTTGACCTTGACCTTGACCTACCACCTTGTTATGGGATAATGTCAGAAACCATTATACTTACAGAAGTTTTGAATAGTGGAAAATGTTTGGATCATTAAGTCGCAACTTCGTTACATTTTGACCGAAAAGATTTGACCTTTCTATAAGGGGCATAACCCCTAGTTTATGTTTCTAAAAAGACAAAATCAGCTTTTACTGTTAAACCAAAGGTGCTAGACCTATGGGGTCTTCAACGATGACATATGGGACCAATGACCTTGACAAAGGTCAAAAGGTCAAAGGTCAAGGTCATGTCCCAGATAGCGAATTATGTGTTTTTGACCTTTTTTAAGGGTTTAAAGTGTGTTTTAAAGGTTTTAAGCTTGACCTTGACCTTTGACCTTACAACTTTTATTGGATATCTCAAAACGGTTAATCTTACAGAAATAGTAAATAGTGAAAAATGTTTAGGTGACTGAGGCGCAACTTTTTTACATTTTGACCAAAGAGATTTGACATATTCTTAAGGGGCATAACCCCCGTTAACGGTTTCTGAAAAGACTAAATTAGCTTTAACTCTTGAACCAAAGGTCCTAGACCCATGGGTCTTTTAAATTGACATTGTGGACCAATGACCTTCACAAAGGTCACAAGGTCAAAAGTCAAGGTCATGTCCTAAATAGCGAATTTGTTGTTTTTTGTCATATTTTTACAGTTGTATATGTGTTTGAGAGCTTTTCAATGCATTCTACGCCTATTGGAACATTTATTATACATTACGAAAAGGAAAGACCTCTCAATTGTTCAAGAACAATTGACATTTTAATATTGTTCTTACATCTCTTCTGAAAAAAAAATCCACATGCTTGTTATCAGATATACTCTGAAACTACAAGTCCAATCGACCTCAAAATTTGCAGTCAGCAGGCCATACATGTACTAAAACTTCATTAAACAACGTGGTGCAGCTACCTCTCAAGAATTTCCGTAGAGAAAAGAAATTGCAATGCCGTTAAAATCGCTTGCTAGGTCCGTACATCTCAATGAAATCCTATAATAAAATGTCTGCTCCTAGATTAAAATACAAATCTCTGTTACAAACTGCTGCTGAAAAATGTACATTGTACGAAAATAATCGATAAACGTGTTTTAAAGTTACACAGGATCAATTAAATCTAAAGCATGCACTGCTCGTGAACTGTGATCAAAACGTCAATTACCTACAATGACAAAAGAAATACATTGTGTGTATTCCGTCGCTATACATGTTGTCTGTCCAACGTCTCCACCTAAAAAGAAATAAAAATACTAAGTTTTCGCTATTATAAAGCTTCGTCACGTGACGCCACAATCTGGCGCCAGACAAATACGCGCGCGGGACCTGAAATAGAATAAAAACTTTCCAACTAACTAAATATAGAAACTTAACCAACACACTAATATGGACCCTTTAAAGAAAGAAAGAAAGAAAGAAAGAAAGAAAGAAACAAACAAACACACACACACACACACACACACACACATATCAATCAATCATGTTTCAGAAGGAAAGACCGTTTACAATTGCTTTTGAAAGCAATTGATTTATATTATTATTATTCTTTTCCGCCAAACTTTGACGAAGTTAGCAGCCTTAACCGTAAGACTTGTCGCTTTCATGTTCACACTTTGTATCGGTGTCATGAATACCTATCTGAACTCACCCTGTGAGTCAAAAATTTTGTCGGTTCGGAGTAATCCTCCGAAACCAAAAATCTTGTTATCATTCAAACACCGTAACCGTAATAGGTAGAAAAAACCGAAGGGTGAAATTTGTTCAGGACCAGACCCCGGTTCTTCGTTACATTTGGATCGAAAAGATTCAACGACTCATTGGTAGGGTTATGCCCTTTGAAAATTAACTGCAGTCGGTTGGCCCCAAAACTCAGAAACCGTAAGTCGTAGACACCTAGGATCTTCACCAATGATCATCAATTGATGTGACTCTGAAAATATCCCAAGGTCAAATTTGTATGTTGACCTTGACCTTGACCTACCACCTTGTTATGGGATAATCTGAGAAACCATTATACTTACAGAAGTTTTGAATAGTGGAAAATGTTTGGGTCATTAAGTCGCAACTTCGTTACATTTTGACCGAAAAGATTTGACCTTTCTATAAGGGGCATAACCCCTAGTTTATGTTTCTAAAAAGACAAAATCAGCTTTTACTGTTAAACCAAAGGTTCTAGACCCATGGGGTCTTCAACATTGACATTTGGGACCAATGACCTTGACAAAGGTCACAAGGTCAAAGGTCAAGGTCATGTCCCAGATAGCGAATTATGTGTTTTTGACCTTATTTAAAGGATTTTTAGTGTGTTTTAAAGCTTTTTAAGGTTGACCTTGACCTTTCACCTTTCACCATTTTATTAGATATCTCAAAAACGATTATACTTACAGAAATAGTAAATAGTGAAAAATGTTTAGGTGACTAAGGCACAACTTTTTTACATTATGACCGAAGAGATTTGACATATCATTAAGGGGCATAACCCCCGTTAACGCTTTCTGAAAAAACTAAATTAGCTTTAACTCTTAACTAAAGGTCCTAGACCCATGGGGTCTTTTATAATGACATTGTGGACCAATGACCTTCACAAAGGTCACAAGGTCAAAAGTCATGGTCATGTCCTAAATAGCGAATTTGTTGTTTTTGTCATATTTTAACGGTTTTATGTGTGTTTGAGAGCTTTTCAATGCATTTTACGTCTATTTGGACATGCATTTTACATTACAAAAGGAAAGACCTCTCAATTGTTCAAGAACAATTGACATTTAATTAAGGTCTTTCCTTTTCAAAAGGAAAGACCTTACTGTATTTCTTCTGATTATTATTATTATTATTATTATTATTCTTTTCCGCCAAACTTTGACGAAGTTAGCAGCCTTAACCGTAAGACGTGTCGCTTTCATGTTCACACTTTGTATCGGTGTCATGAATACCTATCTGGAACTCACCCTGTGAGTCAAAAATTTTGTCGGTTCGGAGTAATCCTCCGAAACCAAAAACCTTGTTATCATTTAAACACCGTAACCGTAATAGGTAGAAAAAACCGAAGGGTGAAATTTGTTCAGGACCAGACCCCGGTTCTTCGTTACATTTGGATCGAAAAGATTCAACGACTCGTTGGTAGGGTTATGCCCTATGAAAATTAACCGATGTCGGTTGGCCACCAAAACTCAGAAACCGTAAGTCGTAGAAACCTAGGATCTTCACCAATGATCATCAATTGATGTGACTTTGAAAAATACCTCAAGGTCAAATTTGTATGTTGACCTTGACCTTTGACCTAACACCTTGTTATGGGATAATCTCAGAAACCATTATACTTACAGAAGTTTTGAATAGTGGGAAATGTTTGGGTCATTAAGTCGCAACTTCGTTACATTTTGACCGAAAAGATTTGACCTTTCTGTAAGGGCATAACCCTAGTTTATGTTTCTAAAAAGACAAAATCAGCTTTTAATGTTAAACCAAAGGTCCTAGACCCATGGGGTCTTCAACAATGACATTTGGGACCAATGACCTTGACAAAGGTCACAAGGTCAAAGGTCAAGGTCATGTCCCAGATAGCGAATTATGTGTTTTTGACCTTATTTAAAGCATTTTTAGTGTGTTTTAAAGCTTTTTAAGGTTGACCTTGACCTTTGACCTTTCAACATTTTATTAGATATCTCAAAACGATTATACTTACAGAAATAGTAAATAGTGAAGAATAATTGTGACATCAAGGCGCAATTTTTTTTACATTTGACCGAAGAGATTTGACCTATCCGTAAGGGGCCATAACCCCTGTTAACTGTTTTAGAAAAGCCAAAATAAGCTTTTACTCATGAACCAAAGGTCCTAGACCCATGGGGTCTTTTGTTATGACATCGTGGACCAATGACCTTGACAAAGGTCATAAAGTCAAAAGTCAAGGTCATGTCTCAAATTCCAAATTATGTGTTTTTGACCATATTTTAAGAGTTTTGTGTGTGTTTTAGAACTTTTCAATGCATTATACGCTTATTTAAACATATATTTTACATAATAAAAAGGAAAGACCTCTCAATTGTTCAAGAACAATTGACATTTTAATTTCAATTTATAATTCTTATGCAATTCATTTGAAATGGGAGTTAATACCCTGTTCGCATTTTTAATTTGTCTTCTTTTTTTAAGTGTAGTTTTTACCTTTATTTTTTTTTATGAGTTGGAAAAACTGGTAAAAATTCCAAAAAGGGGGAGGGTGTAGGAAACACAAATAATGGATCTGCTCAAGATGTGTTAGTTTTGTTTGATGATTCTATACTAAAGTACAGTTTGAAATGTTTCTGCTTTCGAGAAGGTCTCTATGCTTCCAATGCCAATTTGTTATAATTTTATGTGATCATTCATAAGAATATACAGATATTTGATAACCCATATCAAATTCATGAACATTAGCTAGTTAATTTTATCAAGCCAATGTCACAGTACTGACCTGGACCTGCAAATAGCCAAAGATAAAAATCATCAAGAATTTGGTCCACGAAGACAATGCATATTTTCATTCATGGGTATGAAATCCTATCCGGATAAATTAAGTGTTCTCCCTTTATCAGTTGATGTTTCTAAAAGTTGGCACAAAGTAGGAGAAACAGGAAACAAATCTTAGTTCATATTCTGTGGAAAATGAAACAAAATCATACAACTCTTGATATGAACAGATTTTTACAGATCATTGTGATGTGAGGCTGGTCCTGGATACTTCGTACACAATAACACCTGCTATATGTAGTATGAGGAAAAAGTAAAAACTTATAAACTGAAAATTGAAAAAAAAAAGAAACTGTATAATACAAATATACCTCCGTATGGATTATATTAGTACTAATATCAACGATGCAATTTGCTCCCATTAAAATTATAAAACCGTATTTAAAGAGAATATATTGACTCAAAGGAGAAACATGAATATATGACATCGGTGAATTTTTGTCTGAATGGCCAATTGATTTCAAAGAGGGTTTTTTGAACCCAAAATTATATACTACAATCTGTATGAGGGTTGTTTTATTTTTTTTTTATTTTGTAATTTGCTATATGAAACACCCAATGGATGTGTGACCAAATTGTGCCAGATATTTGTTTTAAGGGAAAGGGTCGTCAAAATATAGATTCATATTCATATAAAATAGTTGTATTTATTAGAAGAAAAAAATCAGAACAGAGCATACTTGTCAAAAAATTTAATATGCAGAGATATTGTCAAGAAATAGGAAAACGCCCTAGAAAAGAGTGAAAACATCTTGTCAATTATGCAGTACTTAATTGCCTTAACGCAATCATTCTGTGATGAAATTACATCAAAGTGCTATGTATGGAGGCTCGTTTAATAGAGAATGAATTTCACCCTCTATAAAATTCAAAAATTTTCAGACACACCCGCAAAATATACCAGTCTTTTTCTTATTGCATGTTATAGGGATGGCTGTTTTTTTTTTTTTTTTTTGGGAAGGTTGGAAAATAATTTAAAGAAATTATTTACGATAACTTTGTTGAAAATAGATTATTTATTGCAGAAGGTTTATAAGAAAATAAGTAATTTCTTTGCCTCAGATTTTAGATCATGAAAATAATTAATTTAAATCAGCCTATGGGAAAAATAAATAATTTACCCCAAAAACTTAATATTTGATCCAAATATTTTTCTAAGCTCAACCACATCCCCCCACACTTTTTGCCCCAAAAAATAAATGGTCCTCATTAATCTATCTATGTGTATGTGTTTAGAGAGAGGTGTATTTTTACCTGTTCCTATGTTGATGACCTCTCTCTGGTCTTCAACTAGTAGGCCTTGTAGACTCTCGGAGAGGCACATCTGTCTTCTGTTACCTTGCTGGAAGCTGGATGTTCTAGGTAGCAACATTTCAGTTTACTTAAGCTTCCTTTTCAATAAGTGTCAAAAATAGTCTCTGTGTCGTGGCATATGTTTAACTGAATCAATCTAGAATCAATATTAAAAAGTCCAGTGCGATATTAAAATAAGTAAACTTTCTTGGTTGACTTTTACTTCTTTCCAGACACTGCACTCCAATCAAATGTATATTCTTTGTTCTTATTTCACTGTTAATTAGGTTTTGTGAGTATGTCATTGTCATTATTTGGTTATTTCCAACAAGAAATACCAGTAAATATGAGAAGTAACATTTCTTGTTCTCATTCTCCATGGCAGACAACTTATGGTAACATTATGTTTTCACAACGGAGAGTGTAAATAAGGGGAGATAACTCAGAGAACACCTGTGACTGGTTTTTTCCTATTTCAGAGATATTTTGGCAATAATACATAAAAATTATGACATTATGTATGTAAAATGTGTCATGCAGTAATTTTATGTAATTCAGGTATAAGTTAAATTATAGCTTATGGTTAATGGATTTTAATTAGAATTTAAATAATTCAGAAATTTATCAAAATATAGGAAAGTAAGATGCAAATTTCAATATCTTGGTCAATTCACTGATACTTATTTCATGAAAAAAATGCCTCTTTAGGAGATTGATGAACTCAAACTTCCTTCAAAATTCATTTTGGCCTACAGGGCCTTCTTTAACACCCCTTATCGAATAATCATTCGACAAAAATCTTTCCTGGCATGGTTTATTTTTGTCTATCCAGGTTATTTTTAGCAAATATAAGTTTAAATTGCCAGTAATCATGGTAATACTGTTATCAATCAGAATTTATTGAGTTGAAACTATACACATTTTTCACCAGCATTTTAGTGATTTTTAGGCATTTATGCAAATGAGGCTGTTTCTAAAAATAGACACGATGCAACAAAGTCTAAGATATTTTTACTTTTCCTTTACATGTAAGATTTCAAAAATATATAAAAAATATTTCAAAAGTTCCGACATGCCATTTGGACAATATTTTGGATTCTGCATGGTTTTCTGGCAAACTGGCTCTTAAGAACAATTCTCTGTAAGCATCAACATTTATGATATCGGGTTGATGAGTGAGGACCTCATATTTCAATTAAACTTGAAACTTTATATAGATATAGGAAGATGTGGTGTGAGTGCCAATGAGACAACTCTCCATCCAAATAACAATTTATAAAAGTAAACCATTATAGGTCAATGTACGGCCTTCAACACGGAGCCTTGGCTCACACCGAACAACAAGCTATAAAGGGCCCCAAAAGTACTAGTGTAAAACCATTCAAACGGTAAAACCAACGGTCTAGTATATATAAAAAACGAGAAACGCATATGTAAATCTTGTTTGAAATTTGGTATATAATTGATATACTGAGTTGCCGTTGTCATGTTTCCCATATTCACTAAATTTGAATCAATCGGACTCTGAAGTTACCTTGGCATGTCAAACATGGAACATACTGTTCTGAAGTCTTATTCTTTATTTGTCAACAAGAAGACAACGCGCTAAACATAAAATAAAAATATACTACATAAACGTTAACATAATTTTGCTATTACAGTATTTCTGATGTTTCAAAAACCTTGATTTTGACAATTTTTATAATGCAAAAATAATGCAAAATGCAAAAAAATCCAAAATATAAGGCAATTAGAATTGTAATATTTTCTTTAAAAGAAAAAGTAAATGTCATTAAAAATGGTTGCAATGATAATTAAATTAATGTAAATATCTAAAAAATTGTGAGTTTAGGAAATTTTCATTTCAAGGTAAACTTTAGTTCAATTATATATAAATACCAATTTAATAATCTTTTATGAGATACATGTCAACTAATTCTTGTAAGTTAAGCGTTCAAAAAGTTCATTTTACCTTATGAAAACAATATAGAACTGGTAAATCATACAGTTTTGCAAATGTTTTGTTATAGCATAAAACAGATAACTGGTTACCTTGACTACCAATATTTTTGACCGAAATTTTTCAATAAACTAGTAATTCTACTCCACGAGATTGTTTTTAGCATCTGCATACAAAGCTGAACTACCACATCAAGCACATGGAAAACAGATAACCAAGAGTGTTTCAACGTTGTCTGTGAAGTTTAAGACCAAGCATCAAGAAGCTGCAAATTACATTTTTGGCATTTGAAAAAATGATGAAAAATTTCTCTGTGTAAAAAAAAATCTTCTGTAGGAAACAAAGAAATATACCTCTGAATCAGAAAAAAAAATGCATCCATAGCTTACTTTACTTAAGCTTTGTAATTATATATCCAGCCTTGCAATGAGGTCAATACATGGATTGATATACATGATATATATATATATATATATATATATATATATTGAATGAGGACTAAATCTGAGGTCAATATATGTTTATCAGGACTTTAAATCCATATTATGATGAAATTGAAAGGCTTGAATAGTCCATTTGCCAGTTACCGATTTATTCTGTTAATACACACAATTTTTTTCTTATGTCAATTCTAGACTGGTTCTATACTGGACAAAATGGTCTTCGGCTTACGCAAATCATAATAGATTGAAAGTGGTGTATAGGAATTTAAACATTTTTTAATGGAAATAACTACTGGCATCAAATGTTTTTGTACAACAACAAAATAAATGTAATTCAGAGGTTAGAAAAACTTCTTGGATAAACACATTACGCACAGATACATTTGCTCTGTCAGTGAACATTTGTGATTTCTTATAAAAGAGAGGCGAAAGATACCAAAGGGACATCCAAACTCCTAAGTCGAAAATAAATTGACAACGCTCTAAGGAAGACAAGTAAAAAATGGATCTCTAATTACAAGTTTTTTACGGCAATTAGCAAATAGGCCATTAGTTTTCATTTAAAGGTGTTATTTCATTTTCATTTTATAATGCATAAATGCTGATAGATATGCAGAAGGAAATCGGTTTATTTCTATTGAAGTTTCAGAAAGGTTGTGCGTTCTTTTTGGATACATCACCTTTATCGCGATTTCAACCATAATCTAGAGAAAAGGAAATCACAGACTGTACAAAAATTTAAAAAAGTTTGATTTCGTGGTTTCGGTTAAAATCATCTTGCAAGAAGGAAAAATGTATTATATAGACCGACAAGAACCTATCGGTCCTTGACAATCAACATCTGACTTGTTATTTAAGTAGGAAAGTATTGCTGATGTATATAAATTTCGTGCATCTCACTAGTCAATCAAATCATATATTCGAACAAATTTACATTTTAGAATTTAATGTATAATGACAAAATTGTGATGGTCTCATTTTTCATTGATAGGTTTCTTTGTTGGACCCTCCCAGATTGTTCTTTGCTGAATATAGACAAAAGAGATCTACAAATATTTATTAAACCTCAAACTTAAATTTGAGCAAAACCTTGGAATCGGTAGGTTTGCTTTCAATCTTGAAAAATGCATTACATCTTTTAACGATTAAAATCAAAACTTTGGGGTTAAAATGTTGAGAAAACTTTGAAAGCACTACATAAGAAACCTCTGAAAATGACCATTAGTGTGTTTCATGGTTGTCTTTCAAAATGAGGAAAAATCTTAGATAGAATCATCAACTTCCAAAGATGATCTGACTAAAGGTCCAAGGGCAATGTGAATGTGCACTTTCTTGTGCAGCATTTGCATGCATATTTAGAAACTTTATTATGCTACAACTAAATTTCATCTGAATCTTTTGGTTTACATTACACGCACAAACAATAGGCTCTCTGAACAGTGCATACCTCACCAAATAAAATTAGAACTATATATAGCGACCTAAAATCCTCAACTGCAATACAAACTTTCATTCCACCAAAGGAGCAATGTTAACTTTGTGACAACACCTAATCATTTATCTATCTAATTTAGTATTTACCATAGTAGCCTCCTTGGTATAAATCTGACCATCATCAAATGAATATGAAAGTATGGAGTATTTTTACCAATGAGACAACTATCCACAACAGAATAAACACGTTAACCTATGGCCTCTAACAATTAAAAAATCAATACAGTAAGATAAGCTATAAAAGGTTCCTAGACAACAAAATATAAAGCAACTCATAGGGATGATCTACATAAAAAAAAAACACTGAATAAACAACAGCTATGAAACAACCACTGAAATACAGGTTCCCAGCTGAGGGCATGCATATAATGTGATAGGATTAAACCTGTTTGTGAGCGTTGAACGTCCACTAACTGTGACATTGATATAACAGAACGACAATGGAACAACATTAAAAGAAAAGGAAAAAAAAACATTTGAACAGGGCTTAGCTCATTTTAATGGTACTAACACAGAAACAAAATAGACCAAAGACACTAAGTACCAAATCTTAGAGTACTTTTAAAAGGGTATTTGTAATGTGTGTTTCAGTCATATCGCGAAAACTTGTGAGGTTTCAAAAAAATATGCTAAATGTTCATGGAAAGAAAGTAAAATCAACTACATGTTGTGGCAATGCAGTTGTTTTCTCATAGATATTTACCCATTATTCTTCATGCTCTTATCAATATGACAAACTTCTGCCTCTCTGACATGCTCTAGACTAAGTGGCTTTATCAATTACATATCCTTCATCATTGTGTGTACATTTATTTTCTGTTCACAGAGGAATGTGTGACGTAAAATACCCTTACTTCAAACAAATTGTCATGTTATCGATGTTCAAAATGTTACCCTATTGTGTCAAAAGTTTAATAATAAATACTTGCAGTTAGACTATCTGTATCATATCATGTATGTTTTGTATAAACTCTTTTTTTTCGAGACTAAACAAAGATTCTTAAAACATGAACATGAAAAAATCTTTGTCATATCGAAATATGGTCATCCGATGTGTTAATGCGTCCAGTTAGCTGTTAAAAAGCAACAACAAAAAT